>JARPRG010000448.1:613705-648226 GCA_031001745.1 Hartigia nigra | reverse complement strand
CTCTCTCTCTCTCTCTCTCTCTCTCTCTCTCTCTGTGTTTCTTGTCGTGGCGAAGACAACTGTGACTGTTTTTAGGCTCGAGGCAAGAAGATAGTTTCCAAGTATTATTGGATCCGGCATATCCCATTTTCATTATTCTATAATTCAAGAATTCACCAGTGTGTCAAGATAAGGTGCTCCTTAGCGGGTTGGATACCGTAGATTCGTGAATGAAAAATAAAATAAAAACCCAGTAAAAGTAATAGGAAAATTGAGATAGAAGAGCTTAGAAAGAAAATCAAAGGAAATGGCACCTCAGATATGGTATGGAGTCAGAAATAAGCTTGTCCTGGTTGTATTTAGCAAAATCGTTAGCAAAGCGAAAAACAATTCTTTCGTTATTTTATCACGCTCAGACGAATATCGCGCGCTGATTATTTCGCACGAGTAAAAGGCATACCGATGAATGCTCCCCCTTATATTCCTTTATGCCTGCTCAACGACACAGCTAGAGCCTTGGACAGAGCCGAGGTTAGTTATAGTATACGATGAAGAAGTATAGAGGAAGCAGAAGAGAGCGAGAAGCAGGAAGTGATTTGGAGACTCGCCAGAAAGCATCTAGGTCGCACTGAATCATTCGGCTGGATGAGTCAACTTCTGGAAGGAGATGCAATAAAGAAATGGCAAGTGACCTAAGTAAATGGGGATGGAAGTAGTGATAGCGATGACCGAGTAAAAATTCCAAAAAAGAAGACAGTAAGTTGCCCATGGTTCATTTCTGAGAATGCTTAGAAGATGAAGAAGCGGTCGAGATCATTCGGGTACCAAGTGAACGATCCAAAGTGGTGGAGGTCTGAGGATGTTTTGTCAGGGTGAGGGTGGGTACCCAAGGGTGGTAACTGCCAGCTACTGGCTGATAGGCATAGATCCAGGGAGAAACTCCAAAGAAGGAAGCGAAGGAATAACCAGCAGCCATAAACAAACTTTTAGGTTTATCGAGTGAGGCATTGTGGGTTAGAAGCGCTGCAAATATTTGATAGCGGCTGCTACTACCTTCCTTCGAAACAGAAACAGAGGAGCAAGATCAGCCCCTAGTCTTGCTTTTGCACCACCCTCTTCAAGTAGTGACTCTCCTGCTCTCTCGTGTAGTACCTCTAGGAGTCTTTGGTAGAAGCGTCATCCCCCTCGGAGGACTACTGGTATCAGCCTTTAACATAGCACCCTTAGCACAACAACAGGAGGGCGCCAACTTTGGCACGGTATTCTGCTGATAAAGTTTTCTTTAAAAAATAACATCCGATCCACAGGCGCCATTGTGACTCTCGACATTCGCCAATTCTGAACTCTCCTTTGTATCATCGAGAAAATCTTTATTGTTTCCTATAAAATTGAATTTACCATAGTAAAATGTTTGCCGATAAGACACAGATTCTAACAATCGAATTTTCATTCCATGGTAACAGATTTTCAAGGTTACACCAGAGACTTCGGTACGTGATATTCGTTATGTAATTTCAGCAACGGAGGATTCAGAGATGACATGCGACGAAAAGAGTCTTCTCCATCGTCATTATCAGTCCTGAAGTAGGCATCTAGCCTGGGAATTTTTTTTAAATAAGAAACTGATAGTTGAGGCTATGTGGACTGTGGGGGATGTTCAAGGGGGTTATTTGAGTAAAGAAAAAGTATCGGTCCGGGAACGGGAAGTTGGATTGCTCGATTCAGCTTGTATTTATTCTACAGTACGCCCACTGAGCACCATAAGATAATACGGCTCGAATGAAATATGAATGTTTTACCTCCTTTTTGTGAAAACCCGGCTAGAAATGTCCGTGGACTTTCTACGGTGAGCAATTCTTACCAGTCCCGTATTCTGCAGTTTCCTTCACTTTCATGCTTTTTCCAACCACTTCACCTACCTTCCCATCCTCCTGGACAACTGCGAGAACATCTTGCTGCTAGATCTCGCTCGCTTCTGAATACTATATTTAAACGAGATTCCAGCGATGGAACGACTGTACGTAGTAACGGCTTCCGTGGAAATTGTCGCAAAAAAATGTCTTTACAGTTGGTATGCCTGGGCTATCTTAAGTAACGACGAAAAATATTATTCACGAAAATATGGAATCATTAAGAAAACAAAAATATTGGTAACGTCGTTACACTAGTTAAAGTGACGAAAATTGTTTATCTTCAAATTAAATCGATTTGCCGAAAGAACAATCTGAATTACTTCAAGTATCGATATGCACGTGCCAATTTAAATACATTTGTAATACACATAGCTAAGTAGAGTTAATTGTCGAAAGTGTTTGATCCCATGGCCCTGTAAGCTCCTTTCCTTTGAAGGGAAACTTGCGTCACTTTGGCCCTTGACGAACACAAAGTAAAGCAGGGAAACCTTTTGAGTTATAGGCTGCTGATGACGCCAGACTCCTATAGACGGACAGCATTTAACTTTAATTGCGTTCCTTTCCACGAATCCCTAGAAATACCAGTACCAGGTCTGACGTGGTTCGTTTCATTTCAGCACGTTGGTTCCTTGCGGTTATGCAATAATTTCTGCATTTGCGTCTTTCGTAAGCCACCCTCCCACGGTATTAACCCTCGCAAAGCTCTGATGAGTATTGCGCAACGTTCCCCAATAGCAGCGACAGCGTTGCGTAAGGTAAACGTTAAAACAGAATTCTGCTTAAAATTTAACGCTAATGAGTTCGCTTTCGATTGCAAATTAATCTAAACTCTCCTTTGTCCCTCGAGCTCTCTATTATTTACTCAGCCCTCTTTCCAAAGAATTATAGGCTTCTACCAATTTCTCTTATACAACCTCGCCCTGAGGTACCATTTTCTCCGATCTATCACAAGGAGTAACAACCAGGAGGATCGTTAGCGAGACAACCTCCGATTTATTAAGAAATTGGGTCCAGTGAGCACGAGTTACAGCTCCCTCACGTATCTCGCCCTTATTCCTCAGCACTCGTTTCCATTTTTACGTACGACGAATGGGAATAAAAGGACGACGAATAAAGCTGTGGATTGACTGCAGGAGGGACGACGGGGGTGGGAGCGACTGTAGTAGAATAATTAAGGCAGTCTCGAAACAAGGCTTTTTTCTCTTAGTCCAACTTGGCTGCGACTGGCTTTTACCTTCATTCAATCAAAACTCCCGCCTCAAAGGAAAGATGAGACCGGAAGCCTGAAACCATGCGCCACGTAATGAGGAAAGCTTCGCGGTTCCCCTCCAGCTGTATTCTCGTCTCATTTACTCTCCTTGCTCTAGAAAACTTTCTACGTCTTTTTTTTTCTCGCCCTTCGAGATACGCGCACGCGTGTACGATGTAGCTATACTGACTTCATTGTTAAAATGTGCTTGAAGGTAACAGCGACAAGAACTCGGAAAAAAAACAGTATTAGCCAAAGAGACCATGGGTGAAGGGGGTGACAAAGAAGAAATTGAAGAAATACGAAGCCTTTGAGGAGCGGGGGATTGAAAATGGTACGTGGAAGATGGATAACCTTTATTGGATAACTAACCCTTGTGTACAGTGACACGAGAACCTATGCAGTCAGCCAGTCTTACCGGACTCTATCGATTAGCCATACCTGAAATGCCTCATGCAAACGAACTCTGAATAATGTAACGAGAACCCGAGCTGGTATACGGAACAAATATGACTACGGGGAGATTTTAACCTTCGCTGTGGTAAAATGGGTGCAGCCAGAAACTCTGAGTACACAGGAGTTTGATATTATAGCGCTGATGGGACTGAGACGTAGGTAACGGGAGGTTGGAGATTATAAGTAATGGAGAATATTAGAGGGAATAAAGTTTTGGGTGAAAAATTCTTTGACGCGCCTATACGCCCCTCTTGATAATGAGGTCAAATTCAAGGGATGTTTTAGAATGATGTGAAATTTTAGAAAATTACTTTACGACCCTCTCGCGAAAAACTTGTCTGAAGTTGATTTGGTTTTTTTTTTTAAGAAATGTTCCATCGTTCTTTATATACGTGGTATGGTCGCATCTATTAGCTCTGGATGTACCACTCTGCGAATCCGAACTAATATATTTCCGAAGCAACCCGATTGCATCGACTGGCTAGAAGGGTGCATTGTGCTGCTGGGGCTAGAGACGCGAAGGATTGCTACGATAGGTTAGGTAAAGCCTGGCTGGATGGAGGCCGACGTCTCATCTTGTTTGTTCCGGAGCGTTAGCTGCTACGACGCGCCCTGAAGCACCGAAAGCCTAGTGGAGGCAGTTTGTCAATATTCATTATGTGTGGGGTTGGCAAAAAAAAGAGAGAGGTAAAAAAGAGGAATGTCGCGAGAGATGCGTGAAAAGCATTACCAAGGATGAGATAAGTACCTGCGATGAAGATTTAAAAGTTTTCATGGGGAACTGCGTTTTATATTGTCTCTCTATCTTATTTATCGACGATTTATAAAAGCTGCCGACTTTATATAGGTATACAAGCATAAATGGCAATTTGCCATTTCTAAGACACCAGCGAACTGAATTTTCACGTTGATTCTTTACGTGTCAGCGATTCTTTTTCTTCGCTCCATTGACAATTTCATGCTCACGTTTCTCCTGATGTAACGCACAAGGGTAAATACACGTGCGCAGGCCGAGGCTTGAAAAGGAGCGGCCATTTCGATGGTACGTATCGTTATTAATTTGACATCAAAGGCAGACGAGTAACACCGTGTGCTTCGTGCGAATTACAATTGCGACTTACAGGGTGGTATTTTATTCGAGGGATGATGCTTATTTGACGAGACGTTAAAAAAGAAAAACAGTGAAGAAACAAAAAGAGCGAAAGCAAAAAGAATTAAATTCTACTGTGTTATTGTGTCAATATGAACGACGGAGCTTCAATTTAATAGCGATGTTGAGAAAAATTTGGTTTAATATTCCCTTTATTACGATTATACGCCGAAAGAGGTTAAACAGAGATACATACAGAGTTACGTACTGCTGGAAAGAAAAAAAGAGAGAGACAGAACAATGAGAGCAAGAGAAAGGATGGGAGTACCGTTAAAAGAGTTTCCACCAAATATTTGACGCCTGTGCCAAAAAAAAAAGGATAAAATGGGCGACAATCGAAATACAGAGCGCGGACGTATTTTAATTTGATATTCCCTTTGTTTGCCGGCTCTCGTACTGGCCGAATGAAAAATATTTCAGACTCTCATGCGCGCATCGGAAATATTCCGTGAAGCCAGCAGCGCCCAGCATCCGAATGACACCGACATAGGGATGCATCGCTGCACCGTAGTGCCTCACACTGTAACAAAACCTCCCCATACATACCAACGTGTCGATGAATATTTTTTTCACCTTCTCCCTCATCCGAATGCAGTGGACACCCGACATAATATAGTCCAGGCCAATTTCATCTCCCTTCTCAAACCAGAAGTATCGTCCATGCCTAACATTAAAAAAAATTCCTTAACCCATCGAGTCAGAAGGGTGTTATTTTAAGCCGATAGAATCTTTAATATTTTAATTCAGCGGTGAGTAGGCGACAGTATAATAGATGGCGAATCAAAAAGGGTCCAAGAGGATGGCGGTGGATGAAAAGGGAAAGGAGCAGTAACTCTGTGTGTGGTCATAACGAAGCTGTCGAGTTGATGGATGAGGAGTCTGCCACGAGGGCAGTGCGTGGGGCTCGCTCAAATGTCCAGTGGAGAACCAAGAGGAGTCATAGCATAGTACGTAGACTGTACGAGTGAGAGAGTCAAGAGAATGATGGGAAAGGGAGTGAATGTGTGCGTGAGAGAGAGAGAGAGAGAGAGAGAGAGAGAGAGAGAAGTGACCAATGTCCACTAGGATACAAGGGCTGCTATCGCTATCGTGCCCGCACACGCTGTCTGTCATCAGCACGCCTCACCACCTCAAACACACTGGGCTCTACGCAGCACGCATGATGGAATATGTTGTATTATATAATTATGCTGAGATCTTATCATCCTGGCGGACCAGACGTAATTAGAAATTGTCGCGAGCGAACGGGGACACCTACCCTTTGGAAATAGGAGATACGGTTCGATGGACGTACGGACGGCCGGGTCTCAGCATTAAAGTTGCATGAGTGTCTGGGGGTAGTTTTTCCAGCGGGGGTTGGGCCACCCTGTGTGTCGGGCTAGAACGTCTTTACGAAGACGAAGGAGGTGGTCATCTCGTGCGGGTCAGCAAGAACGACGGGGATACGGTAGATCCTGATCATTTTTATCTTTTGCTCTGGCGAGAGGGATGAAAAGAGTGAATGGAGCAAAAGTAGTGGTGATAGACGGATTGACGAAGTGGAGAAAGTAAACGTGTGAGAGGGACGGAGACAAACAAGTATGGCGTCAGGTAGGCGAAATGAGGAATGAAAGGACCTAACGAACAGGTTCGATTGGCGTTCTCATTCCTGAAGCACGTGGCTCGTTCGCGTATCCCAAGAAGTCGTCTTGCGTCTTACATTCCCGTCTGCTCCAAGTCACCCTCTAAGACTTCGTGCCATTCCTTGTCGAAGAGAGTGTGGCTAAGGGGTGACATACAGAGGGTGAGAAACCCGGTGCGTCAACCGCATACCAATGTCCATGCGAATTTATTGTGTGCTCTCGAGAAGGTCGCCCGAGCAGCCACGATGAAAACCGAGTGGAAGAAACCTTTTGAGTAGGGATGCTGAGTATGGTACAGGAGGAGCAAGAAAAAACTGGGAATATCTTAAGTACTTTTTTTTTTTTTTTTTGGAAACTCAGAAAAATCGGACAATTTATATCGTTTCGAGGATCCTTATATTCTTTGTTGGTTGATACACAATTTCTTAGGTTCCTCTTCACTTTTTGCTTTTTTTTTCATTATGGCTCTTTTCTCTCGTAAAATATCAGCGCGCGGATTCCTTGTTTATGAGAAAATATTACATTTCTGATATACGAGAGAATTTGAAACGACGAATTCGAAATATCAATTGAATTTGCAATGACGATCGCGCGAGAGATATTGAGGGGAAAAAAAGGGAGGAAAGATGAAAGGTTGAAGGTTCACTTGAAAATATGAATAATAAAATGTCAAGTATACGCTGCGTTTCCGCACGATGAAACGTACGTGCGGTTGTGCCGCGTGGAAACCGTCGGGGAGATTTTATTGAAAGCATAAACGACTAGCGTGGCAACAGGAAATAAAGGAAAGAGCTCAAAGGTAGGAAAGACTCAAAACCGTGAAGAAGGTTTTGCAAAAGTACAATATACACAGCCAAAGGAAAGGACAAAGTAAAAGATGAAAAGTAGAAAAGTAGAAAAGTCCAAGGCTATTCTTGGGAATAGATCGCACTCCGATGGAGCGACAGTTGTCGGGTTTAAATATTCGGGTAGCGTGCAACGCTCACTTTTCTCCAGGGCTTCGCCCCACCGTGGATGACGTAAAGAATCGTCTTATTCAGCCAAGGAAGAAAGTTTCCACGTAGCCACGACGACAATAAGGGGTCTTGCTAGCGCGAGCATCAGTTTCTATTTAGTTATACACCCTGCCTTCGTGGATCGACTTGGTTCTCTTCCTAAGGGATGTTTCTCTCGTGGCAGTAGTAGCAGAGGGTGTCGCGACAGCCTAACAACACCCCTGACACGTTTCAAATGTTTAGCAAAGTTTCTTCAAGGACTTCCTCTTGCCAGGCAATTTTTCTCGATTGGAACCTTTCTCCCTTTTCACCTGTAGTTCCGCTTTTTACGGAAACGAGAAGGGAAGCAACGTGTGCCTCCCTCATTTCCTTTTTCATATACCGACTATAGTATCTACGAGAAAAAAAAAAAAAAAAAAAAACCAATAGAGAAAATAATATCCGGAATTTTTCATTCTCCTCATAACGTCTTTCGCGTACACGTAATTTTTTCAGCTTCTTAAAGGACGTCTAGTTTCTTCGGTCAATACGGATCTATTTACCCGACTTTTTTCATATATATATTTTATCTTTAGGAAAACATTGCACAATGTCAGTTTTGTACGCGAAGCTCGTTTTCAATACGTCCAGGTCTTCTTCGAACCACCCTTATTCCCTAGGAGAGACGGTGGATTTTATGGTTGACGTTACCTGCCTGCTGCGCATACTGCATACTTTGAACCGCATCAGCCCGCATCTTTATTCTCTTAACATGAAACAGTATGCGGTGCATGGTTTACGTCCCTATAAAAATAACACCACCTAGCGAACCACAGCACAGGGTATTTCCTCGTCGCGACCCTTAACCGGTCGCCCGTAATACCGCGATAAACCGCACGTCCGTATGATAGCTGGGAAATTCTCTCGTTTCCATGAAATTTTCATAGAAAACATATCCGACGAAGAATGTCCACATTGAAATGCTGAACTTTGTCCGGAAACCAGCTGCGAGCATCAAAAGTACCTGTCGTTATTTCAGCCTGAACCGATGCATACGTAAGCAGACGTATAACACGTAAGCGTTAGAACAGCAATTATTTTCGAGGTAATTAGGAAAATTTTGATAAGCTAATAAGGATTCATGGTGTAAAATGAAATTTTCAAGAGATCCCTTAAGGGTCTAAAGACGAGTAACGCCAAGGGAGATGAGAAAAGAGTGTTAAACTCTCTTTTTTCTTTTTTTTTTCAATCTTTTCGGCATAGCGTCAGTTATACGCCCTTACGATGGGAGCCCTTAGCGAATGGCGGTCGAAATCAAATAACCTTTCTCGCCATTTACACTGCTCCGGCTCTTCATCGCTTGAGATTTTAATTAAAGTTACTATCAAGTTCGAAGGTTGCCGAGATTGCATTTGATTGGCAAGTTTTAATTTAAGCACTCAACGCCGAGTACCTGACACCGTTCTCTTTTACACTTTCCCATTCATCCCCTAATTCTCCAACTTCCATCCATAGACCCCCACTCGCCTTACCCATTTCCCAATCTCTTGCCGAATTCCCTCGCGAGGATTGCTCGCGACACCTGCCTCGCCCCCCCCCCCCCCACTCCGCCCACTCCCTTGCAAGCACTCGTCAATTTAATCAATGTACGCAAATTACGGTGGTCGTTGAACCGTGGGTAACTAACCCGACGCGATTACAATGTGCGACCTCGCTCATACGCAAGGTAGAGCACGTAGGGGTTGCAGAAGAGAAAGGGTGGACCATCGCGGATGTACTAGTCAGGGTTTGCCAGCTACCCTGACAGGTTATAGGGTAGGTATAGGAAGCCTACTGGTTATGCCTGCCTGCCTAGATGGGTGACTGGCTGGCTACCAACCAGTGAACCACTGGAGAGCCAGGTCACTCGGGATGAGTCCCTGTTACATGCGTGTTTACAATGGCTCAGCCTCTCATGCGATTCATATCCCTCCCTGAACTGGTTCTACTCTCTCTCTTTCTCTCTCTCTATCTCTCTCTCCCTCCCTCCTGCTCCTTCTCTTTTCTCTCCGTTCCGCTCATCACCTCGTCTCACCTCTACACGCGTTCGCAGTCCGCTTCCACTCTGATCTGGCGAAAGTAATTAAACCTACCTCCGCGATCCTAAGCCTAATTAATGTGTACTGATGCTCCGCCAGAGGGGGCCCAGCCTCCTGCTCGGTGCTTCACGTGCGAACGATAATGTTTCGGCGTAGACGGTATATAAAGCGTTTCCACAAATTCGAATCAAAGGAGAACTAGATACTATTATATTTGTTTGTATATATATATATATATATATATATATATATATATATATATACATACAATTATATATATATATATATATATACGTGCAAAGTTTCTTCCATGAGAAATCGCTATTCAAAAGCTTTCAATGCTTTTCAGTTTTACCTGCGCGCAAAGTGTCACGGGAAAACTTTCATCCCTACTGTCTGCTCTTACAGAGAGTTATTTCACTGCTTCCGTATAGACTCGCAGTCTGTCAAAAAATTGTTATAACGGAAATCAAAAAGCTGTTGACGGAGAAACGTCGTCGAGATAATAATTTAAGGAGTCTGAATTCGCCCAATGGAGATGCCCCATCTGCTTCGATCTCAAGGCACATGGCTAGACGACATTTTTGTATTATTAAGGACCGTCGTATTTTGGGAGTGAAAAGAAAAAGAAAGTTCAATCACTTCTCTTTTATTATCAATCGCAATTCATTACCTGAATATTTTCGATTTTTCTGACAGCATAACGTTTTCCTTCCTCATAGCGTATTTGACAATGGCGTATATATATATACAACGTCTCTCGAGCACGTAGCACTCGAACTTCATCCCCTTTTGGCTGTTTGCGAAAGAATCTAGAATATCGATTAAGAAGTCATTCGAACCCATTCTCATAATAGAACGGTATGCCATTTTGAAAGTGGCGCGCTGAAAGTCACCCTCGTAAACGGGCGACTACACAGTCGAAGCTGTACAACGAATTCGCAAAAGGAGTGCATCCAATCGCAGCGGAATGTCCGCAATTCCCGACACCATTAGGTAGCTTATTATTTCGTTTTGCCCATGTACTTTGGTGAGCAGTGGGTGGTGGTGGTGGAGGACAAGGGAATGGGGGATGTGCGATATCGCAATGGCAGTCCTGGCGGACTGTTACTTTGAACGCGATACTGAAATCTGCCAAGCATTGTGTACTCCGCCATAGCCGTAGAATATAATTTCACGAAAGTGCATCTAGAAAGTGCAGCGTGGTTTCGAGATGCAACGTCGCCAGGAAAAATAAAATCATCCCTTATCGTTCTCTCGTATCTCAAGGCAGCTGAATAAATCTTACCTGCCGAGTACATTAATCTTAATGAATTTAGATAAACGTGTCTGCCCCGCTTACTCACCTTTCTCCTTAATGACACTGACCAACCCCCCTAAAACAAAATTACCTAAAGATCTATGTATACACTAGAATGTCTCTGCAGTCTTATTTATACTCCTATCGCGAAAACATGAAAATCTGACATCAACGAAAATCCAAAGTTTTATCCAAAGAAGCAAACTGGATCGCCAGTACGCGTTAGGGCGCATTTCGAAACGAGAAAGCACGATATCGATTCGACCCTGTTTACAGTGAGACTTTGAAGTCAAAGTTATGGGAGTGACGTCACACTCGGAAAATCATTAGGGCGAATTAACATTGCCAACTCGTCCACTTTGTAACGTAAGGTCACAGAGACTTCACCAAAGACAGAGAGTATTATCTCAGGTAACAGCCCAGGATGGTCTGAAGAATCCCTCGTTTGTAAGAAAATGCGCGTACCGTATCTACTACCATGGAAAGCTACAGCTCTACACCCCTCCCAGCATCCACCCCACACTTTGCCTCACCCTTATCCTCCCTAATTTAAATTACACGAAATTTGTCTTACTTTTGACTTCGTTCGCGCCTGCACTGTCTCCCTCGATCCTAATTTCCTTGGCAGAGAAGCTTCTTCGCTACTACAACGCTACCATTGCTACGGTATACCAACAACAGGAGAAGCAACCCCTCGCTTTACCATACGTAATATCGTACCTCCTCGTGCTACAAGCATACACTAGGATGTTTTCACAACCCTCCTTCTCTCTCCCGTAACCAAGTTTTTCCTACCAAGTCATTTTCTTACACACTTTTATTACACTATTGCCATCAGCGCTTCTGACCATAAAGCATGGTTTGTATACACGCCGCGAGGGAGGCCAAGAAATGACTTAAGATCTCCGACTACAAGAAAGATCGAGCACTCACCCACGAGATGTGAGTTACCGTCGTTGTTCTCCGAGGTCACGACCACAATCTCTATAATGGACTGGCTAAAGTGTACCTACTGGTTGGATAAGCATCCGGATTCCATAAACTAGAAATTCTAAATCTTTTACACACTGAAATCCATTGGGCCGTATATATTCGTCTGAAAATAATAATTAAATAATACTCTACCACACGTAACCCACCCGTACTCCTGCGTGTCTTTCTAATACAGAATCTAAAATGAAATATCGATATATCATTTTCGAGAGACAGAACCGCGCGAATGTCATTACATAATGAATATCCATTTGGATTCGAACTGCCATATATTTCATATTTATATAGCCGTCTCATCCGGTCCAGATCACGCACATGTCACCCCTGTCACTTTTCTGGGTTAATAAAAATGAAGCTTTTCCAAAGCCTGCGAGATAGAATATACTGGTACCACCGGTCTATATCTATCTTCGATTTTACCAACTATATAACGATATCTATCAAACTGTAAAGTCAACCCAAGAGCCACATACCAGCCTCTCGATTTACAGTGGCATTGTCTCGCTGTCAATTCTCTGCAAGATGGATGGCATTGTGATATAAGAGCGTTGTTATGGCCTCTCCAGTAACAACGGTAGGCGTTGCGAGTGTAGCTGTCTTTTCTGCGAAATATGCTGCTAAGTGATTGATAAGTGTACGGGCCGGCGCACCTGACCATATGTTACGCATTTTCTGCCAGTGGACCCAGATACGTGGTATACGTATGCCTTCGTGTATGCCTGCCATATTTGGCAGTGCTCGATGGGGTGACGCCTTGCGGTTCCAGTAGAGGTAGGGAACCAACACAGAACGATGATTTTACTGTTGCTACTGGCACTAGTACTACTGCCACGGGGTTCTATGGGGGAGCACGGGCGGCCATGTTAGAATATCAGAACAAGTGAGTAGCAGAGCGTAGCCGTCGGCTGTGCATGATGGATGTTACCAGGTCATTATTTCACGTCGATATACCTGGTGGCATTGGCCAGGAACGTCTACTACGTTGATTATCATTGCAGAAGAAGATCATTCACTCTTTATGACTGTTTACATTGTGTCTAATGATATTATATTGTGGCAGAGTCAAAGAATTCTATATTAGGTAGATCGATAGATCTATATCTGAAGGTATTATTGATCGCTGGGAAATCTATTGGATTAATGGTGACGTAAGCTGGCCCGAAAAAATTGATTGATTCTTGGTACCCTTAAGACAATTTGTACCTAGTTGACCTCGTGGACTTTACTGGTTCTCATTTTGTTATCACGTGAGCTCGGGGTTAAAAGGCTATTTGGTCGGAGATAGAATGGTCCTTGCTGATTCTTTTTTAACCTTAGCTCGTTTTTACGTATTTTTTTAATGGTTCTAAAGTCAGGCTGGGACCATTTCGGAGACGGAGGACGTCACGGGAAGCTTCTGGAAACGTATAGATGCTACGAAGAGGCGTAATCTTTGACACGACGGTCATTAATCACTCGACATTCTAGCAAACCGATACTCGGTGGCTTCATTCTCCACTCGCAGCCAACTGAGAAAGTGGCAAGTGGAAAGAAAACAAATTTGCAATCTATTTAAAAGGCTTTCCAATCGGCCCGATTTACTCCTGGGAGCGTGACGACGCTTTCGACGCCACTTCATTGATGACGTCCTCTTACACCCGACGACCCCTCGTACTCTTTACGACTTTCACGAGCTTTATACTCGAGTCGCGACAGATACTCTTATTCTTGAGATAAAGAGCTCATCTGCTTTCTCGTTCCTAGTTTGTACAGTGATTGAAGATTATTGGTTTCGTATATAGGAAATCGGATGGTCGTATTATACATGGAGGATAGATTTTCTATTCTGGGTGAACGAAGTATTTGGTTTTATTTATTTTTTGTTTTGTTTCGTGACTATTCATATACGAATTAAGGATGCAGCATGGATAGAAAAGTCCAGTGAAGGAAAATAGTCTGTCGTAGTCCTGGTGGAATCCGTTTGGCGATACGAAAGTTCGTCCCACAGGAGGCGCTCCAGTGGACCCAGGGACATGGTGCTCGAGCAAGTAGGTCGTAAAGTATAAAATGGGCAAGGATCAGTAAAATCCTGAAAATTTCAGTAGCAGGTATGCTTCTCATGCTCAGCAATCTCGACTAACGATTTCAGGTTTTAAAGCACACTAAATTGAAGAGCTTCCAGCACCCTTGAGCCACATGAACTCTTCCACCCTTTTACGCCATCACTCTGCACCCTTTCTTCCTGAAACTTTCGTCTCTCACATATATGTATAGCACGATATATGTAACCAACAGAAATCGATCACTCGAATAAACATTGATTTCTCTACAAAGTTGTCTCACGCGAATTAAAATTAATTCATACATAATGATTGGAACTACCGAAAGTATCTAAAGAAGTTCTGAATACTTGAACAAAGTATCTTTAACAGGCTTTTAGAAATTCTTGCCTTTTAATTAATTCTCTCGTAAACCGTTCTTCCTCTTCTCAATTTTCTTGATCCTTTTATTTATTTATTTTTTTTTGTTTCACTATCATTACCTAATCTGTGCAACGTCTTCTTCGAACTGACGTTATCCCTCTCTCCCTTTTTTCTTTCTTCTCTCTCTCGGGTCTGCTCTTCAATTTTACCTTGCGACTTTTAAAAGCGTTTAATATTTAACTCGCGCTTAACTGGCAGCCAGAGTTAAGTCTCGGCAGGGTTTTCTGAAGGGAGCACAGCCTGATCTGCATGCTGTGCCGCACATCCTAACGTCGGTCCTTAACGAGTCAACGACTACTGGCTCGTCACCTTTCTCCTCCCTTCATTTTTTTTGTTCTCTCTTACTCTCGTTCACCTTTCTACTACTCTCTCTCTCTCTCTCTCTGTTTCTTATTCGCTCTTACAGACATTCACGCAGTGACACTCTCGCTATTCACCCTCTCGTCATTCACGCTCGTGGCCGTATTTTACATTCCACAGAGATCTGAAGAGGCTCTGTCCTTCTAACCGGAAGGAAGGGTAACTTCTAGAATTTCGGGGTTATCGATCGACGAACGAACGAGAACGCGTTCACTGTACGTCCTTCGGGATTTCGACTTTAGCGTTTTTATTTTCCGAATCAGCGACTCGAAAAGCGCGCCACAAGAGCGCACTGGTAGATAGGAGTGTACACGTCACGTCCGGTCTTTCACGAGGAGAGTAGAGCAAAAGAGGGAATGAACGAGACAGGAGAGAACCACAGCTCCGTGTTATCGTTTCACCGTATTTTTTTTTTTTTCATCTTGGAAAACTCTCCCCCAGGTTATTCTAGGGTATCTTCAGAGTATTTCGGTCCAGCAGCCTCTTTCGGTCTTTGAGTCTTCGATTCGCGTGAGTAACGAATGCAGGAGTGTTTTGCCGGTTTCGTATCAGCGAACTCTCTCGGATCTAATCTGCATGGAAAAACGAGGGTATCCTTTTAAAGACACGCGCAGTTACGTGGAATATTTCACTCGGATGGCGACAGAAGGGTCCTCTCGCGCTTTCGCACTTTCGCGACGAGATAAAACAAACAGATGAAAATAATCAGATGCATTTAACGAAATGGCGAGCCGCTCATCGACGACGAGGTCCTGGAACAATTCGAGGATAACGACGCAGCCGCTTTCATTTCGCAGCTACCGTAAAAAACACTCGCACCCTCGCACCCTTAGCACCCTCATCCCTTTCCTATATTCATTCCCCTCGCTCTTTTTCTTCTTTCTTGCTCAAACTCTATTTCTCACGCTCTTCCTCCTCGACCTGTATCTCCATCTCTTTTTACCAGCCTGCTCTCATCCTCCAAGCACTCTCGCCCTCTAGCCAGCTTGACTCCTCACTTGTGCTGGAGCTTTAAGAGAGCTAGAAGAAAGCAGAGAAACTCACGGCTCTTGAGCTTTAACAGTCGTATTTTCATTAACGCTTCAGCGGCAGCAAGTGCTGAGCACGTAAAGGGGTATTGAGGCAAGAACGTTCCTTTCCAAATGGATAAGTAAATTTAATACGTACCTACCCTACCTATGTGCCCATCTATCTACCTTGAACCTTCACGACGCTCGATCTTTGCTGAACCTTCATTACGGGACTTAGTCCCGCTGCCCAAGAGCCCGAGGTTCGATCTTCCTCTGGATCTCGATAGATTAAAAGCAAACCTTCTACTTGCAATACAAGTGCAAATGCTCGTTATCAAAGAAAAGAGGAAGGAGCAGTAGTTGGGTAGGGGTCGACGTGGGATCGAGCGGCAGGCTGGAGGAGGACGATGAAAGGGAAAAAAAGGGACCCTCAAACACAGTCGAATTACATGAAAAAGGTAACCATTTTGTCGCCTAGGGCAACAAACCGTAGATAGCGGATAGTGTATCTTCCACCAGTAGCTATCTTCCTTCTCTTGGATGCCTAAATCTCAAATAAATACGAGTCGCTGAATGTTTCAAGGGAAGCAGCCCTCATTAGCAAGCATTTCGACTTCTCTGGGCAGCGGTCTGCCGACTCGCTCCACAGAACTTCGGGTCCAACCTTCATACATTTTCCATGAACAACCCAACTCCCTCTGGGCAGAGCACCTTTCCAGGGTTCCGTACCGCATTATCGTGTTGATGGCGGCTACTTATATTCTATTTCTTGTACGCCAGCAACCTCCGAACGGACTTACTTTATTTCAGGTTACTTGAGCGGCTCCTGAACTGGAGGTTCAAATAAATAACCCCAAATTTACTTCAGCTGGCTATCTGCCTATATCTGCCCTTAGCCAAAGTTAGCTTCGAGATAGAGTACGGCTATGGGCTTGCTCTGCTCTATGGGTCCATCAAAGAGAGAAAGAATTAAAAAAAAAGATGAGACTGAGTAAACAAAAATAATAAACAAGATGCACTTAATAAATACAGTCATACTCATCAAAGATCCGTCTGGTTATTTCAAGGAGCAGCCATAGGTACACACATCTCCGACCATGGACCACTTCATTTTCTCCTGATAATTTGCCTAGTGCTCTCCCAGGGGAAAGATTCTGCATCCCCAATTAAACTTCACCAATATCAAGTAGAGAAGCTGCGATGCCACCGTCGCGACGTCGCATCGCCCCGGGCGTATCTCATTCGTAAATTCGCGTGGCGGATGGCTTTTTCTATCGCGTGAGATGAATAATTTTACGTGGCTGCTTGTTATACGCGAACCGATCGATATTCGTAATTCATCATTTGTATGCAGCGCGATGGAGCACAGACTCCCGCTTCTCGTGTTTCGCGCGATACAAGCCAAACGCATTCTCTGCTCTCTCTCTGACAACAGGATGGACCATGTAGGTCCCAGTGCCAGTACCAGAGTGCTATTACAGTACCGCTCGCAGCTACATCCTAGTAGAGGTTTAGTTAGGTGACTAGAAAGGTCAGAAGGAGACCTAGCTGGAGAGAGAGAAAAAAAATGAATTTCATTAACCCCATTGCTAGTATATATCCAGGAGAGAGGAAGAGACAGAGCCAGCTCCCCGATGCTCTTACTGGTCCTGATGCTGCTGGTACCTACACTGTATCCAGAGTCTACCTCGTGGGTGTTAAACAAACGAGAGTGATATTTTAGCCCGGGGAGTCGTCAAGTAAAGTAGGTCCGTTTAGAGGCAGCAACCGTCCCAGGCATAGAATCTAAGTGACCGGCATCAGGGCGTTGATGCCAGGACTTATAGAAAAGGGGACGTCGAGGTGCCGCATTCTAAACATGGCGGCGGCCAACGGCTATTCTTAAAAAAAAGTATCTTTACAAGCTATCGTCTTATCTGGCAGATATATATTTTTTTTCGGTAAATTTGGAAAAGATGGATAATCCATATATCTCTTGTTTGAATATAATATTAGCAGGGAAAAAAATGTAAGACGGACGTTTCGCAAAAAACATGTGAATTAGTAACATCTAAATCGAGACGCGCCTGTACAGAGACGTCGAGATCGACGTCGCGATGCTGCTAGTACGAGTCTGAACGCTCTCGCTGCTCAATTTGTATGTTAATTTGCGAGTGTTTGCCGGGCAGCAGTTCGCTTAATAATGTCATGTTTATTCAGCGACGATATCGCTGCGGGCGGTCAGCCATCCGACACACTCAATGCCAGAGGGTTGGTTCGACCCCCTTGTGAAGCTGGTGAAAAACAAAAAAAAAATGGTGAAAGAAAGAAAAATTATTATTTCACGCGGACAAGGCCTAAAAAGCTTCAGTCAGTGTTAATGAATGACGATGTTACGTATGCGACGATATAAGCGAACTTCACTCTGAACCGGAAGGCGTGTTCTCTTTCATTCTATAAAAAAAACCGGGAGTGAGAGAGAGAGAGAGAGAGAGAGAGAAGTATAAAGAAAAGAGATAATTTCACCTCTCTCTTTGATAAAAGCAGCGTCCGTCCAATGTTGGATAACCGTGAATGGTTTGCATTAGTATAACAAAGAGGAAAAAGGTGAAGTTATTCGCACTGGATAAATGATAAGAGGAGAGGAAAAAGTGTTGAGAGAGAAAGAGAGAGGAAAAGAGTGACGGGCAATGAGAGAGACAAAGAGGGAATCGAATTAGAGAGCGCAAGTTTCACGCAACACTTGACGCAAACAATTCCCTTCGTTTCTGATTCCAAGCCGTTATTCCTTTTTACGTTTGAGCGTAAACCCTTCTCATCTGGCGAAGCCAATGAACTCTATCTAGCGCATCGGTCCTACCAATCTACTACCCCTACGGCTATCAAAGCAGCAGCATCCCCCTTTGCGTATTTCCTAGAGCCGTCGCACGGCCTGCAGCCGTTGCCGTTGCTGGTATTGCTGCTGCCACTACTCCACTGACGATGAGTAGAATTACTCGAGTGCTGCACTGGTCGTCGGTAGCATCCCTAGATTCTAGGGGTAGCTGTAGCGCTGTAGTATATGCTTTGGATGCTTCATCTATTCCAGCACGAAATCACCCCTATAACCTTCTCTCACCAATACTTACCCTCTGGTCCTCCGGCCGTTGTCGACCGTGAAGCAATGCTGGGTACATGGTTAACCACTGAATATGCCTAGGATGACTTTTGTTCTACCGCTCTATTATGGTTAAGCTTAAAGCTTACAGGTTATGGCGGAAGTAGAGACGGAACAGAGAACACTTCCATTTAGTTTCCGATACCGGGGTCGAAGGTCACTTGCGGAATGGACACCAGGGTCATGGGGTTTAAACTTGTACATCTAAGCTAGTCGTCCAGCTAGTACATTGCGAAAGTGTTATACGAACGGACTGTGGGATTTTGTGAAATCGAAAGAAAAAGAAATAATCGTTTTGACAAGTATCTGAGTAAGGACGTGGGAAACTAATCGATTGTGATATCGATTGAAAATTGACATATGATTTGACACTAACGAGAGGTCGACGTGTGTCTATTTTTGGAATCGTAACGATCATCAATGAAACGGGACGCTGACGTATGAGGATGGCGTAACGAGATAGGCTGTGTATGTATATAGGGGTTGATACAGTACGGTAAGGGTAGCTACTGGCGTGAATCAGCGAATTTTTGAAAATGAACTCGAGAGTTTCGCTCGAGTTAAAGCTGACTATGGAAGATTGTGAAGGATCGCGTCTTCTGGCTGGAACTTCACCCAGGTGCCTACTGAGAGAAGGAGGAACGATGAAGAAGAAGTCTATTATACTTGCAATATATTTGCGACCGTTTCGGCCTCACGTAATCGCATTATACGTCATTATAAGTTCGAAAAGTGCGTTAAGTTAATTAGCGAAGATGTTGTCGACGTCTTCCTGGTAAAGCAGACTAAAGAAAAGAACGTGGGGGAGGAGGAGGAGGAGATGAGATGGAAGGTGGGAGTACGAAAAGGTGGTGGCTATATAGGTTCAGAGGTTGAAGGTGGGTAAAAGACGAGGGAAGGTGATACTGAAAACGGTATAAGGGTAGGTAAGGGGTAAGAAGTGAAAGGACCAAGGGAAGACTTTGTCTCGGAGTTACCATCCTCCTAGCAGTTTATCACTCCTTTTCCTTTTATCTCGCCTTTTCTCATTATATGAAATTAAGCCGGGAAGTTATACATTCATTAACGTTTTTCATTAGTTTTATTTTCGTGACTCTCGCACCTCCCAGTATACCAGGACAGTCCCTTCCGAGTGGTTGGCTGGCTGTCTGACTTGGCTGGCTTATTGGCTGCCAGCTGCTTGGCAGTGGTTTATTTCCGCAGTTCGTATTATAAAGCCCTTCATTAGACTAACTCGAATCGGATCTTCAGGAGACATTCGTTTCTTTTGGATCCGCCATTTTTTCCGGATACATCTTCTATATACGTTTCTCGAGACACGTCAGGCTTCCCCTTTCTTAAATCCATCTTTTGCCTCGGACGTATATAACTGTAGAAATGATTTCACCCGGGAGCTAAGGGTTCTTTGATTTGACCAGAATCCCAAGGCAGATGAGATCTGGACCGAAAAAATTCCAGGATTCACTTACCTGCCGGCGTAGCCGGAGGCACGGACTCTTCGATCCACTCCCACAAGCCAGACAGACACACGTAATACACCCCCAGAGAACTCGCCACCCCTATATTACAACCTTCTACGGATATATATATATATATATATATATATATATATATATATATAAATACACATCCACTGTGTCTGTGTATATTTCACCCTTTCGAAATCCCGACGCTTCGTATTTCATGCAATTCCAAAAGCAACCCCCTCTCAGACCCACCCTCTCCGCACCAACCCCAGTACACGCACAAATGCCAACAAAACCAGCCAGACCAAATCAGGAGACCCCAGCGGCCAGGATACAGATACAGACCTATGAAACCACCCCTTTGGACGGCCACCCCATCTGGAAAGCTCTCGCACTTTCACCACGAACAAGTTTGGCGTTGTCGCGCGTCACCGCGGCAATGTGAACCGTTTGGTTGGTTTCCTGGTTTTGGTATGGTTAATGCCAGTTGATTTCAATCCCTGGACCGCCATGGGGCGAGTCGAACCACCCTTATTTCTATCCGCGCTCGCCAGAGATTTCAATAGAAAGTTATATGAAATTCTCACTGGCAGAGGCAAGAGCGTTCCTCGTCGCTATTGCCAGAGCCGATCCGAGAGCGTCTGGGCGCCATTGTCGAAAACGTTAGCTACACGTCTCAACAGTCGACGCTCTCTCGCTCTGTGTATTGTGATTCTCGAAAGCCGATCGGGAGAGCCAAGAGAGAGACTCCTATCTATAGAGTCAGTGCCATATCCAAGATTAGAACCCCCCGTTGAAGTTACTACCTTTTCACCCCTATCACCGCCATCGCTGTACCATAACCACTAGAGCAAAGCGACAGCCTTAACGCGAACGTAATCGCAATTTGATATTCTCTATAGACACAATCATCCCCCAAAACACCTTAAGGCGACGGGAAAATTCGAGCCACGAATATAACACCCAGGAATTTCATTCCTCTAATAAAAGTAATGGGACCACCGGAGTCCGCCATATTGGAACCCTCAAAAGTACAGATATTCTGACCTTTCGTAACACTCTCCGGCCCTCAACCAGAAGTCCTTCGGAGTCTCTCCTCAAAGAAGTTGGTCCATTCAGTGAACTCGACTTTTTTTCAGTCGCGCCATATTTTTTTCCTCAGTATCTGCCCTCAACCAGGAGGGTTGCGTGGGACAACCACCCATTCCCTTTCACGAAATAAAAAGAAGATTTTTTTGGGCTTCCCTCAAAGCATCCCCATCTCAGTCCCCAACCCCCGTCAGAACCACGCGGGACAACCCCGCCACGCAATCAACCCCGAGTAAGCGAGTTAATTTAAGCCGAGTGTGCACACTTGCCGCGAAACTTGCTCTTCTCTCGTGGATCCTTCATCCAAGGGGTAAGCTGCATCGTCGAGATGTTACTGTACTCCAGAGATGAGTCTAGAGATCCTTCTCTATCCATACTCCTTGGCTGGTATCATCCCCTTCTCTACTCTCCACCCCATCGCATCCTACACCGTCGTCACCACCGTCGCCACCACCGTCGCCGTCACACACCCTTATAATGCTTCCAGACTGCACACACTTTACCCTTAACTACCGAAGTAACTAGCGCTGTCTATAATAGTGCCTAGCTATAAAATGACGTCGTTCCAAACCAAATTTACTGAAAGTCCTCCACTGCCAAAGTTACCATATTGACATCCCATAGAAATACTAACACTCGAGTAACTCACGCATATAACAATCGCATTCGCTGCATTGCTATTTATAAGGGTAAATTAATTAAATTTCCCACGAACTCTTAAAGGAAGACAATAATTTCCTTATTAAAATACTACTATCGTAATAGTATATCGATATACACCAATTTCGAACGGTACAAAATCTTTCGGACTTTCTATCCAGGATTGATGCTCGTAATTGACAGACGTTCCGCCAAGGGACGCAGCCGCGTGTCTCTTTAGAAGAAAACGAATATGGCGACGAGGTATTAAATGAAGCGCATCTCAGGTGGATGCATTTGCGGAGATGCTTCAACAAGTAGGTCTTGCAAGCGAGCGAGTGAGTGGGCTGTGTGCTTAGCACTCGTTCTCGAGTGGTCTGCGGTACGTGCAACTCTATCTCACCGACACACAACACTCGAGCAAAGCAACTAGCGAGTGAACCAGCGTCGCCCCAACCCTTACCTCGAGCTATCTCGCAAGCCCCAAACCAACCCCGCGCACTGTCGCCACCCCCAATTCAACCCACTCTAAACAATAACTATTTCCTTCGGTTCGCTATCCTCCAACCCTTCTACGTGTATGTCTGTCTGTCTCACTCACCCCTGCTTTCATCACCCACCACCCTTCTCACTCGCTGATACTATGAGAGGAAACCTTATACAACCCGTTGCCAGTCTGACTGCAGTCATGTATCTCAAATATGTAACCCGTTCGTTAGTACTAAAATATAGGAACTCCCTTGAAAATCATCCCCTAGACAGAAAGCTAATCTGTGTCTGCTATCGCTATTAAACAACCCCTCTTTTCTTTTTATGTTTCAGGTAAGTCGAGAAAGTCGTTATTATCGTCGTGGCTGGGGAGGTGTGTCTTGGTCCTATGGTAATTAGGTAAAATCTAAAGATAAAAGGTAAGACTGGGAAAGTAGAGAACTCTGAGCTCTTTTCCTTGCCGAGGTTTGGAATGATTGATCATGTAATTGACCCGCAAAATTGCGGGCTAGGTAGCCCAGCCCTTTTTCAACTCCCTCGAAACTTAACCCTCCATTCTCATGGATACCACCAGCGGAGCTACCAGTGTTACGGTTACAGGCGCCATCCTTAGACGACCATCCCCCAAAGGCGTCTCCGCCTCTAATCGCAAAGCTTCTAATAATTACAGCAAGAAAAATTATCACCCTGGCTCTTACTCACGGGCCGATACGCATCCTGCGTTATATAACGTAACTGTATAAGGGTGCATAGGGGGTGCGAGCCCGCTACTGGAAAACAATAGACGGTGCCTGTATCATTAATTACCGACGCTCCTGGAATTTCGTGTACAGGCAACGTTCTCGGAATACACTAGGAGACCATTCGGTCGACCGCTTCATCCATTATCCCAAGCAAATTTGTTTTCCGATACGAATGCACGATAGGAGACGAAATGAAGTGGCGCGACGGGCGAAAACTTTCCTCGATCGTAAAACTGTCCGGAAGTGACTTGTGAATTAATGAACGTTTGAGGAGCGACGCGGTGCTCCTGGGCTTCCGGGAAGGGAAAGTTTCGTTACACTCATCCTGAATTAAATCGGCCGAGGAATCAAGCCATTGGAATGTAAAACACTTGTGCGCCTTAGAAACGACGCCCGGCGTCGTATTCCTTCATCCAAGTAAATTTCCCATATTAACCCCTCTCGATTCAGACGTCTCTCACGCTTCCATTACTATTCCGTATATCCAGTGCATCGCTGCAGCTTGTAAGTGAATCAAGCTTCGTATAATTCGAGAAAAGCACAAATCCCAACCCCTCAGTCACCTACAACCCCTTCGAAGTTTTCCTTCCCTTATTCATTCGCTACTCCGCTCTATTCTTCGTCTTAGCACGCATCAAGAATTTTCTACGTAACCTTTGCCGCACTTATGCGTATCAAGGCTAATGACACGGAGCTCCATGCAATTCAATGCAAAACGTAGGAAAGTGCAGTCGCCAAAGAGGCCCCAAATGCAACTGCGCGAACGAAAGCACAGCGGGCGTCGTAGGAACTATTACCGAGCTTTGGAATATGGGATATGATTATTAAGTGAGAGCAGCCGTAGACGATTACGCGGTCCTTGCGATAATAGCCGCATGAATGGGCTTCATTAAGACTCATGGCGCCTGGCGTCTCACTCTCTATATACACACCCCTTCCTACATTTACTTGCCTACCTATACATGACCTTCTGCTCAACCTCATTCGATCTTAGAAGTTCAGCATTACAACGAACACCTACCCCCGCCCTTTCCCTTTGACTTCCGAAACACCAGACTACATTTAAACGCTTTGCCTTCTCGGTTTACAAGTGCAACCCCTTCGGATCGACGCTAACCGGATTAGTACACCCTGTGCAAACGGATGCTTCTAACGTTTCCAGCATCCGATAGAGATTCTTATCCGTTTTGGTACATTCTTCGACTTTGGATTGAATTTTCGTTCTTTTTTTTTTTTCTTTAAAGTTTTCTTTTTTCCCCGAAAAATATCTGGGTACTTTTTCGTGAGTTTTGCTAGAACGTGAAGAATTTTTTGACGAGATTTAAAGAAAAGTCGAAGGTTTCCAGGAAACTGGTTCGGAGAGTAACTGACAAGTTCTCTATGGGTTTGGATAAGGGCGTATATGCAGGTGGCAGCAAGGGACAATCGAGTTCCAGGAGGAAACCCTGTAACGTCGTCTCGTGAGTATTTTAACGCAGCATCATTTATGCAACGCGCGGGTTCTACCTTACAAAGCGATCCCACGAGATTCCCTAGTACTACTTTCTCTTCCACTTCATCCTACAGTAGCTACTCCAACCCTTCGAGAAGAACAGGGCAGTCTGTGCGATTACTTCCGCCAGCTGAATACTTCCTGGCTTTGACTATACAGTGTCTGCTCCCTCTTGCTACCGCAGGTCGTACCAAAACATCACGGATATACCTGTTGAGTCACCCCTGAATATCCGTACACGTAGTACAGATAAAATATCGAATTTAGGGGGAAAAAAACAACAGAAAATATCAATTTTTCAAATTAAAAAATTATTGACTATAAAAAGCATCAAATATAAAACACGTTACCATCAAGCACCCTTAATGAATCCACATTAATTCTTATGGCAGTCCCGAATATAAGGGTGTGTTGGACAAAGGGTGATAACAGGAGAGGGGGGGAGGGGTGTTAGGTCGAATATGTAACCGATGTAAATTGGAACGCTTCCAATGGACCACCGGTATCTCGATTAACGAAATTTACAGGGCGCGGCGGCTGTAGGAGAGGCACTTTGGCGAGTTCGTAATAAATTGGAGGATGCTTCAATATGCCTCTGGGAATTGTGTTTGTGACGTCACACCCCGTCTGACCCACTTTTCCGAGTAGTCACGTTCCTGTAAAACTTGCTCGCCCGAGTTTTTCCAATGGCAGCCAGTAGATTTTACTCTCGCTCGGACGCGAATACGCACAGCATCGACATCCTCCCTCTCTCTCTCCCTCTATTATCCTGCCTTATCCCTCTTATCTAATCCTTATCAATATTTATTCATCTGAACTTCCCAACCCACGATGCACTCGTGGCTTCGAGCATCCCTGATGTAGTACACCAATTCTTCCAGTATCAAAGTCTCCGAACATAGATTTAACTTTGTCCCTTGGTTTCCCCTATCCAGCGCCATCTTACAGCCACGTCTTTTCTTCGTTCATAGTGGTTCTTCGACAAAAAAAAAAAGAAAAAAAAAACTATAACTACAGCAAGGATAGTGCAGCTCTCCAACTGCATTTTATCCTTGTTAAGTTATCCTGAAACTGCTCACTGTCCGTAAAACCTCAAGACGCACTCACAACGTGGAGTCTGTCCTTTCATGAAAAATCACTCGAACTTTTCCACGCCAAGACACCTTTTCACTATTTCCCTTGATTTCTCAAAGTATCGTACAAAGCACAAAGTATCGTCTGGCGAGTAGTCGAGGCACCTGAGTTATTTCGCTCGCACAATTTCCAAATTAAACGTAAACTCCAAATATGCCGGACTAAACTCTAACTCAATTGACGACAGGGTAGTGCGGGTGGTTTAGGAAGTTTAACCAGAGGCCATCACTGGCTCCATCAGTAGCTGTCGCTACCGGGTGTTCCTCTATCGAGAAAGGTGGTAGATATCCTTCAAGAGTACTACATAGCACACTATACAGATTATAATAATGGACCGTACAATTCCCTACTGATAATAAGCCAGACAACCTACCCTTAAGTCCCTATCATCCCTATAGGGATGATAACAATATATTGAGTGCCTAGTACCACCCAAAATTCTCGTTATTCATTTTGACTGAAATGACCTGCTTTGACTTCATACCTTATGCTCCGGGAAACGATTACGTATCCGTATTGATCCCAATAGCCCTCCTCCTCCTCCTCCTCCCCCCCCCCTCTGCCCTCCTCATCCCTTCTTCACCGAGTGACATATTGGAATTCCAGTAGCCCACTGAAAGTATCCAGTAAATTGAAAATAGCGCCAACCTTCAACCTTCTCTAGCCAAGATCCATTGGACGGTCCAAGTATCTTGGAATAGGTATGTGTGTAGGTTAGTACCTATAGCCAGCTGCCTGAGGTACCGGATACTTCGTATAATTAAATGGAAACGATTTAACCTCCCCTATTACAGTGTCTAAAGGGAGCACTAACCTGGCATCTAAGGCCTATTGAGTTTGGTGAGCTAATAAATGGCGGATGCTGGATGCCAAGTGGCTTCACGTTTAGCGTAAAGGGACTGAAGGTTTATTCGTGAATTGTAACTTCTCTCTGTACCATTCTCTGAAGGTAGCCAGATAATTAAACTCACCCCTTCATTGCTAATAATGCTCGACGCCATACTTAAGCGGCCTAAAGATATCCCTATAATATTCTTGAAAATGTGCCTGTCAAAGATCATCGACTGTATTAGATATGTCTATTGTCTATTTTAGTATTCTGATAAATCATGATACATCCAACTGATCGTGGATTGGCAGAGAAATCTTCTTATTTAAAAGCTCTTTATTACTTTACGTACGTATATCAGGGTATGCCTTAATATCCCAAGGATGAACTGCGATATGAAACAGGTTATCGTCCTATAAAATAGACGTGCTGGAGACACAGATGCAATTTAACCATGACGTTGTTGAATTGATATACTCATGAATATATATATATATATATAGGCGAGATAGGGCAACCAAGCCCGACTAGTGGTATTGCGAAGCCGCATAGAAGAAAAGCAGCGTGATTGAACTACGAGTATAATGACGGTAGCGCAAGAGTATATAGCGGTGCTCCTACGACGGAGACTGAGGACGTGAATAAAATTGTAAACCGAGTAGAACGGGAATCATCCCGAAAAACAAGCAGACCCACAAGTACCACTTTCATGTCCATGATATTACATCTGGGAGTAAGATCCAATTTCATGAAGACAATCGAAAATAATTTCATCATCGTGAGATCCCTCGCTACTACATCGTGTACTCTGTGTCACTTTCAAAATATCAAATATCACGTTTATAATGCCTGGTAAAAGATCTTAGCGGTATATACGATTTTGTAGGGTTGGTTCAAAGACTAAAGAAATATGTATGGCCAATGGCGGCCCTTTAATAATAAAAGCAAAATATTTCAGTGCTTAAGTATCTGTATCAGGTATGACGTAGAAGAAGGGAATTTATTTGGCGAGCAGGTGAAGCTAGATTTAGAAGACCAGTGGCAAGGGTTGCCACAAGGGGGTAGCGTAATAAAAAAAAGGTAAGGGTGGAAGCAGAGCGAAGAGTTGAGAGAAGCAAACCGGGCCGAGCGGAACGCAAAGCGTTTTTTCTTTGCCGTTTATTCAGAGCAGGCTTTCTTTGGTGTTCGCAAAAAAAAAAGGACTTTGTACCCGTTGGCACATTTACTGTGTACCTAGAGACGCGAACGAATACCTGAAGTATTTGCTGTAGGTTCTCTATGTCTACCTATTCCGTAGTTCCGTTCTACGTTTTCCTACATTTGTACCTTTTGAGACGCGCGCCGTTATAAAATAACCTTATTGCCATTCAACTTTTTTTTTCTCTCTCTCTCTCTCTCTCACTCTTATCGTTCTGTTTTCCTTCTTTTACCGCCAAGCTTCCCACTTGCCTGTACTTAGAGGGTATGACACGGTCCTCGCACGTTATAAGAGTCCACAGGGGATGATGCTGATGTTGAAAAAAAACCCGAAGTTAAAAATCTGCTTTAGTGCGAGAACAGTGGGTCTTTATATTTTTAATGGAACATGCTAAAATTGCTTTTGATCCTCGAGGATAAAAAAACTAGTCTGTTTACAAAAAATTTAAATTTTTTTCCAATTTTTTAAGGGAAAATTACTTTTTCTTTTTTTTTTCTTCAAGATCGAACATATACTTTGAGTTGACGCATAATAATTCGCGAATAAAAATGAAAATAGCGAGGACTGTATACGGCGACACGTATGTCGACTCTTTTAATTCCTCTCTGACGCGCAGCACTTAAGATCCTTAATTGAGGGATTCGCTTTCGTGTTTGGGTAAAGCACTTTTTAAGTTGCCGGTCTTCTGTGGCAACCTGTAGCTCTAGGGCTGAGCGTTAGCGTGTCTACTCTACTTCGGGGGTAGTGAGTGCCCCTCGAGCCTCCTTGCAACACGCAACACTCAGCTTAATGAGGAGAGAGAGAAAACCTTGCTTCTACTATGAAAATCACCCAAACCACCCCATATATTTATATATATATACAATGTCCGTATACAGACACAGTGTTGCACAATGCATATAAAAAACACGCATCTTTCAAGATATGCGTAACGCGAGAAAGAGAAGTCTTCGATGAAATTGCCAAAAGGAGTTCCTTTAGCCCAGAGAGAAATAGCGGGAAATACGACAAATAATGCAAAAATATTAATCCTAGTCCGAGCAATATTTCGAAACAGCATGAAGTAAGTCACTAGCACGTGGGTTATAGAGTCATTTGTATGAATTTACTAGATCGACTGTACTTACATAAATTACTAGGAATATATGTATTACTAAAATTTATAATAATTTTGACCCAGATACTTAATCAAATTTCCCCATTTTATCAGGATATATTTATTGCCAGTCGAGTCTCTCATACAGAGACAGAATTTCAGGAGAGAGATATCTGATATATATTGAGTACATGCGTGTACGTGTATGGAGTGTTGGAATTCGGTATAAGCTAGTGGCCATTAGGTTAATAACAACGATTTCCTGGGAAAGCAGACATTTATTCTAGAAAAGTATATAGTATATGCTGCACTAGAGAGATGATTCTATTCGAGTAAAAGAATATATCTGCCGATACTTCGATCTAATCGATTGGAACTTTCCTATATGAAATTTCCACTGTCCAGAGATTGATCACTGTCGTTATAGGAATATCGAGTAATCTAAGATTCGATTTCAGTTACCAGACACGTTTGTCTGCTCTGGCACCAGAACGGTATAGTGGAGTGGAGTAACATTGATTAGTAATTACCGCATGTAGCCGGGTAGGCGTGGATGGCTGACTGGTTGGCTGGCTGGATGGCTGGCTGTTATATGGACCACTTGTTGGTCCTGTGCGCCCGTGCGTCGAATTCAAAATCCGCCCAGATTCGTAACATCTTCTGAATATTGAGCTTTTGTTATCATTGTGCCTGATCGATATCCCATTAAGAAATTTCTCGAAAATACGTATTACTGAAGCATTAGAATAAAAAAGAAAAAATTATAGCTTCTAAATACGTCATTGCGATAATGATCATTTGTATTATAGGTAAAGCAAAGTGGCCAACGATGATCATAGACTCGTACATAAAATATTACTCTCGATCACTATTTCCATTAAGTTCGTCAATTTTTTTATTCTTGATATCACTATATCATCGTTAATACTTGACAATTTAACCTGACCGATAACCTACGGCCCTTCAAAATGTCTCTCTCTGCTGATAATTCATAAGCTCCTCGAGCCGTTAAGGAAGGTGACGAAGCTGGACGAGACTAGGGAGAGTGAATGAAGAAAAATAAGTCGAAAAAAAAGAGAATACAAGATCCATAGGTATCACGAAAGAAAGAGAAGGATGTATATAGAGCATAGAAAACGATGACTCATTCTGTCGCGAGGAAGCAATTTATCAGGGTTGCCCTGGTTGTTGGTGGTAGTGAAAAGGGTGGACTGAGAGGTAGAGAGAGAAAGAGAGAGAAACAGAGAGGTAAGGATATAAGGAAAGACTAAGTCATTTCCTTCGAGATAGAAAGAGCAAGCGAGATGGCGTCTCGAGTGTCGAGAGTGTTGGAAGCATCAAGAATGACGAAGACTCCTAAAGAAACACTTTACCAATGCAACAGGCGATATGAAACTAACTATCTACTTAAGTAGGCCTAGGCTATACGTATCACCAGTAGCTCTGCGGTAGCAACTGGTGGTTGCACCAGCGTGCCCGTGCTGTGCTCTGCTGAGCTCACTTGCATCGCTACGTTCCGTTTGTTCTCAAATAGAGAGAAAATCCAAGGGATAAGGTAAAAAGACCTTGGCTCCTGGCCAAAACCACTTTCAAGCTCTTCCCAAGGAATAGGCTGAGATCTTGGAGCTTATCCGATACCTTATCTGCTATCCTTCTTATTAATGTTCAAGTATTTTTTTTTGAGAGAGACATACAAATAATAAAAATTGCTAAAGTAAAATAAAGTATTCGGTCGAATTTGAGAAAAAAAAAACAGTAGATAGTACACTATAGGGGCTAGTGAAGATGGCAGTGAAAGAAAGCAAAGTGAACGAAGCCATAAGCGTAGGTCCGATGAGTCCCTCACCGCCTCTTAGCTGAAAAAGGCTTCCGGCGCACATGCATAAATGATGCAAAGCCCCGAAAGAGCCGTCCACGGTTCCGCATGCGGCGCCAAGTACCTGCTATTCCATTCCGCATGCCTTTGAGCCGAGTCAAGATATCTCAATAATGCACGGCTCGTAAGAAGACCCTAAACATCTCGATCAGCCATTACGATTCCCGAAGGACCACAAATGGCGTATCAGTGTCCTCGCGTCCCTTCAGACCCACTTCGGTTTATCTTTTCTTTTGGTTTTTCTTTTGTCTTGAAAAACCGTAATGGCTTTCGATGACGCCCTTTTTCCCTAAATCGGATCTCTGTCATTTAGAGATCTACTTTTTTTGAGGATATGAAAGAAGTTGGGACGGGGCGTTACTTGTAAATTTATTTTTGCACTTCTTTTTTATTCTGTCGTTGCCTATGGAAACGATAGCCAAATACAGGACTGTTTGGTAAAAGTTTGTTTGTGTAAATTTATACGGATTATTTGCACTAGCAGGAAACGTTTCATTAGCCTTGTGCGAATCCAGGCAAACATTTACCACTGCGTAAAATCTTTATTTACCGAGTGGATTACATCCGGCTGATGTAGCCGGCAAATAACGATGCGTTTCCATTTTACCTCTCTCGTTTCCAACGCGCTTTGAGAACTATTAAAATTCATTAACAACGTAACGTATACGCCGGTGCACCAGTCTGGTACAACCATAGAGTCAGCCATGACGCTTTTGCTACTATATAAGCTATCTATATGAGCTCAACGAATTTCAGGAGTTACTTCATTTTCACGGAAACTGACTAATAAATTGGTCAGCCTTGTATCGGCTGAAATGTATAGCCGACGGAAATAGCAGTTCGATATTCCGAAGGGTATTGTGCGAGCCAATTGAATCGGGAGTAATGCGATAACGCAATTCGAATGGAAGGTAGAAATGTAGGTCAGATTCGCAAGGAAATAAAGTCTGACGTGCCGTAATATAGGAATAAATAATATACGTATAATTTTGGGATACAAGAAAAATAGCAGAGATAACCGAAATAATGAATTATCAGTATTTCATATAATCACCGATATATTTCAACGAATGCTGACACCTGCCCATGATATATTTATCCGACTATCACAGTCACCCTATCGCCCACGTATTGTGTGAATGATAAATCTCCTGATAATAAAATAATATCAACTCGATACTATAAAGTAGAGTAAAGGCACTTATACGCGAACAATTACTTACTTTCGATTGGATTATTTATCGATAGGCAACCCCCGTCAGACGGCTACCTCGATATCGATAGGTACGCAAAGAAGGGACCGTAGAAAGTTTCCGATGCTGGATTATTAAATTCCTTGAGCCCCTATCGCGAATACCTACTGAGGAATCGATACATTCACTGAATATTTTAGGTATAGAGAACACCCGCAAGGGTGTTCTGCGACTCTGGAAGGGGATGATTCAAACTCACCCCCACATACGATTCAGTATTAATCCGAATCTCCTTATAGTATAAAGACCCTCTTCTCCGCAATCTCGTATCATTCCCGGAGTTTTCGTGAAAACCATCCCCTAACCCCCCAAACCGAATTTTCCTAACCTAACCCAACCCCCGCCCCCCCCCCCTCCCCCATAATCCGGGGTTCCATCCTATTCACCACTCACCAAAATCTCACGAAATCTAATTGGGTCGATAGTATAGGTACGAATTCACTTCTCTTCTGTATACCCTTCTTCATCCCCTACTTTCCCCGCAACTCATCACTCTCTTACCCTCTCTGACTCTCTGCCAGAAATTCACAGGCTCAAAATTCGTCGTGCTCCAGTGGGAACGTAAAATCCGAGAATTGAAATTTAACTACTTTCTTTTTCTCCCTCTCTCTCTCTCTCTCTCTCCTCGTAACACCTGTCAAACTCATGCTTCACTCATGAACCGCAAATTACTTCGACTTTGCGACCTGCGCCAATCTCCCTTCTGATTCTCAGCGGGACTTTGGCACCCTTTGAAGACGCATTCACATCGATCGCAGCACATTATGCCGATCCTCGAGGTTTGAGTCAGAATAAATGATTCTTCGATGAAGGCATTAAAACGGAGGGATGACAACCTTAAAGAAACAAGATTAAAGATCGAGTCTTCCGTATCTTATTAATCTCCTGCTTATTAATCTGTATATTTAACTGAAGAAACTCTGGGATAAAGGAGCATCTGTGCTAGGGTGCCGATACGAATTGGGTTATGGACTTGTGCAATTGTGAGCCTTTAAATTTCCTCAGGGTGAATTTAAAGTTTTAGTTTGAACAACCTGTACCTTGGGGGTTGGAGGGGTGGGGAGGGGAGGGTACAGTATATAACTCATGAAATCTGTCACCCCAGAACGGTATGAGATATTCGAATAAATGAGCAATGATACGTATTTTCCCCTTGGCTGAGATGACAAATACTTGTAAAGAAAAATACAATATTTCATATGTACAGAAATCCGCATATCTTCCATATACTCGGAACAAGTTTGAAAAGAAAAGAGAAAACGTGAGAATACCTGAATTCGTTGGTTTGTCGCGAATAAAGTTACCCCTCTAGACATTGAGTCCTTGTTGGTAAAATCCAGCCCGAAGCCGAATGCACGTCCGGTGCCAACTTTTCCGGCGTTTGATCCGAACTCGTTTCTCCTGAAAAGTATCGAATAATATACCCCCCCCCCCCCCTCCTCCCGTCGCCCTATTATTTGACAATATACATCGTAAGTGGGGTCGTCATCTCGAGTCAAGAAAGTCTGAGCCCGGAGGCAGCTAGACACGAAGCTGGCAGTCACGTTGCCGAGCAATAAGAAATATTGCTACTCCAGGTTCTGCAGGGATGGTCCCGGGGCTTATTGCTGGTTTTCAAAAAGGAAAAGGAACAGAGTGGAATGAAAGAGAAAAGAGGAGGAAGAGAGAAGAGCGAAGGAAAAGAGATGGAGAAAGTGTGCAGGCGGGACAGGACTCGACGAGGAGTATACGAGGAAGAGAATACAAACTAAAAGGATCCTTCCTCGAGGACCTGCACCCTCCTCTTCTTCGCGTTCAGTACCCGTCCGAAATACTAACTCGTTTAGATACTACCACGCCTGATATTTATATTGCACTCGTCCATCGCTGTTTCAAGTATGTCCAGAGTTCGCCTCGACGAGTCCTCGAGTTCTGGGGATTTGTACTACCAATGTAAAAAAAAAAAAATATATGGTTCATATATGAAATAAATACAACTCATACCTGGGTCTGGCCATGTATAGATCCTATATAAATCATATTTGAACTTCAGTTATGGACTCGTAAATGAGTCGTTAGATTTTCGCGAAATTTTTTAGTAATTGAGGTTCGTTTTATAGTCCTGGTCGCCTCTCGACGCTCATAGTAAAAATCCCTTGGTCATGAAAGATGAAGATATGACGAAGGTACTATAGATCTTTATAGTCGGAAAAAATAAAATTTTCCAAGGAAGGACCAAGGAAGTTTGTAACTACGCGTCACAATTTCAAGAACGATGTCGGCTGCGCCCCTCCACATGGATCAGCAGGGCTGTAGGCAGGAGGGCGGTGAAAAGGTCGGAGGTTGGCATATATAGAAGCTAACAGCTATAGCAGGGTGCAAGAGGCAGAGCAGCTCAGCAATAATGTGAAACGTGCTTCGAGGTCCGAACAGGGAATTCGCGTTCGGTGGAAACGCTGTAGTTGGTCCCTCATCGGAGCAGCACAGCACAGCACAGCACAGCACAGCACAGCACAGCACAGAATAGCTCACTGTTCAGGGGCGTGAAATCGAACG
>JARPRG010000448.1:590339-603374 GCA_031001745.1 Hartigia nigra | reverse complement strand
ATATATATATAGCGACGATCAGTATAAATATCTTGAAGTACGAATGGACTCGCGTCCACGTGCAGACTTACTTTCGTGACGTAGACAAATGCTAAGGGTTTGCAGGCGAAGTAAGAAAGTAGCGTGTAATGTCAGCAATGAATAAATTGGTATGAAAACCATAGAGTGTAAAGACCTCTGTCTATAGTTTCAGAGATAGCGTACAGCGAAACGAAAGTTTTATTTTGAACGTTCTAACTGCGACGGTGACGTCGTCATCCCTTATTTCGGTGGATGGGATCCGCAGCCAGTACGTGTACTCTGTATACGAAAATAGAGGAGGTAATATTTGACGTACTAAATTGCAAGGCATTTCCTACGTGACGACCCTCGTCCGAAGCACCCCACATGATTCTAAAAACTTTTCGGATCCAAACCACCTAAATATTACCCGTCATCCATCTTGAGCCCTCATCAAATAGCGAGTCCACCCTCTGGAAATCCCTCCCTACTGGACCCAACAGAAATTCACTCACCCTCCAGCCAGTTGACGGCTCGCCGGCAGTTGCAACGTGTCACAGTAGTTTCCTCAAAGGTCAATGAGACCCTAAGGGGCCCTGTAGACTGTGTGCTATGGTCAAGCCTGAGAATGAAGTCGAGGCCAGAGAAATAGGGCTGTAAAACAGACTGTACGTATACTAGGGTGTATATACATATACATATACGTATGAAAGCAAAGTGGCGTCTATGGCACGCGGAAGATTGTTCTCGCAATTTACCTTTAATATATCTCCAGGCGACGGCATTATCATTCGTCGGGCGCAAATTACTTCGCGTCCTGACTAAATTATTTGACGTCACGATACGACGCGCACAGGCGACAGGAGACGCGTAGCGCACGTTGCGAACGACACTCGTGACGTTTTAGTCGCATAGTTGGCAGTGTGAAACTCACCGCAGCGAATTCACGTTTCTCTCGAATGAATTGGTCCAGCGTACCGAGAGCAGCCTCTTTAATCAAATTACCTGCAGGCAGTACCTACTGCAGTGCCAGAGCCCTATACGCTTTCAGTTCTGTAAAGGGTGCACTTTTATCGTATGTCGCCCCTGGCTCTAACTTAATGGTGGATCCATACACACGGCTTATTCAGGGTGACTGACCGGTCTATGCGGAACTTTAAGGGAGGAAGATGAACAGTGTCCTGTTTCCTTTAAAAAAAATCTCCATCAACTTTCCCGACTGGACCTCAGGAGCGTTTGCGATTTCGCGCCTTGATTTCTCAGCTTGGCCCAATCGAGGGGGCTGTTGGGAATCAATAGGCTCTCGGGATTCTGAAGGGTGAATCCGATCCCAAAAAACTGACCCTTCGCCGTCATTCGGAGAGTAATACGGGAGCCCTTCCACTCCTTGGGAACCCTTCGTTTCCCTTCGAGTCTCCGCTATTTCTCTTTCCTCCCCTTCGCTCTACCACCCTCGGTCACCTGTATATACTATTTTCTTTTTATTTATTTCTTTTTGTCCGTCGTACAGCACCAGTGAAATATCCTAATTCGTTTATGAACAAACAAAATTCGCCTATCCTTTTTATCCGAAATATCCTCCTATCGTATATTCGCCTACTTCGTGGAATATCCAATGAATCTGGTTGCCTAAAAAAAAATGAGAGAATTGTAGGAAACGCAGAATGAAAAGTGAATTTCGATAACGCGATTTCGCGCTATTGCATTTTTATTCGGTTTGCCAGAAATTATGATGTAACGAGAATGTCATATTGGCTCTATGGATGAAACGATAGAAAGTGACTTGGTCGCTTCGATTTCCGTGCGTTCCGGTCATTTCATCAGGCAAAACCAGCTGGTTCATGTAAATGGAACCAGTCTAGCATTACGGAACCCAATGTCGATCACGCGTCCCCGTTCCGCCATCGTCCCGTGTGCCATAACATTATTCTAATTAAACGTTACTTTACGCCCCACAATTACCCTTGGGTTAATTGTCCCCGAGTAAAAATAATGAGGTATTAATGACGATTCTCGTAAAAAAAAAAATACAGAGACTTCGCTGAATTTGAGAAAAGCAGAATAATAACACGATGTGTACCCTCGCCCTCCGGACGAGCATACAGTGTCCCGGAAGAGTGCGCTCCGTTAGATCCCAAGAAAACTCGACTCTTCTGCAGGATTTTCCTTACCATTGCCCCTTCCGATTTCACAGATACACCTATACACAACAAAAAAAGTTACAACTACCCCAAAAGACAAAAGAACCTTCTCGAATCTTATAATAAAAAAATATACAGCGCAGTATAAAAGCTATTGGCAATTAACGATATAAGATATTTTTACACAATTCAGTAATACATATTGATTATAATAAGCAATTTGTGTAATAAGTTTAGTAATATGGAAACAGTCGTAAGAGAAATTCTAGACGCCACAGGAATCTTCCCATAGCCCGCAATCAATGATAGTTATTACAGGGGTAAACGGAGGATACCCAAGGGGTTGTTAGATACCGATACGAGGTCTGAAGGAATGGGTCGTGCAAAGTGGAGGAGAGGAAGGGTAGGTACCAGAAGTGGTAGAGGGATGAAGAGGAGGTACACAAGGATTGAGAGGGGTGGTGACAAGGAAGAAAGGGAATGGTTAGCAGTGGCATAAGAAAGAATAGATAGTTCTGCAGGTAGAAGAAGGGATGAAGGTGGGGTAAATATTACATAAGATAGTGCTTTTCCCTTTTCCCTTCGGCAGAGTCAAACAGAGGATGAGTCTCGACAGTCGATATCAGCTGCCCTCAATACGCGGTACCTCTATGTCACCCTCAACAACCTCCAAACCACCCTCCCAATATTCCCCTTCGGCCCAATAGATCCTTGGGCGCCCTTATACATATATACCTATACCCACCTTCCCTTTGCGATCATCCCAACTCCACCGCAGCACCCACTTGGCAAAGTACTCATCCATATAAAGAGGATAGAAACGTGTGTTCATTCATGGACATTCTCGACTTTTCCATCACTCTAATCTGTCTTGCCAGTAGATGTCCAATGTACACTGATCAGCCATTTTACTACCAGTCAATAAAATTTGGTTTGTCTATATGAATGGATAACAAATAGTCTCCACCTCTGGATAAGTATACATATAGATACAAGGGGAAGATCTCCATTGGCCCGTCAGGACTGGACCAGATCGTACGACAGTGTCGTATGTCAGCCAGGAGATGGTTTTGTTCTTCATTTTGCATCCAATGGTAGAACCCGTAATCCCCTAGAAGGTTGTTGAGAATGGGAGTTAGGTTTTTGTGTACTTGGAAGATACACCCTGTGGCCACGGGCAGAGCCAGTTCCGTGCATAATGTATGAGAAGCGCGAAAGCCCGTCATTTTAGCCGCTTTACCGTTTTCCTTTTGTGACATCGATCTGCTGCCATTTCAATAATTCAGCGCGGGAACAGCGCAAGGCGTTGGTACTATAGTGTAGCTGCTACCAGTGGCTACTGGCTAGTACGAGTTCAATAGCAGTAATAGTACGACATTGCTGTTGGTACCTTAATGCTAGTACTACTGGTACCTTATTGGTATCATTGTTAGCAGTGGTACACTGGGAGTACTAGTGGAATATACTTGTCTTCTACTTGGAGCCCTTCTCCTGTACTGACCACAGAACGCACAGAGCAACCCTTCGCAGCTTTACTACCCTTAGGAGCGCAGCCACGCGACCTCGACAATGCCTCCCTGTCTGACTGTCACTCACAGACACTCCTCTTGCCTTCTCTGACTATCCCACAGGCAATCTCACCCCTTACCAACCCCCTCAAAGAAACCAACTATAAATTAACACTCCGTCCTTTTGCTTACCCTCTCTTCTACACTCGGATGCTTTCATTGCTCTCTGTTCACCCAAAAATTCCTGGGGAATCTTTTCTCAAAGTTCCCGTCAGGATTTTTACCACCCTTTTCTAGGGATGATTATAAGACCCTTACTGTAGACGAAAAGACTTACGTACAGGTACGCGCACGCTTTTGTCTCGTCTTTTCTCTCGAGGGGTTCCCGATCGATCGACGTCGCGGCGGCGACGGCTAAGGCAGCGATGACAGAGGCAGACGCCTCGATTTCTTTAAAGAAACTCCATGGGACGCCCTGGTTTCGGTTGTAAGGGCGTTCATCGACGGACGCCGCGTGTTACGTGGACTAAAATTTGTAATCGCATTCGTTGTCTTGGAGAAAGATTTTAAAAGATTTCTTTTCGTTCTTCTTTTTTCTCCAGGGAGCGTCGCGAACTTATTGTATTCAGGTAGTATCGGCTTTGAAAAGTCCGATAGGTCACGATATAATGCTATTTAAAGTCACTTAGCGAATCAAGCCAAGTCAATGTCAAGTAATACTATTGGGATAGGAATGGGTGATGGGTGGTCCTTAGGGTGGCTGTAACAAGGGACCTTCATGGATAAGGGTGCGGGTATACTTTGACAACGGGACCGAGAATGGCTCTTCCAGAGGAGTGTATAAGCGACAATGAGAGTGAGAACATAGGCGGTAATTCCATTGGCAATAGGCATCAAGGAAGTTTTTCTTCTATCAGTCGGAAAACTCCACAGCTAAGGACATCAGTCTGGTAACATACTTTATGCGAGAAGCCGATTATGTAACTTTCTAAGTAGCATTTAAGCAACGTCGGAATAATCTAAGTTGAAAGGTGTTGAAAACTGGAACGAGGAACGACGACTCTGGTAGATTCTTCATCTCGACGGAGACGATCCAGTAAGATCCTCCTGTAAGTTCTGCTGACTTGAATAAACTAAAAGGATACCAAGATCGATGGCTTTAATGGAAAGGGATGAAGAGAGGAAGAGAGGAGACGATGTAAGGGATGGTCAAAGATGGACTTTGAGAGGACTATAAACGATGGCTTAAATGATGGTCCTACCTGCGGATAATACAGTCAAGAGTTCCTTTGATCCGTTCCGCATCAACTTGGCCAATAGAAATGCCGCTTAGGCTGTTACGTAATATACCTAGAAGCGGAATGGGACAAGGATGGAACAGGGTAGAAATGAATGGTATAGGCCAGACACGAAGGCGTAGGTAGAAAGAAGGGTAGCTGGGCAATGTAGTGGCTGTAGGGAGGAACACGAAGGATATGAGGTTAGGGTAGCCTAGATGCGTTGTACAGTGTAAGGCTAGAGTGGCATAGGGAATGGTGGAACAGCGAAACGGTGGAACGAAGGGAAAACGGGTCTTTGTCCTCCCCTCGTTGCGACGTAGTTACATAATTCCATTATTTATAGCCAATATCCAACCTGGTAAGGGATGGAAGGGAAAAGAGGAGGTCGCGGCTTAGCCTAATTAATTTAGAAAGTCCTCCCTATTGGATCGCATCTGTGAACCGCCCTTAGCGTAAAGAAACTTTTACGGAGAAAACAGAAAAATAAAAAAGATGCTCTCTCCCTGTCTCTCTCTTACTTTCTGTGGACTTTCCATGTTTGTTCTTTTCCTTTATCTCTCTCTTTCTTCTTCTTCTCTATATATATCTATGTTCCTCTTACTCGGTCGACCCACTCGACACATATTCCAGCATACGGACCAAGCGAAATATCCTGTAGAAATTTTTCATTCGGCCAACATCGGATTTCGATGATAGAGGCCATCCCCAATCAAAATGGCACCGTTGCCAAAGGTATCATATCGCTACTAACGATCGGCTCTACATCCCTGATTCTCTCAAGTATTGAAGACAGAAAAGAAAAACGAAAAGTCGTAACTTTTGATCGAAATAGCGTGGATTATTATTCTAGCAATCGTTTCGTTATCGATGACTGAAATGGCAATTTCTACGTAAAACCCATTTAACCCATTTTCTGACATTTTACAGACCGAAGAGCACTTTGGGTACAAATGGCGCTTACTAAATTCAATATGGACGCTTACAAACGTCAACCTCGTAATACGACCCACTATCTCTCTCTCTCTCTCTTTTTTTTTTTTCTTACTAACAATTCTATAATAACATCTCGTATACGGTAAAGAGTACTTAACGACAGACGTTAAATATTCACGCTGTCATTAGAATCGGAAATATTTTAATTCCCTTAGGACTCTTAACGTGGCGGTTCAACATGGAAAACACTCCGTTTCAATTACACCCCTTTGACTGTCATTACTCCGAGGTCATTGTACCCCACAGTCACTACTCGTGCGTTACTCCCCTATGGCATTGAATGGGGAGAACATTGCATGTCGCCTTTTTACTTTTTTCTACACCTGGCTCGAGCGGGGTACATCCCCTTTCTCTTTTATTCTCACTCCCTATCCCCTTCAGGAATCCCTTGATGCGTACCGTGAAAAATTTGACAAACTTCCTCGCCCTACTGCCACGGCCACTTATGCCTTAACACTGTCACAGAAGTAGAGCAAGGTGAAGAAAAATACTTTCGCAGATGAAAAATTGCCTTAGGGGTAGTTTCTTATACTTCGAGAAATTAATCCATGATCAGTATTCCATTTCCTGTATTACAGCGCCCTCTCTCTCTCTCTCTCTCTCTCTCTTGATTAGGGATATAGTAATAGTTAAATGTCGAATATTTTCAATGGACGATTAAATTGTAACTATCTCCTTTTAACAAAGGATAACAGCTACTAACGATCGTGTCAACGAGTCTCTATTATCTAAATTTACACAAAGGCAAACCATGTATGCTTGGATACACAACGCACTACTACACTTCATTCCATTAATTTCGTAGGAAGCATCATTTTTCACACTCCAAGGGCTCCTCCCCTTGTTAAGACCTGCCTATATCACGATATAAGAGCAGCCTTGCGTGAAAATTCTTTATCCTTCAAATTTAATCAGACACACTCAGAGACAGTCGATTCCTCTTATAACCGAAGAGTCGAAGTCAATGGGATATCGGAGAAATAGAGAGTGACAGTACCATATGTTGGTATCTACGGTACTACGGTATCTCATCGGGAAGTACGCAGATGGTGGCTGGGGCTATCAAAATAACTGGTTGATTGCGTGCGCCTGCTCGTTCGCAAGAATCAAGAGTGAACGTGAGACAGCAGGAATAATAGCTCTCTCTGTCTCTTAGAAAAGATGTATAAAAGGAAATGCTATATCAAATAAATTGAAGTTGCGGTTCGCATATCGAACGGAGTTCACGGCCATTGTTTCAGTGAAAACAGAAATCTAATGCTGGACACTAGAGAAATACGTATGGGCTGAAAATACGGAAATACTTTGCATACACCGTGGGACACTCTATGGCGAAGAGAGGAAGGAATCGATTTTAGTGAAACCAGGGCTTCGTGGTGGTGGTGGTGGTGGTGGTCCGAGGATCAGAATGGACCTGAGAGAAAGCAAAGGGATGGAGAAGCAAGAGTCGTGAAGTAGAAGCAGAGCAAGAAGGGTAAAGTGCTGGAGAGCTAGAGAGACTGAAAGACTGAAAGAGGGTGGTGGTAGTACTACATCTCCTGCTTCTGGGGATGATTGTGGCAATGGTGGTGGTAGTGGTAGCAGTGGCAGAGGGTTGCGAGAGCGAGCAGGCAGTTACGGAGGGTTGCTAATCGCGGACCTAGAAACCGGGAGACCGGGAAACCAGCCGAAGGGGGTCCCGTGGGTTGCCATGGAGGGTTGCTCAGCACCCACAGTAACATCCACGGGTTCCTCTTAGCGTTCAGGCACTGTCCTGGCCATAGGGGGTGAATCGACCGACTTTATGTATATTCTCGAGAAGCTTGCAGGATCGAACAGCTGATGTCCTTAAAAAAAAAACTTGAGAAAATTTGAGCATTCACTTATCGCGATAGAGTCTTGAATTACTGATAAGAAATGAGATACATATAAATTTGTGCTATTTCGTACGAAAGGGATAAAATCATACTCTTGGTATTTACGTGCAACTGTGTCAAAATCATAAGGGTGGATCTTCGAACAATATTCTAGATCGCTCTAGAAGGGTATTTCTTCATGGACGTGTCTATATCGTTGGCTTCTTCGTGATACGATCTCTTGTTCACCCTTGTACAACTGGAGCACTGCACCCTTCTTCCAAGGGTGGCACACGTGTAATGCATTAACAGCACGCCACTGTTTCCAAGGGGATGACGTAACTCATTGGACACTACGGGGTGCACGTATCTCGTCAGATCGATCCGTAATAAGGGATACACGTGGACCCAAAAATTCTCATTCTCAACTCTTTGTTTGCTGTACAAGGGATGAACTTGTACTTGTTTCACCAAGTAACACGCTACTGTTGTATTTGTATGATAGTACGTCAAAGACAGTAATGCATGGGGTATATTCAAATCTGTCATAGTCAGAGAACAATTTTCCATTCGCTCGAGAAAATTGACATCCGGCATTAAGAGAGTTTCAAAACGTCGTGAGTCCAGCAGTAATTTCCGGTTGGCTTTGTACAGCTTCTAGAAAAAGCGACAGTCGATCGTGCACAGTGGCTTCGTAGTTATAACGATATACGAGTACCAACCGTGTGTATTTAAAGTGCAAAAAGAAATACGTAAAAACTACGTTGGAAAAAGGAAAAATTAAAGATCGAGATAGAAAACGCAAAAGTAAAGAGTGAACGACTAAAAGCGACTAAGGGTTAGACAAAAAATAGCTACACTCATCCGCACCTTTGTATTAACACATTGTAGAGAAAAATTACTTAAAAAAAATCTAATAGAAAGAAAAAGTTCATCATTAACCGAAATATTTTCATTCGTCAAACCAGTAATAATTCAAACCAGTAATAAGTGAAAGTTCCCATTATCTCTAACACTACCAGCATTCTCGCGATACCTAGCAAAGAAATTCCGTAGAATTCCCTGCAACTCGCGTTGTCCCTATTTTTTGGGAAATTGCAACGTCGAGCGCCTTGCGTTTGATTGGCCGAGTGCCGGGCTCTATCAATACGCAGAGCGCGAGGGTGCGTAGGCTTTCTCGCAGGGTGCGTAGTAAAGAGGGGAAATTCGTAGGGGCTAAGGGGCGAAGGAGGAACGTGGAATAGAAGGAGAAAGAGGAAGAGGAGAAGAAGGATGAAGAGAGGGGTAGCGGACACGAGGGTAGGGAACAGACAGGGGGTGGGGTGGAGTGAAATGGGATGGCCAAGGGAGCGAGAAAGAGAGAGTGAGAGGGAAGAAAGGGGGAGAAAACTAGAGGGTGCGTGTAGGCCTGGGGAATCAGTCGCGGACGAGCTGCGTTGGGGGTTTTATCTATAGCTCTCGGAGCTCCGCTAAAACATTGCTCTGTAAACAGCCCGTTGCCCGGGCAGCTTCTTCTTCTACTTCTTCTTCGACTACTTCTTGTACAACTACTAACGCTCCTGCTGCTGCTGCTGCTGCTGCTGCTACTACTAATACTCCTGGTACCATTGCTGCTGCGTACCACTTCTTCTTGTTCCTGTGCTCTCGAGACTGAAACTTTCGAGAAAGGATTCGCTATCTTCGCAGTTCGCGCTCATCATTACTCAACTTTAAGTCGCGCACTTGTGAATATTTTGTGAGGATAAATCTAATCGCGTCATTGTTTATTGGACTACTCGCTGCGAATTTAATAGTCGCTATATCGATTCTGTTTAACGGTGATAGAAAAACACGCGGACGTTTACTCCCTTGCATATCCTTCTGTGTGATTCGACGTTAACCAAGAGTGCTGTCCAGAGTTTGTTTATTAGAATTATTGTTTGCATTCTGTCTGTTTCCCTCTCTCTCTCTCTCTCTCTCTCTCTCTCTCTTTCTCTCACTTTGGAAAGAGGGTTTGAAGTCTTATTAAGTTTTCTTGTTAATTTCGAAGTTAGTATTACGTCGTTGTCACCAATGGTTCATATTGTGGAAATAATACCGTCGCATCGGAACGACTTTCAAATGGTGAGTGAGTGCAATATTTAAATAAAAGTTTATGACAGTTACTTATATCTTACTCAACACGATTATAAGTTCGAAGTGACAGTTTTTGGTGGACATTTTTTGCAACTACGATACGTGAGCGAAAATTTTATTCGTTATCAGATATATACATGTATATATGTCTATGTTTTATATCGGAACAGTGTATACATATATATAGATGTATCTTCTTTAACCCCTTGCACTATGACGTAAGTCACGAAAGTGCGTGCCACTGCCCGTAAAATGTATCACGAGTCTGACTCGTGTTTCTTATATTTGGACCGCAAAGCACATCACGACTCTCATTCCACGTTACAGCGCAAGGGGTTAATTTCACAAGATCCATAATCATGCACGTATATCTGAACTCTATCGCATGAAATCAGAAAAGCATTATAGAACGATATTGAAATGGATACTTTTTTTCTTTTTTTTTCGAAACAACGTAAATTTACATAATGGCGAAAAATGATAGCGATTCTCGCACGAATTCCCCCGTTAATCGTAGACGCGATAAGGAAATACATAAAGACGCGTTAACGCATCCACGTCGTTACGTTTTTGCCACGGCGACCTGACCTCTACGTATTTTTCTACGGAATACTATTAATAGCGTGACTGAATGCCCACCCTCCATGCAATGGGAGGGTGCGTGCGTGCGTGCGTGCGTGAGTCCGTGTATATCTACGCATATATTATACAATCTTCCTATACAGCGTTTACAATAACACCCCAGTGAAAGTCGCACCTCGTTGCACCAGGGTGGGCACCCGAGAGAAAAACAGCTGCTCAGTTGCACGCGCGCCATTATATTAGTCAGCACTTTGCGGCAAAAGCGCCAACTTCCTTCCCAGTCGCGTCGTTGAGAATTTCAATCCCGAAGAAGGAATCGGCTGATATAAAGGGGTTGCTCCGTAAGCTATATTACACGTAGTTTATGGTCAAACGTCAGGATCAGTTGGAAAATAAAATAAAGAGGGTGCAGCCTCTTGGTCGTGACTAAAGATGTAAAACACAAAAAAAAACAAATTGTCACCGAAAAGAAAATTAGGTCGGGTTTCTAATTGCAGGTACTGTCTAGTAAGAAATTTATCGTTTTACCTATTTTCAAATCCACCCTTATAAATTCGAGCGGTGACAGCTTGGACCCTCGTATAACAAGGATATCGAACCCTTCCAGACCCTTTTTCGCAAATGCAGGGTCTCTGCCTGTCGAATTTTCACCTAGAGTCACTGCCTATTTTTGAGTTCCCTTTAAAAAGTCAATAGCTTCCCTTAAGGTAGCGGGGGGGTTTGTGAAAAGTTAAAATAATTTTTCTTTTTCTTTTTCAAACCTACACAACCTGTCAACCACTGTTCTGTCCTGTTCGCTATGCTCGGATTATGTATCTGTAACGTGGCTGAGACACATATGACGCGTTCTCACGTGACGTCACACTGGACCAAACCTGATGCAAACTCCGTGCATGAATTAATGCAGCAGCACACACGAATGTGCGTCCGCATATAAGGACGCAGTAATGTGGTCTGCCACATGGCCACACAGCTTCCACCTAGACTATTAATTTCACATCCATGAACTCCTGAACCCCGAACAACCCTTAGAAGTTCCGCAAGAATTCTCCACCCCATATACGTCCACGCGCATCCCAACCAGTGTATCGTATAAAACGATATCAGCAGTTTCATTAATCGAGCAATGTTTCTTTTTTCTCTCATTTTCGTTCACGGCTGCAACTTGTGAAGCGCGTAAAGTACAGGCAGTTTCATACTGCTAGATTCTGTTTCTAGTTTACGAGTCGGCGTCTAGCTACGGTGCATGTATACAGTGAGACGTAGAATGAATTCAAGCGGCTGCATCAGATAAGGGACATAAAGGGTGGATTGGCAAGTACAAATTTTTATCATTCCCTGAAATTATCGCGAGATAACGTATTATTCTCTAGGGGTACTTTTGTGGCTGACATAAGCTACCACCGACAACCCCTCTCCTCTCCGTATTCCGTCTCGCTCTCTCGCCTGCCATTACGGGATAATGTTCAATCACACAGTACTTCGCTTTCAACAATAAAACAGCTTCTATTTATAATCGTAGGGGTGGCTCGCGGGGGGGATGAAGCGGACAGCGTGCAGCGTATGTACAGGCACAGGTGCAGCTTTATTGATACGACTGTGAATCGTAACGAAAGTTTCAATAGGAGTTGTCATTCGTCGAGAGCACACTGTTCGCAAGCACTAAAAAGGTAGAAGGATGAAAGGGGGGAGATACGCGAAACGTGTCACCCTGCGTATTTTTCGCAATTACGAAAGAAATGGTAAAATCAACAAATATACAATAGGAAGATAATTCGTTAGAATTCTGTGAAATTTTTCCTAAAAGATCTTCGACCCTTCCTCCTCTCCACGTATGTATCTTTTCAATGGCGCGAATCAGCGAGGAGCGCACGAGGAGCCACTATCGAATATCAGCCGTCGAGTGGTAGAATTAATTCCGAGTTTCAATTAATTCGCCAATTAGCTCGGCTAGATTCTATTTAGATCTAATCTGCCAGCAGGCTCAGCCTCTCTCGCTCTGTCTAGCTGGTGCGCATGCGCTCGCGAGTACACGCTCACGTCGGCATCCCAGCCAGAACAGAGGGAACTGCATTTGCTTCAGAGCATTCGACAAATTGGTGAATTTAACGCCGCATATACGTGAATTCGATCCTGCCATCTCCTTCGCTAAACGCTCTTGTCTGTCTAGCCCAAGGCTGCTCCAGGATGAAATTATCAAAATGGAGTTGAGTTAGCAACGAGGGAGACAAATAGATAGAGGAAGAGAGAAAGAGGGAGAGCATGTCGACGCTATTGAATCACCAAGAAATAATCTCTAATCTTAGTGTCGGGAATATATAGACTTAAACGCTCTGAATAATCTGTTTCCGCTTCTAAGAATCCTATCGGATCGATCCGAAGGTTTGAATTACAAGTCCGACACGAGTTAGAGAAGGGTAATCAAGTAATGAATACATTGGCGGCGAAGACCGTTCCTATATAAATCATAGCAGGGTGATGCCAAGGTATAGGGCCACCCTTATCTCCAATCAGTACATTGATTGCAGCCAGTCATCCAGTTAGCCAGCCACCCAGCTAGGCAGTAGGCTGGCTGGCTGGC
>JARPRG010000448.1:573504-590239 GCA_031001745.1 Hartigia nigra | reverse complement strand
GGCTGGCTGGCTGGCAGGCAGCGAAGCAGGCAGGTCAAATACCAGGGCTCGCCACTCGGGCCAGCCATGATAGCTTATTCAATTTCCGAAGCGGCATTCACCATTCAATTTGGTGGTTATCAGCGTACACCCATCCAGTATCTGGATTTCACGGGGCTTTCGGAAAACTCGTTAAGAATGATCATACTTCAAGTTTTTATCGATAACTCTATTATAACAATCATATACATATATACTTAATACGTCATAGTTATTACCTTGAAACGCATATCCAAGCCTTTAGAGATTAGGACATCAGCTGATTACGAGAAAAAAAAAAGTTTACTTTTAAAAGTATTACGATTACCTTGAATGACAATGACTTTGCTGATGACCTTCCTACTTAACACGCAAACACAGCAGAGAGAGAGAGAGAGAGAGAGAGCATTGAACATACATCAAGCAGACAAAAATGACGATGACTCTTTAGTGTTGTACTAGAAAACAGGCGACAATCTTCGCGCACATTTTCAAGCGTGGCTATCATTTTGCATCTCCCCCTCGACGCCTGACGTCGGCGTCGGCGTCGGCGGCATGCTTTCCCGCAGTGTACATAGATAATCGAGCTTAATTAATTGCTTGGGATATGCGCTCGGGGCTCGGCAAACACATTTACTTATTACCATCCATCTTGAGTGGTGTCTCTCAAGGGAATCGATTTTCTAAGTGCACGAGGGCTGATGACACAACTTACCAGAAGGGTCGATGTTCGGTGGTAATAACCATTATTAAATATAGATACCATGCCATATGATCACTGACTCTTGTATAATCCATGATTATGGATGACAATGATATCGATCTCTGGTATCATGAGATCTCACACTGCTATCCCACGTATGGAAATTCAATTCGATTTTAACCGAAATTTCCAAGTGCTTTTGAAGGAACTAACAGAACTAGGTAACTGCTACGTCTCTGTATGTATGGACCGTTTGATAATCTTTATTGCAAATCTCTCGGGTCTCGTGCTCGCCAAGTGTCGATCCTACTACGATCGGTCCGATCGGTCCGATCGGTCCGATCGTTATTGACTGCAACACGTCCCACCGGGTGCCCTGGGTGACATTTACACGATGCATTGAACGTTAACCTTCCCAGGAGAGACAAGTGGGTAGCGTATCTCAGTTCCTGTATCTACGAGCACCAGGTTCCCCTGACAACAAGCCAACAACAAACGCCTAATGGCCACTACTCGAGTCAAAGTTTAATTTCCTGGCTAGCGGACAGTGCTTAAAGTGACCTCTTCCTCCTTTGTCCTCCTCCCCTCACGCTCTCTGTCTATTACTTTATCTACAACCTGCAACCCTTATCCTCCCATCCCTCTCTCAGTTATCCATCTTTCTGAACCTCCTCACTCCCACTCACCAAGCATCGACCAGGATAGCAAAAGCGGCCCTCTAATAGCTGCGACGGAATATTAAATAGCTAATAGGCGGCTTCTCCTCGTAGGGAAGTTGTGAAATATCGTTTTAGGGCAAATTAGAGCAAGCATCGTAACTGTACTAGCTGCCAAACTTCAGAGGGTACAGACACGTAGGACGTAGAGAAGCTTATAGGACCAAGCTACGTGTACGTACATATACCTATGCCATTAACCTTATACGTCGTGGCGATTTCTCCCAGAGGTCGCAAAGCATCGTTACCGCCCGATACCTTCTGCGTCGAAGCCTCTTCCGAGGCGTAACGCAATTTTCCCTTCATGAAACCATCGCCGTAGCACCCTGGTGAAAGCCCCTTCGGTACGTGCCTATCCTTCACCCCTAGTACTCCTGGAAAGAATTACCTAGAGTTCGTTGGCACGTCGCAGCGACCTGCTACCACCTACTGGAAAACATTCGACCAGCGAAAGTATCCTGGTTCCGAACATTACTTTGCTTACGACCTTTTGGATCGATGTACCGTTTCTTCTATCATATCGCATTTATGACTCTGATCAATTTTCCTGTATGTGTACGTAAATATTATAGAGCCCATAGCGTATGATCTGATACTTTGTAACATCTGACAGAATGTTATAGCAAGCGAAGTGATATAGGTCTGACAGTACTGAATAAAGGATAAACATTTTTTTCTGGTTAGATCTTAGCGATCAGGTGTTACTATGTATTATGGTAGATAAGAGATATCAATAGGATTTTCTGGTCACTTGGGAGGGAAGAGAGGGAAACGAAAAAGTACTGACCTCTATAATGGATGGGATAGTAGAGCTAGAGACCACATGGTCTTGTGGGAGTAGAGCACAGCATCCGGGATACGTATGCGATGCATGCCCGGAGTAAAATTGGCTGGGAGGAACCACTAGGAAACAGTGGGATAAATGCAGCCTCTTCCATAAGAGCGCACGAGTAACAGAGGACTTCGGTAAGAGTCCCGTGTACCCTCTGCTCCATCTCTCCTGTCCCTTGCGTCATGAATCATGCATCCTCACCCTCAGCCACATTACGAATTGGAGCGCACAGTAGCAGCAACAACCCGTCCGACGAATAAACAATGTTATTTGTTCTCTTCATCCCCTCCCATTGAGATCGTCGGGGGACTTGGGGGTGAAGGGTTGCCAAGAGGCCTTGCGAGGAAAACACGAGTGGCCCATGCCAAGAGTCACAAAGAGACAGAGAAGCGATTGGGCGAAGGAGAGAGAAGCGAGAGAAAAGGAAAGAGGGTTTAGGGTGCCTGAGAAAGAGAATTGAGCAAGGGTAGCAAGTAAGAGAGACTTCGAGATGGGGATGAAAGTCGTGAGATGGAGTTTCGAGCTTTCGTGGCCTAGAGTAAGGACACTCTCTCTCTCTCTCTCTCTCTCTCTCTCTCTCTCTCTCTCTCTCTCTCTCTCTCTCTCTCTCTCTCTCTCTCTCTCACACAGGGTGAACCCAGTCGTACCAGCCTATAGCCAAGTCAGGCTGGCCAAGCTAGCCCTGTCAGCAGCAGAGATCTCTTCTGCGGCGCGGATGGTGTTTGAGTAAGAGCAAAGTGACGAGGGGTGGACGGGACCGGACACTGTAAACTGAACAAATAACGATACTTCCATTGCCCCGACGTGTTCCAGACATTTGAGATAGCCTGGCGCGTATTCTATATATTCAACTATCTATATATCTGTATATATCTTCTTCCTGTTTCCCACCGTGTTTCGCATCTCCACAGACCTCAGGCCAACCTCTTCTACGAGTAACCACTGTGTCCGGGAGTAGCCACTGCTACTGAAAGGGCTTTCCAACTTCGATTGGAATTTTCATCCCTCTTCCACTTCCTGCCTTTCACCTCTTCCTTTTATTCTCAATTTTTAACTGTCTTTCTAGTCCGACGTCTCACCTTTCGTTAATACTGGCATCCCCTTTATTCTGTCTACTATTATCGCGACCCCCCTTCGCCCCCCGCTTCTTCCTTTCGCCACCTCATGATATTATTTTGTCACACCAAAGTATTATACTTCAGTATATACTTTTCACCTGTAAATATCTATGAATATCCCCTTTGCCTTTGCTATAGTCATTCAAAAGTGGCTTTCGTGCTTTTTGTTTCAGATGAACCGTCCTATTCAAGTGAAGCCGGCGGACAGTGAAAACCGCGGAGGTAAGAGGAAACGATCGAATTCGATAATGTACGCAGTGAATATAACTGATTATAATACAGCTAATCAATTCTTTGTATAATTAAGACATCGTATATTCGATTGGCCATTATATTGCTCGGGACTCGAATCTTTCAGCCGTGACTCGTCCTGTTGGGAATCGTACGTGAGAATATATTCGGATCGTGATTTTTCACGCTTGTATTCATATTTGATAAAACGATCGATTCGAAGGGCCGATTTTCAGGAGTCTTCTGGTGGGCTACTGCAGTAAGACTGCGATAACCAAAAAAAAGAATTAAACCTTCCCTCGAGGAAGACATTAGGCATTAAGACGTTTTTTATCGATGCCTTCTAGGTACAACGCGAAGGAGCTACGTTTTTGTCCGATTCCTTTGACGTTCTATCATGGTTCCCCTCGAGACTACGTGAGCCACACACTGGCCTAAATATCCTTTTTGGAACGAAGCCAAAGGTTTTTGACCTTTTTTTTTTTAGAGTTGATTGAATATTCAACACCTTTTGGGCAGATACCTATACTCGCTACTGCCTCTAGTATTTCCGATAGCTTCTAGCAACGCCATCTTAAAACTTCAAAAACCTTCCCTCTTTCACGCGTAAAGGATACTGCAATTCCTTGAGCAATAACTATTCGACATTAAAAAAGAAGAAGCAATTTCTTTAATTAGGTTTTTCAATTATTTCTTTATACTCGAAACCGTACTGTACGGTCACGGCTATTACGTTATTTATAATGCAATTTTTTTATGCAAGAAGTATTACTGATTACGTCAAGGGAAATAATAAAAGTATGCAGTACTTTTCTTTTCGCAGGAAAACGAATAGAATAAATACGTTTTATTGCAGAAGAGCTGTGGTCACGGGAACAATAAACCTATCGATGCCGAATGGATAAGAGCCAGGTGGTGCTGATAACTATCTGCTTGTTATCCCTCGGCTCCACACGCGACTCTTATGTTTTTTTTTGTTTTTTTTTCTTTATAACTACATCATCTGCGCTCGTTCACACACCAGAAGGCGGTTCGACCCTTACACATTTGCTCCGCAATAAAAAAAAAGAGAGAGAGTGAAGGACGACAGGTAGGAAATAAAGATGGAAGTGATGAGAGTGATTAAAAAAAAGAGAAAAAAAAAGACGCGTTTCACTAAGAGGCCGCAAAGGTTTATTATTAATGTTGCCGAGACAGTGCACGTCCATTATCGGCCAGAGACTGGACTGACCTATTTGCGCAATCTTTCCTTTTATCAAGGTCAACATCGCGTGTCTGAACCCCGACACAATCTTACCAGGGGGCAGCCATTGAAATAACCCTCCTTAGAACTTTCTCGAAACTGATGCTAAATTCAGAAGCAATGGAGGGACAGATCTTCTCTACCTGATCTCCTTCCATTTCCACTGTCACTCTCTCTCTCTCTCTTTCTCGTACGTATACAGTTCTCTATCCTCTTCACTCGCATTTAGCTATCCCAAGGTTCCTCCTCTTCCGAATGCAACAACCACCGTAAGGTCCTAGCAACGTCCAGGAGTCCTTCTTAGTCGATTCAAGTCCGTAGAAGCTCCGAGAGTTCCCAGGAGATGCCCGTATGACTTCCCAGACGATGACAGAAACGGATCTTCCTCCTTTCGTCCTTACAACTAACCATAGTAGCAGCAACCTATAGTTGGATACTATCCTAGTATTCAGAAGGTACTGACTTCGGTCCTCGGACCGAGTGAAACGGCTCTGGGTGGTAGCGCGGGTGTACAGAGGGTTGTAGAAGGGCTTTCTAGATGAGGTAGGGAGGGATCGTAATTCATATGCTAATCTCGAGGAGATGCCATTGTAATCTCCGGTCGCCCACCTCGGTGCGCCCCACAAAGCCTCGCCTTGACGCGGATGCAGCCAGCAGAGTGATCCGTGCTGGAAGCTGTATACCTATGTAGATCCTGTATCCACGTAGTTGCAGGGTTCAATCAGGGGTTAGTGAACTTTGGCAACAGCGTCACCAGGACCTCCTCCGACCCCTTTCGCATCTCTACGGAACCTACCAAACGAAGTGCTCTCTCTTATTTTTGCCAAAGTCGCCAAACCAGCCTACATAAAATCTCCATAAAAATCCATTGATAGTTCCTAGACACGGTCGGTTGTGTCTCATCTTAATCTCATCTTATCTGACACGAACTGGATGCCGTAATACCAAGTATATAGTTCATTGATAAATCCCCGCTGATACTCAACGTATATAAGAGATGCTGTTCGGAGTATCATGGATGTCTCATAGTCTGACTTTGAACAAGGGCTTTATGGAGAGGGTAGTTTTGAGGAGCGCTTATCCCCGGGTTATGAAGAGATCCCGATAATAGTGTAGGGGTTATCCCTGCACGGGGAGGTTAACCCGATATTTTCGGCTAAAGTATCAAAAGTGGGACACCTTCTGGCTTTACTAGTCGGGGGGATGGAAATGGTGCAACCCGGATATTTAAACCCAAGACAACCTCGACGCTATTCGCACTCGACAAAAACCTTCGTTCCCGCTGACTTTCAGTCGCACCGACCAAATGTCTTTCCACCCCCCAAGTCCTTCAACCTCGACTCCTCCAAAAGGTCTCATTGTTTCAGCGGTTTGCCGGGCTTTTTCTGCATTAATGGCTGCTCTTTACAGGCCATCTTGGAAGGCACCCTCGCGCGGCTTAATTACATCATTTATAGATCCCTCCCAGCGCGGCGACACTTTAACGCAACTTAACTCCGCGGGGTAATGTCCTATTAGCAATACAAAGGATAGATCAAATTTTAATTGCGACCCGTTAAGGGGACGCTTCGTTATCCTTAGTGTCTGTCGACGGCTGTTACTGATGCTCCTCGCACTTGCTTCTTCGCTCTTTTTCTTTTTTATACTTCTTTCCCACGATTCCTCGTCCCCTCCGTCGCCACCATCACTACTTCGTCCCTGTACCCATTCTCGTGGACCAGTAACTCCTGCTTGTTGAGATGCTGCGCACTCGACGTTTATTCAACCTCTATGAAATGAACAGTGGAATTTTTATCTGTTACGTATTAACAGGCTTCGGGGATTAAAGCGAATGACGTTAAATCTCGATAAAGAGTCCGAGTGACACAGCGAATCCTCTTGGTCCATTATCTTGCTCTTGCACCACCTACGATCGAGTGCTCCCATCATCTCGCTGTGCTAGTTACAACGCCCTCCGTTTGATCTGGTGAGTGAGGGAAGGATGATGAAAAAGTCTATACATATATACTGTGTATGGTATATACACTTATATAACTGGCGGTATTATCATCTACTCGCACTCCGGATCCTCCATATCTTCTTGACTCAAATGGCTGGGTTCCTGGGGGTTAGTAGGCGAAGCCCCAAGGAAGCAGCCGGGACCTCTTGCTACTGCGGAATTAAGGGTGCACCGATGGGGCAGATTTGAGAAATGCGTATCTCGCCAAGTTCCTAGAACTCGAGGCAACTTACCAACCTCTGCTACGTGGCACGATAGGGTGAACGGGGGCTGGTATAGCAACGCTAGTTGAGCAAGTAGATAAGTTTCGATCCCTTGGCGAGCCACTTTGGGTTCTACAACCTTCCTGGTTCATAGCCATCTTCACCATCGCTCGTTTTACCTACTCCTACCCACTTGGATAAACCTATCTCGAGATATCAACCTATAGCACTCGACTTGACCTTTCTTCGAACTTTATGCCACGGGGTCGATTCCATCCCTTCGCCTATCACTATGGCTGTGTGTGTATATATATATATATATGCTTGGGAATCTTCATCCGATAGGGGTGGTTTCTTACTGGACTACTTCGTTAAACTACTAGAATTATTGACACGAGTGATTCTTTCCTCGGATGTATTATGGAAATTTAGCTGTGCCAGATGCCTTGGGATTGATTGAGAATATAAGGGTGCGAGGGGTGAAACTAGTAGTAGTCTCATGCGAAGAGTCAGACACGAACTCTCGAAGTCCAACTAATGTGTAGACTCCTCTCATGTAATATTGAAGGGACTAATGGCAGGACGGGGGATGCGGTGGGACGAAGGGTAGGGACAAGGGGGAACCTCTAGGAGGATCGAGGGCTCGTTTTCGACATAAAATTTTACCTACTCCCTAGTGGCGGCGGGGCTTCCGTGTGGCCGCAAAGAGAAAAGTGCTGACGTAAATATTAAACGCGCTCCAGTGAAGATTGCTCGCCCTTAGCCACCCCTCATCTATCTGACATGCGTTAACTTGCTTAAAAGTTTTCTCGAGCCTCTGCCGTGCCGCCGTAGCTACTACCGCTGCTATACCAACCACCATCGACATTGCTAACCTTTCCTTATCGTTCCTCAACGCCACGATGGAGATCACTTCTCGGGGGTTAATTTTTCCTCTTGCCACTCTACTCCCTTCTTTCTTCTCCTCGGGCTCAACCGTCGTCCGGATGTTTAATAGACGCGTATACATGACGAAATGATTACTGAAGATGATTTCGAGGGGGTGATTTTTTTTGTTCCTCCGTCCGAGAATCGTGAAGCCTAAAAGGTGCGTTAACACTTTACTAGTCGACAAGAGTCCAATTCCTGATCCTCGGAGTGTCTCGAAAAGACAATGGAGCTTCAGCTCGATGAAAAGGGTCCGCTCGTTCCCGAGGCTAAAAGGAGAGATCTGCCTGAGGGGTAGTGACGTTATAGCACATGGCGTATATAGCGTGTATAGAGGGTTGACTAGAGGAGAGATGGTGGGTTAGGGGTAGAAAGGGGCAACGACGCTGCAAGTCAGGCGAGAATCTAATTTCCCGAGACAAATCCTTAAATGTGCCCCAGAGCCTAGAGTGCGAGAGAGCAAGAGTGATAGATAGAATAAGAGTGTTTGAGAGAGAGCGAGCGAAGATGTCGGAGGAGGCTGCGGAATGAGCTGGCGCTATGTATCCCAAGCCCAAGGGCTCTGGCTTCTCTTTAAATGCCTTATTACATGCGCGCAGAGAGCTGGGTGCCCCTGTTTGCCTAAAGGCGAGTTTTCAAAAGCCACCCCCGCCAGGAGGAACGAGCAGACGAACGAGCGAACGAACAATTTGCGCAATCGCGTCGATGCGCGAACTACCCCTTGTTCCTTCTTGTACCCTCTGACCCACTCCCCACGTCCAGTCCTTTCCACTTTTACAGATTTCCATGGACTTTTATTCCAACTTTGTTTCTCGCCATTTACTTCCCATCATTTTTATTTTTCTATTCTTTTTCTTGTTACCTTCCTCGACGCCATTACGCTCTTTCGCGCGTTCAGTTTCTTCGCGAGCAACTTTACGTTGTCGGCACTTGTCGCGAGGGACTGCAGTAGGCAGATAATTTTGTTTTTTTTTCTGGTCCTCCAAGAAGCACTGAAAACCCTTTGAAAAATGACTCTCGTTACTTTAATCGTGTAAAATGATCGTATGGAAATATCCTGCACTGTACAGTCACGTTTTATACATGAGAACACGACGACGAGGCTTTTCCAAGTTCGCGATTGCGCGTGAGACGATTTCAAAAGGATTTGTATTAAGCGGATGAGAACGCATCCGCACACCTTTGACTGCGCATGCGCGCGAGCGTGATCATAAAAAAAAAAAAACAATTTAATGCGCGCTCACGATGACCATCGTACTTTTTTTGGGGCCCATTGCCATCTTTGTTCTTCTGTTCTGTATTCCAGAGTGCATGATGGACGACGGGAGCGCCATTGCCATCTTCTGGAAGTAGGAGGCACCAGTGGCGGCCGCTGAAGGTAACTTCGACTTCCAGGAGATAGCTAGCTTCCTTCCAGACCTCTATTCTTCTTCTCCGCAAAGCGACAGAGACAAAAAACAGATACGGCAGAGAGTGAAAGCGATGGAGAGAGCGTGAGCGTGAGCGTGAGAGGGCCAGAGTGAGAGAGTGCGAGGAAGGAGGAAAAAGCACGCAAGGACAAAAAAAAAGAAACAGAGAGGGGACCGACAGAGAGAAAGAAAGAAAGCAAAAAGAACATGAGAGAAACGAACTTTTCTTCCTTCGTCACGCCATCACCGCTGATACAGCCAGCACAGTTTGCTGCAGAGTTCATTTTGCTGCTCGCTAGTGTTCGACCCTTCAACCCTTCCCCGCCAACAACCCCTTCTCCCCTAACACCATCACGAGGCCTATCGCTCCGTTCCATCTCGGCCAGTATTCATCCCTTGCGAGAGAAAAATATAAAATCATTGTCAATTCACAACAACTAAAGTCTCGACTAAAATCTTACCTCTCTCTCTCTCTCTCTCTCTCTCTCTACATGTTCTCATGATAATAATAATAATAATTCTTATCCTACTCTCGCAAATTCTGGCCGAGCCAGGACGGACGATATCACGGCATCCATATACAAACCCTTATCCCATCTGTCTATATCTATCTATCTATCTATCTATCTATCTATCTAATGTCACGTCCGTGTGCCAAAGATATTAGAAGATGTTGTGCGTGCCTAAGTGCGTGACTGATTCGTGTAGCCGTAAACCTGTCGTTCGTGTTTTATCCCTATTTACTACATCATTGTTATTACATTATTAAGCCTCGTTACGGCGTGACGTATGTGGACGCTCTTAGAATCTCGTAAATACCTCAAGATAGCCAAAGATAAGTGTCCAGAGGAAGGGAATTATTATCCTGGGCAAAGACGTGTGTGAATTAACGCGAATGGCCACGCAACATTGTCATAAACTAATCTCAGAGCGTCTACCGGCCGCTCTCACGACACGACATCAACGATTTCACCTACACTACCTTCCAATATTATCCCACCATCCCCTCATCAATCCTTACTCACCATCATCATCCCTCTACATTTATATCACGAGCCTGTACGAAACTTCCCGAGCACTGGACGCTATTATCCACGACCCTAGAACTTATATATAATATCTACCCCTGTGACACCTGCTAAAAACCCCTTTCGCACCCCACGTACCACAATTTTATTGCTCCTTTGACGACGATAATTACCTACGTCATTATTTCCGCCATTACAGCTGTCACCAAAATACCAATAGTGGCTCGCTCGTTGGATGTATTTGTCTCGTTCGTTGTCGATGTGTTTTTTATCACCACTGTACATATTTTTCCCATTATTATGATGTCAGTTACATTCTTGACTGTTTCTACTTTAGAAAATACGCTGTGGATTCTCGTAAGACCCAGCCCTCCTCCTCCCAGCCACCCCCCATTCTCATTACCAACCACCAAACTTGTATTGTCCTCGAATCATCATTCCCTTCAGTCTTACTGTTTATCGCCACTCGTACGCTCTGTTTTACACGAGACTTCACGTAAGAGTGAAAAGAATTTCCTTATCAATTGATCCATATCACCTTGTCGCACATGTCAGATACAATAACACACACTACGTATACATATCATACTCAGTGCAGATATTTCTAAAGATATCGGTCTTTAGGTTTCTTGAAGAAATTTCATTCTTGACTCCGATTACGGATGGTACGCGCAAATAGCGGCACGTGATAACGCGACAAAATTACCTAATCAGGCCCAAAACTAAGAAAAAGAGACAAAAGTTGTGCGTGCGTGAGAGGGAGGATACGATACGTGCGAAACGATGGCGGTTAAGTGGAGTCATGTGAGCACAGTCGACTCGTACGTTATCTGCCATTTCGTGAGCACAAAAAATGAGAAAAACAAAAGAAATTTTTTAAAAAACGTAAACAATGAATTAGAAGAAAGAAAATTGATTTAACAAATTCTCTAACATTAGAAATAGCTGCAGTGCGCTCAGAGTAAGCATCACTGTCGTACTATAAGTGGCGTGTAACTCCCCCCCACCACCAACCCCTGCCCCCACCCGTACCACCAATCAACCCCCTTAAAACCCCAAAGAATATATCAATATTGTCGTCTCCGCACCACGCTAAGTTCTACCTCGTGATCTCTCCGGTAATGTCGAGCATCCGATGGTTTTCCACCTAAAAGCCATGAAAACAATGAAAGCTCAGTGGAGAACTAGGTCCAGTGAGAATACGAGGTGAGTTTAGCGAGTAGAGCGAGTCGCTTAAAGTCCCGTCCGGATTGGCGTCCCGTTCTATCTGTTTCTTCAGCTTGTGGTGTAGGTCGTAGGTTGAGATTGATTGATTGGATTGATTATTGATCGTTATTATACTTATCATACACATGCAGCCCCATGGTGTTAGATGTATATCTTGACGTAAATACAAAGCGCGTACGTGTCGGCAGTACCGTACGCAATCCTACACGGATATGTAACGCATCCTTGACCTTTAACCTTAACAGACCCTTATACCTCAGAGCCTCCTTGTCTCTCCTCACCATTTAACCTAAAGCCCTTTACCCAAAAACCCTACAAGTACCCGTCGCCTTTAACCTACCCAAGCCCCCTCCCCCCACAAACCAACCCCCTTAGGATGGTGGATGCTGGTGTACCGTGTAACTTTGTCGTTGTCGGTGTTAGCCGCAAGATTTCTTTTTCTTTCACGACTCTTTAGTTAAACGTAAGCACACGAGGCACCACTAACCTGATTATTTTCTCTCTTATTCCAAAATGGCCGACCTGCAGACAGAAAGCTGTTCGTGGGAATGCTCAGCAAGCAACAGACCGAAGACGATGTTCGACAGTTGTTCGCACCCTTCGGCACAATAGAGGAGTGCACCATCCTTCGTGGACCCGACGGAACCAGTAAAGGTGAGTCATTAAACTTTTTATCATTAAAATCATTATATATAATATATAGGTAATTAGCCAAACGTATTATAGAAACACGGTATAGGATATATAGCCGGGTGTTCTTTAGCCGACTATGGCTATATTAGTCACGATGTATCAACGTCGGAAACCCTGAGGTTTATTGCTTTACTATGGTAGTAATATTAGTAATAGTAGTAATAGTAATAGCAGTGACAAGGTAAGGGTGAAAATAAAAATAAAAGTAAGGGGGAGAAAAAAAAAGTAATCGAGCTGGTAGGTTTAAAGCGATCTTGGTTATTAGATATTAGTAGGTACATACATTGGTAATGCGACCGCTGATGGGGTGGTCGCGTTTCTATGTAGGACAAGGGGATGGAGGGTTGAGGATCAGATTCATCAGAACGGACTCACAAGCAATTTCGGGAGCACGGAATGTAATCCATCGGAGGCCTGGCTACCCCCCGAGGTACCATCATCCCTTGGCGGGTTTTACTAGTCATTTGTGTATCCATCACAGACGGTCGTTCTCTCACGCGTTAGACTGAACTATAGATTTCGCTTCATTTTCAATTTCCTCAATAATTCTCCTCATGATTTTTCGATGGACCAGATCTTTCTTTTCGGAGACTGGGTCCACAGTTATGTCTTCCATCTCTCGTGCACCTTGAGGAATTAATGACACTGTGCTATCGGGTCCTGGTACGAGGGCTACCAGGTCAAGCGTCAGACCTCCACTGCGAGGTTAGAGCAGAGTGAGATTTTTATCCGGCGATTATTTATTGTCTCGTTACACGAGGTGGTGGGTTCGGGAAGAGGACTGTTTATTTCTTGTACCCGTGTACTCGTAAATCCCCAAGGTCTCTGGGGGGGGTTGAACGAATGATAAAGGGAATGATCTCAGCGTGGCAGTACTGAGAAATCCTAGCGTAATCAAGACTACAAAAATAAGTGCGACAGGAAGGAGGAGGAATGCGAATATATCCAGGAGGTCCCTCAAAGGAAGCAATTGCCAGGAGCGGATTTTGCTCGTGCATTAGGGTAGTGAGCTACTCGTGGAAGGGCGGTGAAGGGGATGTTACGCCAGCCGGGAAAGTATAATCGTGCCTACATTTGAATATTTGTTCGCGCCTGTAAACAGCAGCTACGCCGTCGGTCGATGGGACGAGGGAAGGCTGAACGCGAATGTCGGCTGCTAGAAGAGAGATGAAGATAGTGAGTGGCAGGGCAGGAGGGGTGGGAAAGTGGTCCTGGTGGCGTAAGAGAGGGCTCGAAGGAGGCGTAATAATTTCCGCTGGCCGAGGGAGTAATTTAAATATTTTTATTCAAAAATGAAGTCTGCGAGTAACGGAAAGCCTGGCCCCTGGAGATTGGGGGGGTCATGGGGTGCCCGTGTACCAGGGGTGGCTCAGGGCCGACTGAGGTATGCGAGAGCTCAGGCTACTGAAAGTAAGGAAGGGAGGCGCGAATGTAATTAAATTCCACTTTGAAGTGAAACTCACTTTCAACAGTTAATAAGATTTTGAATCGCAGTCGTAGGCGGTAACGTAACAGCATCCATCGGTCTGCAGGAAGGTGAGGCGTTTGTTACTGCTTCTGGGCTTTCGCTATGCTTCTTCTTCATCTTCTTATTTGCCTTATGCCTTCTGCAGCTGCCAAGGTTGCCCCTTTCATTTGAAAATTTCTTCCCTCGTTACCAGATGAACTTGAACCTCGACGAAATCTCGAAGGGTACGAACCTTCTTTTTTCTTTTTTTTTTTGCTTATTCTATTTATTCCTCTTCTCTTGATTCCTTTATTTTTCTTATTCGCCTCCTTCCCCTCGCCTCCAGCCATCATCTAACTCCGTAGCCTCAAAGGCTGTTTCGCTAACCTTTCGGCTTTTCAATGAAAATCATGCGAACACAGTGAAGCCAATCCGGCTTCCGTAGTAGTACCACTTCAATGAGACTTTTCGAAAATTACTCTCGCTCCCGTAGGGTGAAATCGTCCATGAAAATCTTTAGCCGGCTTCACGACTCTCTCACTCTTTAATGCGATAATTGCCGGCTCTTGCGTTACCTGAGAGGAATTGAATTCGATCGATAACGAATCGCGCCACGTTCGCAACGTCTATTTAAAATCGAGACGCGTAAGATGAGTCTTGTGCCGAAAAGGAAAAAGAAAAAAAAAAAGTATATGATACCGTTATTCCTTCTATCGGAAAATATATTTCTCCTTCGTATTCACCGAGCGAATCGTCACGTTCCTCATTGTCGACTTTTATTATTTCAAAATGCCCGATATTCCAAGTTCTTCCTTGCTCTTCGCGTCTCTACCACGTAGCTAACATTCTGATCACTTATTCCGTCCAAGTTGAGCAAGGAAGGATGCTGTAGGGGTACAAGGGAGGAAGGAAGGAATGATGGAATGATGGTACGTAGGAAGGAAGGAATGATCCTTCGCTCTAGGCTCGTCCGGCTAAAACTTTGGAAACACGCTTCGTCACCGCTTCACCCAACTGAATCCCGAGACTGCCAGAGTTTCATAACTAGCTAATCCTTTCCGTAATAGAGAGATCAGGATAGGTATTGGTAGGGTCCATCCTATACTTGCGTGAGTCCGTTCTTCACGCATTCCGTTTAAACCTCAGGCCGATCGGTAAGACGGGTCCAAAACCCTTCGTAAAATAATCCGTAAAAGGGATCATTCCTTAAGGATAGAAAAAGGGGTAGTCTTCGGTCTTTTTTTTTTTGGTTTCTTTGTTTTTAATAAAACCACGTACAGATAGGACTTTTGGGAAATTCTGAAAGAGCGTCGAATTCTTAGTATACCAGTCGTAGGACGGGAAGCGACGTCATCCCTTCGTGCATCTGGGGTAGTTTCAATTATTTTTCCTCGAGCTGTGCGCACTTGGAAACATTTCGACGGCACTTGAAAGAACTCGCTACGGCCCATCCTGAGCCCCATCATCCCCGTACTTGGCATCCACCCACAGCATTATTTCAATAGCGCGAGCGGCAATAATTCTCCCGGCTAAGAAGATTATAAAATGTTTATGAATAATGGAACGAAATATTATTCGGAGTAGGTCTGAGTGTTTGCTACCTCGCTGTAGCCGCCGCAGTACGGCACTGTGGAATTGTAGAGGGATGAACCGGGGCTTCAGAAGCGGAGTGTGGCTCCATGGGTGGACGGGATGGCGAACGCGCTTCACCGCGAGCATATAAATGCGAGCCGCGGACTCACTGGGAACAATACTGCACATTAAGTTGTAATAACATTGCACTCGAGAATTCCCAGCCCTCCTTCCGCACTGCAGAAACAATTCACCCCTTGGCGCGTCTCTCTTCTCTTCTTCGCTCTCGCGGCATGAGACACCGGTTCCCTCTGTGGGTTCTTTAAGAAAATCGTTATATCATCTTCACCCTCGTTCCTTTTGGCCAAAGGGTGAATTCAATTTTTTTTTCTTCTCTTTTCTTCTTTCCTTCCCTCACACAACTTTTTCAAATATGGCTATTACCTGGCGAATGTGAACGAGCAATTTTCTTCGTGTCCAAAACAATAGCAGTTTCGACGCGTATAATGGACTACTTTCCCTACCCGCCCCACCCCCCCAAAAATATCAATAAACATTACATCGATTTACCATGTCATGGCTAAGTTTTTCCAGGCTTTATTTTTCCCCGTGACGTATTTCCGATAGTTTTTTTTTTTTTTTCTTCGCGCGTCCCCCTCTGGCTTTCAGTGGAAAAACCAGACGTTATCCAGACACAGGCATTGGCTACGTCCATAGCCCGTTTCGCATGCATAAAACTAATACTGTATATATACCAGTAATGGAAATAAACGTCGAACGAGGATTACCAACGTAATGCATTGGTAATGCGAACTGACGCTTTGCCACACCTTGTCGTAATAAAGAGTGATAGATATTTATGGATTGGTATCAATGGGTCGCGTGCCACGGACCATTACAGAGAAATATGACGAATCAATAATTTTCCCGGGCCACCCGTTTATGAGGTGCATTAAACGCATTGTGATTATCGATGATTGATCGAAATATTGTCGTTCCGTAAAATCATTCTATCGAGCCGCCCACATGCCTGCTTTGTCAACCTCGTAAATGAACGTCGAGTGCAACGGACAAACTTTTTACCGTTAAATGCCTATTCTCTGGTAAAAATTCTCTGCTCCCGAATCATTTTCGATTTATCGGATGTCATCGTGTCGATGACAGTTTATACAAACAGTTATGCATACAAGAAAAAAATTGTTTCATCCTTTCGTGAACAACGGTCGTCTAGTAATTGTATGTGAATTTAGATAAAGGGTGAAAAGGAAACACTTACAGATGAGTACAAACGAAGAGGGGAAAGACTGAATCGACTCCTATTATCATCATAACTCAAATAGAGAGAGAGAGAGAGAGAGAGAGAGAGAGA
>JARPRG010000448.1:549374-573404 GCA_031001745.1 Hartigia nigra | reverse complement strand
AGAGGGGAAAGACTGAATCGACTCCTATTATCATCATAACTCAAATAGAGAGAGAGAGAGAGAGAGAGAGAGAGAGATAAAAGTTATAGTTACGTAAGGCAGATAGTATACATGGAAACAGAAATGTATTATGCAATTAAGCATCGAAGCGTCCCGACGCTCTGTCGTATGTGTTTACGCAGGCGTAGCACTCGGCGTTACCTTTGTGTATACGTTTGCCGAACACCGAGGTACTCCGAGTGTAACAGAGGGTGCTTTTGGGGTAGAAGCTCTCAATATGTCCGACCTAATCCTCTCCCAGAGGACCCGACGTCCCGTACCCCTCCCTCTCCTCACCCACGACTCTCTCTCTCTCTCTCTCTCTCACTCTCACTCTATATATACACGTATCTCGTCGGAGTCATCTCCCTTCTCTCCTCCGGCCTCTCCTGTTCCTCCATTCCTCCTTCATCCGTCTCACGATTCGCTTTACTTTGCAATATATACAAACATTTTGAGCCCAGCTGCGTGAGGGATTTAGGAGCTAAGCGATTAATAAATACTTCATAGGACGAGAGCCAACCCAGGACCCGACAGCTACGACGGCCTCGCCATGATTTATACCCTGATATATTTTGGCATTTGGATTTTCGATAGGGACGTTGACTCGGGCTGATTTACTTTTGCGGTATACAAAATATTTCGCGAGATAGATTTGAGCCGCGTCCTTACGCACGCTGACGTCACTCTCGGCAGCTGGAACGCGGTTTTGGCTGCGATAAGTCAGAAAGGAGGAGCCTCCATAACTCCAAGGAGCATTTCGCTCGCGAGTTGGTCCCTTAAGGACCTCGTGCCGGGACAATCTACATAGAAAAACGTTGGGTCACCAGAGTGAGGAACAACGACCGCTCGACCGATCGCACATGATCGGTACGAGACAAATGACTTCGCGTTACCCGATCCGTCATTTCGGCATCCTTCGGAGAACCTCGGAGGGAGTCCGGATCTTAGTCCACTCTCGCAAATCGTAGCCCCGCTCAAACGTCATCCCATTGTTGGAAGAGGAGCTCTTCTTCTCGGAAGTAGGACCATTGTATCCACGAGATTTACTGTTCTTATATTAATACGATTACTGTCTGGCATCCTTGAACGATCCTGGAGCACAAAGTACCCCTGAGAAGCAAAATACCTCGGGATGACTATATACCGTCAGAATCGCCGAAGATCGTTTCTCGAATCGACTTCCGTATTATACGCTGGTCTATCGTCAATATCCTACTAGTCCTCTATATATATATATCTATCCTTTTTATATATATAGTAACCTATGGCTATATATAAACTACATATGTAGCTATGTATTCGGCCATCTCTAACAGGCTACCATTCCCGCTCCAGCTTTTCCCCATCAACCATAAATACACCATATTGCCTATAAACCTTTACATTCGTGCATTACCCACCCTGTCCTACCATCCTTTCGCGTCCTACGTTCCGTTATCAAATAACCGACGCTTGGCAGCTTAACAGGCCGAACGACGAGGATGCCATGCTCGTATTCTCTCTCTCTCTCTCTCTTAACTTTTCTTACTCACTCCCGTTGCTCCAGGCTCAATTTTCACTAAACGAAACTACTACTCATACTGGAGTAACTTGCTCGTAAATTCCTAATGCTTTGGATCAATAGATTAAAAATATTGAAATCGATTCATTCACCCCGCCAATCCCCGGAAAAACCTCGCGGACTTTATAGAGCAAATATCTCACGTGCTTCTTCAGACTCGTTCACACGATATCGCAAGAATCAGCTACGATCGAGTCGATCGACGAGGGTGGCTAATGATCTAGCAGATGGGAGAAAGGGTGGTTTTATCGTTGAGGCACGATGACGTAATTACTCGATTAACAGTCAGCACCTCTTCCACACTTTCGAAGAGCATCGATAAGACGATCGATGACAGTGGCAATTAATTTCGTGGTATTCAGGCTTAAATAATTAATTATGTGGCTCAATTTGTCGTGCAGAATTATGACGTCATCCGTAAGTAAGAGTCAAGTGCAAAGCGCGGTAACGATAAAATTCGTATTGCCAAGCTATACGGATAGATATGATAGAGGGTTTATACATTCTCTGATATCAGCGGGAAACCGTTGCCTACAGAAATTCATGGTTTAGGAAGTTAGAATGCGAAATTCCTATAGGTATGTCGTCCAATGTGTGTACGCCACTTTATGTTTGCCTGCTGTGCTTTACGGCTAGACCATTATGAATCCAGATCATAGTGCTCGACGGTAGAAATGTATTAATCCATACACAGTGGTATTATCTTTCAAAGAGGAGTAGGATACTCTCTCTCTCTCTCACACTCTCTCACACTCTCTCACACTCCTATACTGATAAACGGCTCGCGACATAACGAGTGTCGTAATCGTAACGAAGAGTTTTACACGGGCTGTTGCAGCTGGCATAGGTGGCGTCTTGTTATAACCGACAAGCTACCAGTGGTAATACGGGATGAAACTATAACCAAAGTGCGGCCACGTTTATTACGTAATGAAGAACGGACTAACGCATAACGTCATATAAGTATACGAGGTTCGCCTTCGTACGAACCGACTTGTGCGATCGTTACGTTTACCGTTAGTTACGCGTCTTCTTCTTTTTCTTTTATCCTTACGACGTCCTTCAGTTACGGCAGCCGGTAACGGGGTTTCCGGCGTATCTTGAGAAAAGATATAAAAAAAAATAGACGAAAGGACTATGTGGGGTGCGAAGGGAATTGACGGAAGTAAAGAAAAGAAAAAAAAAAAAAATAGGCGAAGCCTTTCAGGGAATCCAGTTTTGCCACCTTTGGATGGCGCTGTAGAGCTCGTGCGCTTAGCTAAATCCTTTATACGTGACACGTTCGACCCCTTGATGCTGTGGCTCTTTGGCAGATTCGCCCCTCGAGACGTGTCCGTAGCCTTTGCGAACTTCGACCTTCCCCCTCCAAGAAAATACCTGAAACTCCCTTTTGGAGATGCAACCCCTCCGTGTAATACGTACGTGGTGGCTAAGGATTTTTTTACGGGTTTATAACTTTGGTGACGTCCAGTCCGTTCACTGTATTTTTTTTGGCTCCATATAGATACGTACTAATCTGAATACTCATTTTGCAAAATATTCTGTTTTGCTACAAAGCCATTCGATGGGAGGGTAGAGAGACAGAAGTGAATTTCGGACAGCGTCGAATGGTTAAAAGCGACCGAACATAGGGAATTATTAGATACAAATCGTAGGACACGACTGATTGGATTACCGCGCAAAAGGGGTTGGCTCGTCAAAGTCCAGATGAATTTGTGTTGGCGCTTGCACGTTTCGCAAATGCATGTTAATCCCAGGTAGAGTCTAACGGGAGTACATTTGCGGTGAACTACGTCGAGCATTGACGAATTTTCCATTCCTCTTTGGGGTGGCCTCTATTTGTTAATCTTCTTCCATCCTTCCCCTAACCCCTTCGCAATACCCTCCTATCCTGTCGGACGGCTTGGAATCCTTCTGAATTTTTCCACGCTTTCTCTCGAACCATTGGTGCTGCCAAACTTTGGCAGGGCTAGCAGCTAGCCACCCTTATACATGTATAATGTATATAACGTGTGTATATATATTTATATATGTTCCTAAAGCAGAAAACGTGGCGCCATGAAGGTCTTCAAAGTCAACCGATTCGCATCTGCCTGGAAAATTCACCCTAAATAAAACCGGTCGTATTAACATGCACCCCTTTCTTTTCGTAGTTTGGGGTGCGATTATTTTTTCAATTTTTTGTCTTTTTTTCTTTTATGGACAAGAAAGAATTACTCGTATCTCTCTGACTCATAGGGTCATACGTAAATACATGTGTAACATAGGTGCGTTATGCTCGTAACAGAACCCCGTCGAATCCTTTAAGCCCTTCTGATGGTTCCAGGGTGTCATAATAATTATAAAACTACGTGTGCAAATCATTCTACGTCCGTTTGCTGGTGCCTCCTGGGTCGTAGGGCAGAGCTTGACACGAGACACGCGACAGGAGACGCGAGACAGAAAAGTCGAGGGAGGATTTTTTAAAAAGCGACATCCCCCACGGATTTACGTGAATCCATATGGGGCCGAATGGAAAAATGCTTCCCTTAACGTTGCCCCCGTAGATGATTTAATACGATTTTGAATGAGCAGAGTTTACACCGTAGCGACGCCACGTAAATTTTTACTCGTTTTATATACAGTGTGTTGAAATTTTGAAAAAATCTAGAGAAGTCAATATAGAGGGTGAACTTAAAAAAGAAAAGTACAAAATGTACGTTTATACCGAAGCGGAACCGTCGTGATTGCACGGTAATTCTATTAGGCATGTCCCGCCGCGTAAAGCGGTGCCCGACCTCGAGAGCGTCGGGACGCTTCGTGGGCCGGAAATTGTGCTTTTAATTCTCGCTGCTAAATCAGGCAAGGCTAAAACAAGTATTAGCATTCGGATGCAGAGAGCTGGTGGGGCCCGTCGTCGTTCGCTACCACCGAGCTTTCGCCACTATTTACCCCCGTGAGAAAGTCAGGCTAACGAAAAAAAAAAAAAAAAGCCCAGAAAGTAAAACAAAAAAGAAATGAAACAAGTTTTAAAATCAAAAAGGTAATTGTATTTAAACGATATTAAATTAGTATACTCCTTTAGGATTCGGGGGGGCTTTTCTTTCTTTTCACGTGCACGATCCGTCAGGCGACGCCAAGTAGACTGACGTCTTCTCCGCAACAGCATGGGCATTAATATTGCCAGAATACGATCCCAGCGGAGGGGCCCGTTGATTCGATACCTGGTGGCAATTTTTGATAGTTCTCCTCTGGGGTAACCTTTTGAGAAACTTCGGACACCTTTGACAGGGTAACTACCAATCGTTAATATCGGTAAAGTGGGCTACGAAGGAAAGGCACCAGTGGCCACTAAATCGGTAGCCGAATTCAATATTTGATAGAATCGCGAATTGGGTCATGTCAGCCTCCAATGGCCGTCGAGTTCGAGAGGCGTCGTTGGCTTCCTTGAAAAGATAGCGGCAGGATCTCAAACCGCCCTTCCTTTTTTTTATTGTTTATTAAAAATGCGATAAAACGCGTGACTAACGATACGACCATAGTTACTTTATATTAAACGAGGACGGCTACGTGACGAGAAAACGAATTGAAAACCGTCCCTAAGCTTTATTTTTTATTTTTTTTACCCCGTACAAATTTCCATTCCCTTCCACACCACGTCAATCCACCCACGCATCTCTCCAAGCCGTAACTCTTTCCCTCTCTCGCACCGTCACGCATTTTAACGAGATCGTCATTTTCTTCTTTTTTTGTTTCTTCTTTTTTTTTTTCTTTGATGCATTTACTTTCTCTCCGCATTACTCTTGTTCTCGTTCGCCGATCTCGTTTTGCATTTCAGCAGCTTTATCCACTGGTAAATTTTGACCGGAGGCATATGAAAAAATTTTGCAAGCGTCGTTCGCAACCTGTACACACGGTTCGGCAGTGATTTCTCTTTTTCACTGCTTTTGATAAACGTCATAGAGGCTGAAAAGATCGAAATATTGCAAAAAAAAAAATATAACACGTATACGAAACCTCATGTTAGAGCATTTTGCAACACCCATCCCGCCTTCCGGCACCAAAAACCAAATAGCAGCTCTATACTGTCGGTGTATTACAGCCTGGCCAGCGCGTACGAGCTAAATCGAAAAGTCAGCTGGAATTTTCGTGCGAAACGAGTGGAGACCAGATTACGCGTAGTGCGGCGTGAATAAAATTCCTATCACGGTGCAAGACCGCGGAACGCGTTTGATCGAGGGTTGAAAGTGCTCTGGGTCCTCGCACTGCTATCCACATTTCGGGAACACACGGTATAAGCTTACGTGGCATAGTATTCACCCCATTTCGAGTCGCTTCCCCAGCGTGGCAATAGTGTGACAGGCGGCTACGTTTCGAGCCCATTCACTGCATTGATTTTCCTTTTCCCTTTTTCCCTATAGCCAAACTCCCGCGCTCTCTTTTCCTCTCTCTCTCTCTCTCTTCCCCGTGCTCTTTTTTACCCTATTCCACGGCCAGAATTCTCTCCGTAGTCAGAACTTCGCATCGCACCGGATAGCATCGCATTTCCTAAGGACGTGTCATTGCCCCCGAAAAATGGCCAACTTTTTTTCTGAGGCAACGAACTGATTAAATTCCTGTCGATAAGGAATCGCGATCTTCTGTATAAACGTTCACGGGGCCATGAGAATCGAGTGGGAGTCTTTCGGTTGATTCCCTTCGAAAAGGCTCGACGACACCAAACTCCATCAATGCGTCGCGTATCATTTCTGAAAACCCTCGCTGATATATCGTCGGAAATCTTTTCTGGTTGTTTGGAAAAAAGAGAAGTATTTTTTTTTTTAATAATTACAAAATTCGAATTTATTTATTTTTTTTAATTAACTATATACACGTTGCGATAATAATAAACGTTTACTGTATCACCTTTTTCCTTTGTATCATTTATACATGATTCGCGAGCTTTGTTACTCACTTGCTTGACTTCCGTGTTTCAATTAATTATTAAAGCTCCTCTAATCGAACAAATACATCAATGGCAATACGCGTCGAACAATGCCCAAGGACTGATCCAGTGGATATGGTCGTACGTTGTAATATATGAATATCCTTATGCATGATTTTAGTTAAATAGGAAAGACATGGCTACGCAATGATTCTTATCACGAACATATCGCATTAGGAAGTAAGCCCCCTTTGCAGTTACGCATTTTATGGCCGACTAGAATAAGAGCCGATAGATTGCGATTGTAATGCTCCTGGCCGCGACTCTCTCATCGATTGATACTCGTATCGAACTCGAGGCAAAATATTTCACGGATACAATGACAACGTTATTATGGGGCGCGAGTAAATTTTCGAAATGATTTGCCTCCGGGGGAATAGCCGATGGCGCGGTCATTGTTCTTTTGTCCACAGTGCCAACCACCACCGGTATTGTTAACGAATCAATAAGACTGAAGGTTCATTGTGGGTGCGCTTGGTGGCCGATGCGTGTTACGGACGTTTAGTTATAGTTACGTCACTCATGATCGGTGCAGGAGAAAAAAAAATAATAATTATGAAGAGCACAAGGAAATAATTGGGACGAATAATAAATATTTATACGAAACATGAGTATTGTATTCTTACAATAAAAATCTAGAAGGGGTGCGAGTAAAATCTAGAAGGGGTGCAAGGGCTGAGAAGTGGCACATAAGGGCGAAATAAGCGACTGTATATGCCAGACGTTCCTGGGACGTTAGGATAGGAATTGTAATAGTCGGACGAAGGGGTTGAAGGAAATAAAAAAATAAAAGGGGCTGCTATATAGGTGGATGAGAAATAGTGAGAGAGCGGCAATGTCGGGCTGCTAAAGGTTTCCCGAGAGAAAGGCTGCTAAAAGGAGGAAAGGAGGAAAGCCACTGTCTTTTCATATCCTGACTCTCTAAAGGGGTGTCGAGGGTACGAAGGGTGGGTTTTGCAAGCCCTCTAGTTTCACCCTAAATGGCAGCTTGCCAAGTGTGCTAACACGCAGCACATGCAGGCATTCTACCCTCTAGCCATGACACGCACGGACTCCTATTGAATGCCGCGTATACACGCACTGCACGCACCGAGCACACAATGCTCTTGACAAACACTTTGCATTCGTAAACACGCGTAAACAACAACAACAGCGGTTTCGCACCTAAGCTATACGCACGTCTGACCAAAGAGTCTCGAATGCCATTATATTGCGAATAAAGAATGATGATACGCAATAGAATTTTTTGCACGTGAACGAAAATTCAAGGAAAAATAATATGTGTGGATTTTTTCCACGTGTAGTCGTGTTTCGCGTGATAGTTTGTTTTTATTTTATTTTTTTTGTTTTATTATATTTCTGGCGAAATCGGATCTGCGAATGTTTTCGATTGGCAAACCGGGGATGAAAGTAATGGGGCAATTTTTAATTGGATTTTCGTACGAACGAAACTCCGCCTACGGCCGCTCGGACTTTTCGCGAACGTCGGATTTGCCCCCCTTGTGTTATCTGATAGAAAGTTTCTTCTTTTTCTTTTTCCTTCTCTTCTTACCTTTCCCATCTTCTTCTTTTCACTCTCTTCTCTATCTTTCTTTTCCTTTCCTCCACTACCACTTCCGAACTCATCCTTCTTCTCCTTCAGGCTTCTATTCCTGTCCTATTCCTATCCTCCGAGCAGCTCAAGGATTTATATTTTATTAACTCACTGAAACTGACTTCCTTTCCCAGTCTGGGATAAGGGACTGGTCCACGTGGATTCTGGATGAGAAATATGACAGTTTGGATTAAAAAGACACGGCTCGTTCAAGATACTCGAGCGACCTGAACGGCTCGACACGATTTATCATGGATTAAAGTCCTCCGACCTGATCGTCCTGTACTACGTTAATCGCCTCCTCTGCACGACGAATGACGTAAAATCCAAATGACGAATTTTGGAAAAAAAATGGTAAAATCGCCTTCGCCTGCAATACAGCATAAACTCGCGTCCATGTATACAGTGGTGCATAAAACTCAAGAGAATAAAGGACGGTAACTACAGGGATTCATCTTGACTGAGTATTCGCCAATAATCTTTGAATTAAATATTGACTCGGTCGGCAATTATGAGCGGTTTTTCACCATCGTTCGCATGGATATACTTCCTCTGCCAAGGTCCGTTTCCGGGACTCCCCTTAATTACGGGATGTTTGCATTTCTCAAAATTAAACTCAGCCAACCACGGCACTCGAATCTTCCTTTAATCTAAACAAATTTACGTCAAACAAAAGCGAGGTCAATACCTATACCGATTTTATCTTGTAGACTTACCGGACTGAGTCTCTTATCATATTTTAATCTACAGTATATATTCGTATATCGATTAATAGGTATTTATATAGAAATATATATATATATATATATATATATATATATATATATATATATATATATACTGGGAGGAAGGGCTGTAGGTGATATAGTTGACGAGTTGCCATTGGGCCTCGAGAGAAACGCAGAACTGGCTGTCGGGCGTTTTTGGTAATTAATATTGAAATTCCCCGTGGCGTCGTTATGCTCCAGTTCCCAGTTGCCAGTTTGGAAATTCGTTACTGCCCTTCTAAGGCCGCGTCACTTTGAAGAAGAGAGTTATTGGCGAAGAAGGGGTGTAGGGCTACGCCACGGAGCCGAAGGCTTAAGGAATTTAAGTTTCCGGCCGTATGATTCTGCATAGAAAAGGGGGTAGTTTGATTGAGTTTCTTTGAGGATCGCTGCGGTTTATTTTCGCTTGAGAAATTTAAGGATTTATAGACACGAAGGAGAGGAGGTCGGCAGAGGATTCATATAAAAAGCAAAACTCACTCACGATACTCCTGCCTTCCAATCTCCTTGCATTATTTTTCTCTGTTTTTTGCCTACAATTTTTTTTTCTTGTCAAATCAAAACGCGTCCCACGTAAGAATCTCGCAGGATTCTCGGTATCGTAAGACGAGATACCCGGATACTAAAAGATCTCATCCAGGACGAAAAGCCTGAATAAGGATGCTGACGTGAAATGCAAAATATGTAGGACAGTCGGAGTATCGTTGCTGCACTGCTCTCACCCCGTCGTCCCTTGGAAGTTTAATTAAATAACGAAGAGACCGAGCGACTGGAGAAAGCTAGAAACACAAGCTGGCGGTAAGAAAGGCCACTTGGATGCTGGGGAGCATTCAGCTCCGACGTAGCTACTCCGACTGAGGTGGCAAGTCGCTGGATGACTTGCTAGTTATTTAATTAGCCCGAAGATCCTCCCTCGGCGAACTCCCTTCTTTTGAGATTTTTTTCGCCCAGCTGCTACACCACGTCGGAACTCTTACTTCAATGCGAAACTTCCTTTATGAATTGCACGGAAGTCCGTGACAATGGCGCACGCGACTATTGGGACTTTGCACGCGCTTAAGGAATTATCGAATCAGCTGCGATACAGGAGGAGTCGATTAAGCGCGCATAGAAAATCAGTCTGTTAAATTTATCAATATTTAATTATCGACAGTCGCATAAAGATCGTCTTTCGAATATTCGAAAACTTGGATTTCTCGCATTCTAGTAAATTTTGCAGTTTAAATTGTCCCTAGACGAAGACCTAAGATCTTCTCGAAGTGCAAGAAAAACGAGGATAAAATTTCCCCGAAGAAATTTACGAGTCTTAGCCTTACGTGTATGATAAATATAGATATATCTGATCTTCCTTGTCCCTGTCCTCCTTCCTTCCTTAAGTCCATTCTGCTCCGTAACTCTTTCAGTCAATCGGCAATGGCTACGACTTACGGGAACTTGAACCTGTGACGGGATAATTGCTGGTATTATTGTCATTAGGCGTAGCATCTGTACGAATGACTGTTCCTCCTATCTCTCTGACATCTCAATGATCATCCAAAAGAATTGTCGAAGGAGGTGGATAAAAAAGAAGAAATTTAAAATAAAAGTCTCGCAGGATTCTCTGAGAAAAACACTAGACTCTCGCAGAGACACAGTCGAAGCAACGTTCTGTTCTGCCGTTGCATAAATAAAGTCGCGTAGACTGGACGGTGATCAATATTGAATGTGATGAAAGTAAACCGGTTGCGCGCGACCCTCGTGGACGCGGTCGTCTGTGTAATTTAATGCTGGATAAATACGGCACGGGAGTAGTTTTGCGCTGTAATCTAGATGAATTTGCCAGCGGCACACCCACCAGGCGCGCACGTAGGCCTCTCGTCAATTACCCGCGACCGTAAAGGGAATATACGTAACCTTTTATTCCTTTCTTTTCCACCCCTCTGTCACTCCGCATCTATTTTAACCTTTTACCCCTTTCATTTTTCCCTCTACAACGCTTTCCTTTTTTTTTAATCCAAAGTTCCCACGTGTAACATACTTTTTTTCTTTTTCTCTCTCTTTTTTTCTCCTTCTTTTTCTTCGTTAACCCTCCCGTACAAGGGGCCACACAGGGTAGTCCTACGCGGCCTCACCGTCAAGGACGCTGATAGGCTGACGTAGACCAGTGAAAAAGTTGCAGAGAAGTGATCAGAAATTGAAGAATTAAATGACATCGACTAGTCTGTCCTGACTCGTATCTACTATGATGCCATGGAGATAGCTCGAATGAAGTATAACAAAAGGACATAGATATACATATATACATTATCGTGACTCGATAAAGAGTTGATAAGGGCCAGGGCGCTAGGAAAGTGACATCATTTTACGAAAGTAGAACGAAAGATTGTCGAGCTCGAAAATTTATTTTCTTTCAATACCCAAGTGACGTCATTCCGCGGACGTCGTCGCGTCTACTACAGGAGTATACGTAGCGTACATGGAAACTGATCTAGCGTGGCGCAGCATATCCCGTTATATCTATGTACATACATTTCCATCTGTGTATTCTCATATATCTCTCGAACCATCCTCTCCCATCTTTCTGCTCCTCCTCCTCCTCCACCACCACCATTTCTCCTAGTCCTTTCTCATACTCCTTTTCTCACTCTATAGGATTTCCCAGTCGTGTCTGCATTATAATGGCATTACGTGTCCTCATATTACACACCGTCTACGCGGCTCCTCTCTAGTTTACCCCCGGAGCACGCTCTTATTTTTTTCTCTTCACGGATGGAGAACGTGCGCTGGATATTTGCCATTTCGAGACTTACCATCCCCGTGGCCTCTTCTTCTTTGATAGACAGAACATTGGCCATCTTGTTCGAGCATACATACGATACGCGTAAATGTCACGCGATTGACATTCGATGCGTTACATAATATCGTTAACGAGACTCGCAGCATCCTTACGACGATTCACTCATCCTATCTGTTTCGAAGCGTTTGAAAGTAATATATTTAAAAGAAAAAACAAAAAGAAAGAATGACACATTGAAGAATCCCATAAGAAGATACCTTCGTATTTCTAAGCGAGGTGAAACATGAAAGGAGGGTGGTAAGGATGGCCAGAATCGCAAGAATCCTAACCACGTTCGGCATTTTTCACGACGGATTTGCATCCTATGGTCCAATCCACAAGATGGGGCATCGTAGCCAATCCTATTCGAAATTCCTGACCACGAGCCTTGCTGCCTCCTTTAGCCTTCGAAATTCCTTCTGTATCCTTTATTTTTGCGATTGGTCTACCGTTGCTGCCCTCTACGTTCTTCTCCGCGTCTCGCCCAACCATAAAACGGCTGAGCACGAGTGTTTCGTAACTTTGTCAGCGTTTTTAAGCTTTCTCTCCCTCTCTTCCATTGCCCACTCCCTCTCTCTCTCTACTCTCTTCTCGTAAAGCTCTCACTTTCCATGGCCAGCGTTATTCTCTCTTCTCTCGCCTCGACGCTCCACCGCGAATCCAACATGCTCGCGGGCTGGCTTTACGCTACACGGAAAGCCTCCCTGGTTTTCCCCCGTACCACTTTATAAAACGTGCCTGGTACCAATTAGGGGAGTTCGTACGGCGCTCGCTCGGATTTACTAGCCTAATTAATGAAATTGATCCAGCCAGGATGTTACCATTAGTAGCGGCCTACGGGATTTCTCTTGCGATTCGAATGGTCGTTATACGTGCACGTTCTCCTCGGCACCACGTTTCCCCGCTTCTCATCCAGCGGGAACAGTCGGGGCATCTCGAGAACCTTGCCCTAACCGATCCTCTTCCCGTGGATGACGCAACCCCACGGATCGTGCCCTATGTACATATACCTTTGCGCCGTTTCCCTAATTTGCGGCACAGTTTAGGGATTATATAAGCTCGTTACTGGAAATGCCTCGTAATTAAAATTACGCGAATATATATATGTAGCCATGTAGCCATGTAGCCATGTATATATACGTATATTAAAAGCATATATATATGGTATATACACAGGATCCAATAGCTAAGTATCTCGCAAGTACGTTGACTCCATCGCGTCCATTTTTAGTGTCCTCGCAGATACAATGTTAATGTCCTATCCAATCGATACCTGCCACAAGAATAGTCCAGCGATCGATACATATGCCAGTGAAATTTGCATGGACAGCCGATCGCTAATAATTAATAATATACCTAGTATAGTACGAGCAGCCTGTGTTTCCTAGTGGTCAAGTCGCGATGTCATCCCTATTATTGTATATAAAAGACACTACTGGTATTACATCAATACACCGATCAAAGTACTCTTCGTAATTCGAAGATACCTTAATACATCATAGATATACCGTGGACAAACATTTAATTCGTATAGTTATAAAATTGACTAGTAGTAACGCGCGACGGAATACCTGATAATTAATACGTGATAAATGAACCTGACTCGTTCCACTGGACAACACGCACTCCTGGGCTATTTATCTCTGGCACGAAAATACACCGGGTAATATTTGATTTTCTCAGCGAAATAAGCTTTTCCAAAAGCCATTAACAACATGGAAACTTCAGTCACGATATTTTACTACCCCACCCGCTTCCTCGAATATACAAATATTACCCCTTGCCCGGTCGAGGGTGACAGTGGAGGATAAAGAATTCAAGGGGCAGTGTGTCACGTGTCTACGCGTCTGTATATAGATCAAATAAGTGCGTATGGTTGTTGTGTTGATATGTTGATAGTGACGTAATAGCGTGAGAGAGGATCGAATGACTCGCAGGCTACAGCCTCGCCTCGAACTATATCGATCGACTGGGCAAGCAGCTTTAATGCAAGAGCCAAAGGTATAAGTATGTTAGAGCGTCGGAGCAGCCACGCGATAAACTTGGACATGTTTGCCGAGCAATCAAATATATGAGTGGAAAGTCTCAGAAAGATATTGATTGGCCCGGAGAACGGTGTGTGTGTGTGTGGGCTCTCTTGCTACCTCGGGCCGAAACCACTCGTCGGCCATTCCGCGAGGAAGTTTCACCGAGTGGTTTGTCCGCTGTTTGTTGTTCTTTGTTGTTCAACGAGCAAACATAGTTTTCGACTTGGACGGGGTTGTCCCTATCAGCGACTATCCGGATCCCTGAAAACCCTCCTGGTGGAACTTTGGCAAAATTTACTCGGCTGCTTCGGATACTGCGTTCTCGACGGTTCATCATTGCAGAGCGATCTATTGGAAGCAATCGAGACTTTCTTTCTCACATTCTTTCGTGTCTTTTGATTTTGAGAAATGTATGTGAAATATTTGAAAAAAAAAAAAAAAAATTTCAAAATTTTGTCACTTCTAAATACGCTAATAGACTTGGCATTTTGCGATAGGTTAGAGGTAGCGTCGAGAGGAAAGAAGATTCGTCTAGTCGGTTTTAACAGTCAGTGTTTTCATAGGTAGTTTGTGAACGGGCTTGGACGTGGGAAGAATTTTAGGGAGTGCGAGAGAGAGAGAGAGAGAGAAGGGTAAGATTAATGTAGTGACATCAGGTTGACATCGCGACATTGTTATCGGCACAATGCCCGGCAGGTTTTCGTGGCTCTCCGAGAGGGATGAAATGACGTGAGACAATGTCGTTAATGAGGCTCCGATGATGAACTAACGAGCACTTTGTTATACCGATTAGAACATCTTAAAGTTTACCGTCGATTGCGCCATCTGGTTGGTTTCCAAAAAAAAAAAATCGATAAGGGTTGTACATCGGGAGTAAACCGATCCTCCGTTCTTACTTTCTTCCCCAAAAGACCCCACCAATTCTCGGTGAATCTGGCTGATCGTAAATTCCGTTCAATCTTTAGATTCTAATTCTCTCCTTCTCCCCCCACCGGCCCGCTCTCCTCTCTCCACTCGTTTTCTTCCAGCATAACTTGGATATCCAGTAATATCTCTAGTCTCCTTGGCAGACACCCCATGAAGTTTTTAACATCAGATATCGATCAGAAACCTCGAATGACTGACTGTCCCCACTCAGAGCTGGGACCTGGCGACTGGAACTTGAAGCCGAGGGTTGAAATAGGGGTTGGATTTTTGAGACCGGGACACAGGATGGGATAGCAGGCAGGGCGTTATCGTGTCATACTCCAGCAGGCGCGAGCGAGGGTGTACTCTCTTTTCGCCCTAATTCCCTTCAAATCAGGACCCTTCTCCCTGCCACCTCGTTTCAGGACTCGAACCATATCACAATCAAACTTCATTTATTTTTCACGATGCGTTTATTCAACGCGAACTCCACCCTCGCGCCTCTGTTGTATCGTCATATTCATACGATGCCACACAAACGATATACGAAACGCCATTGATGAACTGGTGGATACGTTAAAGTCAGTGCAAAGAGGAATCAGGCAGAAATACACCAAGAGGACGGAACATATATCTTTACCGCCCAAACAATTTTACGCGATTATTTTCGCCCTCGCTGTCAGACATTTGTATGATGCGTTATTACGTCGTTGGGTTTTTCTTGACGCTCGCTGTGACGTCCACCGAGTAAACATCCTCCATTAAGTACGTACAGCAGCTAGCTAGGGTGCTGTAGGTGCGCTTCGGTGCAGTATCAATTTGTCAAAAACCCAAGAGAACCCTTTATCTTGTCCTTCAATGTGAGAGAGGGAGAGAGAGAGAGAGAGAGAGTAACAATGCTATTAATCCTTGGACGGGATAAAAATTCGTGACAATGGTAAATGGAGTCTGTCCCAAGGTGACCCGAGGACGCTTTATCAGTGCCCTTCAACTTTGATACGGATATTAAACAGTGGATTTAATCTTTTTGTTTCAGGTTGCGCATTCGTGAAGTTTTCGTCTCACCAAGAAGCACAGGCGGCGATCACTTCTCTACACGGTAGCCAAACTATGCCGGTGAGTTTCTATGTACGTCATAACAAAAGCTTTCACGCCAATTTCCCACGTAACCCTATAAACTGTAGTACCACGTGTACCTGAGAGTACTACGGTAGCATATTACACGTGTGCCCGGACTAAGTTTCGGACTCTCCAGTCTATAGTTGCCACAGAAGCCATTTAAGGCCCCGATAGCCACCTAAGCCGCAAGCGCTCGAGAAATCTCTGCTTAGAAAGAAGGGCCGTATCGTTAAAACTATTCCAATTCCACAGTTGCGATTACATCCAACGAAGCGGGACGGCGGAACCACGAAACTGGAATTTTTCTCGTTCGCGTTTTCCTCGAGCGTTGTTAGCAGAGGGTGGTGGCACCAGGAGGATCGTTATATAGATATACATATAGCTCGAGCGAGTAAACGAGTAAAAGAGGGTTGGAAATGGGAAAGTGGTCCTGTTAAGCGAGGTCGCGCAATGAAGCAGTTATGGTTACTGAGAATAGAGAGAGTTGAACTGGGCGGGGGGGAGGAAGGGTTTGGTTGCCCAAGAGAGGAGAGTCTAAAAGCGAGTAAGGGTGATTCAGGTCGCGAGGGGTGAATTTTGACTGGAAGCCGTAGCAGTGGCTGCCGTGCCAGCAAACACCCCAGTAATGACTGGCCAAACACAAATCTGCATAACACTTGGGAGAGAGGGATGAATAGCCTTGACGACCATCGCACCATCTCTTTCTCTATCTCTCTTGCTTGCTTCGCTCTATACTTACTGTCTTTTGTCTCTCTCTCTCTCTCCCTCTTCATCCTACGTCTTCTCAACGCGTCCTTGTCGAAGCTTCGAACTTTCTCAGCTTAGGGTTAGACTGGAAATTTGTAGTTATAATTGAATTGTCAGTGTTACGCCAGAGTTCACGGTATCGCGCGAAATTCCACCTGCTGATTAGTTGAACGACCGAGGGTTAAAGTTCGAAGGCGTCAAGGCCTTTCGTGACGGTCTTCCTCTTCACGCTTGAGAAAACTCGGCCGTTTCCCGTTACGCGACAAGAATACGTAAGCAGCAAGATCGATCCCCTCCTCTCCCCCGCGGCTTCTTAGAGTTTCGAGCGAAAGACCCGCAGTGACGTGTCTATGAAAACGTTACCTTAGAGCCTATAGAGTGTAAAGGCTGATACGAAGGTAGAATAATGGTATAGAACGCGATTACGTAGTTTTCGTGAAACTTGAAATTCCAAATAAAATATTCGAAGAAGCGTGAAATTTCATTGAGTCAAACGATTCCGGAAGTTAACGCTTAACGTTCATTTACTTGGAGGGTGCCGACACGAATTTATCGCGTGCAACTCGAAGACGCGAAACGATAAAAATGATTAATAAGGGGTTGCACGAACCCCTTAAAAATCACGATGAACGAAGATAGACGATATTACCAGTAAATACGTAAAACAGAAAGAGAGAGACAGTCGTATGCTCTCTATTAATGTAAGAAATAGAAAAAATTTTGCAGTTTAAATTATTCCAGCCGAGTAACCCTGTACCGTAGTTACCAAGCATAGAGACTATAATCTAATAAAATCCTCCAGAAGCCCTGAAACCCGCTGGTGTTTGCGCAAAAGGTTTCGCGATGCCCCCGAGAGTGGAACGTGCGGCAATAATATGCAGATCGGTTAATTATTTCGTAAAATTATGCAAATCCAAAGTGCGATGTTATGAAATTTCTCAGGAAGCCTCTTTCGCCCTCTGTTCTTCCAGCATGCATCAGCAACCGCTGCCAGGTATATAATATACTATATAAGTATATAACCAGCTAGTACAGTATATTTGGCTTTGGCGTAACGGCTTCGACTCGTCAATCCTGACGCTCGTTAAGCCAACGAATGATTGAATAGGGCCGCACAGATCCAGCCTCGGGTATATAACGAGTTTATCCGGCTACAACTTCCTCGGCAAAAGTTTTCGTCCGCTCGACTCCTAGAGGACCGTCTTGTGGAATACTGGGTCTCCCGAGGTAATTCGATTTCGACGTCCTTCCTACCCTCGACCAACACAGCATTGGGAACCAGCTAACCCCATTTCTCCTGCTGGTTCCTCTTCTTACTGTTTCCATCGCGTCCTCCAGTAAACCGTATTACCAGTGACGACGTCTCTCGACATATACAAAATGAGAAATTGATTTGCAATCTGAAGGATAACGTGATAGTAGAATGACAGGAGAGGATCTAGAAGCGATTCCACAAATGAGTATAGAGTATTTGATACGACGAATCTTGAGGACTCCAAGGGAATCTGGACTGGTAGGAAATGACGTAAGTTACGGCTTCCTATTCCCCTGTTCGAAAGCGTGTAGCATAGCCATGTAGGTAGGAGGAGAAAGCCGGGTCCATTTAGGTCGACCTAATTACTCCATTGGTGGTCAAGTGTCCTTCCTCCTTTCCAATCAGTCAGGACGAAGCTGTCTATAGGATTGGTATCCTATGTCCCTGATATAAGGGATCATACGAAAGGATTACGTAGCTTCGCGTAGGGTGGATTCGTGTTCTAGTGTCTACATAGGTAATACATGGCTGCTAGGAAATAAAGATCGTCGAACGTCGACGTCATCCGGATACTCTGTGAGCGTCGTGACGTCGGTCGTTCAGCGATTAAATGGCTGGAGTCCTATCGAAGAAGCCGCTCAGGTCGGTCCGGACCACCCTTAGAACCCGGAACGTAAAACGCTCGACTTGGGGAGGTCCTTGTCATGATTAAGGCCTGTTAGAGCGAGGGATGTGCGCATTGTGCCGTTCACCCTCAGATATGAGGGCTGCGATCTCCCGAGCATTCCAAAGGCCCTTGAGAACTCGACTCTCGTCCTCGTGCTCCGTCGACGGGGCTACCATGACTCCCATCCACAGGGAGACCTCAGTCAAGTGGCTACGAACTCTACGTGTACCATCATCCCTCTAGACTTCTATCCTCTTCCTCGGCAGGAAATTCGCGAGCGAATATCCTCAAAGCACTTCAGACTCGCAAAAACACGATTAAACGATTAAAATACGCGAAAATATTCCAAACACTCCGCTTACTTTCCACGGATACGATTCTCCATCCTTCCATCCTTCGTAGCCGCCATTTTTCTTTTCCCTAACTCTTTCCTTCTCGCTGCTCTTATCCGTCCAGCCTCCTTTCGAGCATCTCTGTATATTCGTATACAGAGCATCCCTCCGACTCCACTAGTCTCGCGTTATGAGGGTTGGGGAGCCACCCTCGCGAACGACGCTACCGTTTACCCGCTTTATTATCGCTACCTCAGCAAAATGCCGCGGGAAGATTTAACGGTACGGCTTACGCGACGGAAGCAGCAATCAATGTGCCGGGAGGAGACGCTTCCGTGCCAAGGAGAATCCTTGAAGAATGAATAAAAATGCTTCATTTCGCATAAACTCCGGAGCTACCGGGCACAAATTGAACATGATTTTCCTCCCTTGATTTATACTCGAGTAATCTTGGGGTCGGATTCGAACAGAAGGGAGGAGCTCGGAGATCCTGCAAATTGAGAACCGGAAGAGATCAGCTCTCGCGGTAGGAAGCTGCACGATTGCTACATATGGGTATACGTAGAGCCCAGCACAGGGTTCTGGTATTCGCTAAAGATTACGAGGGTAAACGACGACGTTCCGGATCCTTGAGAAACTTCAGGGGTGACTACGACGCGTCCATTTTAACCCTAGCCAACAATGCTTCACGTCGTAAGGGAAGAGTCACTCCTACGAATTTGCGTGCTATCCCCTCTCAGTTCCTCCTGGCGTTTCGTCGACTGATGTAATTTACCCCCTTAAACCGCACTCCCGAATTTCAAGAGATAACGTCATCCGTCAACAACCCTCTCTCTCCGGGTTACAACGACTCGACAAACTGCTCCGTCGCCTAAGATAATTCGCCGTCGGCTATGAATATTTCATTTGCCTCCGGTCTTACGAAAAGTGAAAGGAATCGCACGGAGATACTAAAACAGAAGTAGGAAGAACTAGGACCAAGGAGATCAACGAAACGAACAAGCGATTCACTTTTATACGATTCGTAATTACAGTACTGATTTACGTCACACCACACACATCCTAACTTACTCGTCAAATTTGTTTATTACACGTGTACACTCGTACACGCTGACACTACCCCTAGCTCGATATTTCTCCTGTGTACACACTCTCGACACTTTGAATCTGTCTCTCTCTCTCTCTCTCTCTCTTTACCACCCTACTTCGGAATGACGTATGTACTACGAGTTAGGGGTGGTATGCGCACACCCCAGCTACACGTAGTTACACCTTCCGAAGCGTGTGACATTTCTTGTCACACCTCGGGAGACACCGTAGAGAGACACCCTCGCCACACCATTTCACAGCGGGCTCATGTCGTCCTATCACGAAATGTCCCCGTGATAAAAGCTAAGGCTACAAAGTGTTTTGCGATTGTCTACGGTGACGACAGGCCGCTTCTGCTAGCAATCTCTATACGTCTCGTTACACCTGGGAATGTGGATATTAAACGTGAAGTAACAGGCTGCGTTTTTACGTGCAGATAATGCGAAGTCCTGCAGTGTCAAGTACGTCGTTGAATACGCGACACCCTGTAGAGATTAATGTTACTCGTCCATCCCCTTGCATACAAATTGTCCACTCCATACGTATGTACAATTAGTTTAATCTGTTCGGCGTATCGCGCAAACTCGCGGCCGATTGCTCGCGTTTCCGTGCTCCGTGTTTTCTTCTCGAGGCGGTAGCTCGAGCTGCGGGAATTCGTGCGAAAATTACCAGAGTCCAATGTCCTTAGAAGACGTCTAGGAATTACGAGCGATATAGACGCATCGCAAAATAATGGCAATTCCTTTGGTGCTTACGCGAAATGACAGAAGTTTCGCTTGCTGGAATTCGATCCTTTTGCAATTTCGAGGCTTTGATCGAGAGAATGACACGAGCGATTACTTGTTTAAAGTTTAAAACTTTGTTACCCGATGCGAAGGAGAAGGCAAGAGAACGAGAAGAGTAAGACAAGAGTCCTATGTACGTATATGTGGATAGCTCGGAGTGTGTGGATGTGTCAGAGTGAAAGTGATGAGCCTCTGCATCCGGCCGGATGTTCCTTTCTTCCTGAGCGTAAAGTGGATGGAAGGAAATTGTCTCTGCATCAGCGGAGGCTCGGAAACTGCCTCGAACGTTTAATTAAAGACATTCCCTCAGTAATTCCCGGGAGACTCAGTAATTGCATTGCTCTTAGACCCGGTACAACCGTTACTTTGTTTGGCGATCCGCAATATCGAGAGTCAGCCAACTTGCATAGAAACTTATACGCGACGGTTAATAAAGACCAACTTAAGAGTAGAGCAGCGTCGTAATTTCAAGCTTTAGACCACAGCATGGCCTCGTGTCCCCGACGACCTTACGTAATCAAAAGCAACCGATTGACGAAAACGCTCGAAGGAGCATCTCCTGACAATCGTCACTGTAAATCATTGCGGTTTCCACTTGTAATTCGCAATCCGTGAGCTAATCGATTTCGTACCAGTCGAATCTCTCTCTCTCTGTGGCGTCGCTGATGGCGTCGAATCGCAGACAAGGGGCAAATCGACGTTCCGACGGAGCTTGCGGTTGCAGTTGTATCTATTGAAATTACCAGCGAGCGGATTGGCAAGTGTGATGGTGCGGCTAACGGGAGAGCCTCCAATCAGTAGGTAATTGCTTCATTCCGTCGGCAAGCCGGTCCGATATTGTGGTCCAGGTTTGCTAAGCTTCTCTCCAGGAAACGTGAATGGCGGGAACGGTCCCGGAGTCTTTTCCTTCTCCCCCCCGCGCCATTCGAGTTCCGATTAATCTCCTGAATCGCAGTTAGTATCGTTCTCGATCCAGCGCATCTTCCATTTGCCACCGTCAATAGCTATCAGGGAATTTCTATGGCGTTGCGTGCGCTACAGGCTTTCCATTTCCTGTTTATTCGCACAAGCACCTTTCCTATTGCGAGAACCATAATGACGCTCCACTTGCATTTCGCGAAACTATTCGGCTGCTTCGTACAGAGGGTGCTTATTTTAACGTCACCGGGCGAGCCGTCACCTTTAAATTTATCCGGCTTGTTGTACCACCATGAAGGGAATCCGTGAATCCCGATCGTTTTACGAGCTATGGACTGCTGCGGTTCATTCTGGAGTCAGCAGGCCTGCCAATATGGACCCCTGCCCGTTAGCTAATGGAAAACCGTGCTCCTATGCATTCGAGTATTTTACTGGTACCATCCGTAGCCTATAAACCGTAGGATTGGGTGACTGAAGTCATTGCGACTGGGGGGTGGCTGGAAAATAGGGTGCGATGCATGCGTTAATGCGATACTCATAAACAGCTGACTGCTAACCGCACGTCAACGTCGAAGCGCACACCAACAATGAAATACCTGACACGCATCCACCTATTGAAATCCCTGTGGGATAAACGAAAAATCACTAGGGAATGATATCGCTGCGGGTGACTGGCTGGCTTTTCTTGATGCTATCAGCCAGGTCTTCTCAGGGCGATACTTGTTCGAATAGATACAGAGTGACTCGAGTGGGAAGCCTAAGGGAAACTACCCGATGCATTATTTCGCAGGTGGGAAAGAAGCTTCGATAAATATTTACTCTCTGCGAACCATAACACGTCGATGCTCGCCAAGTGCAGAAGACGCCCGAAGAAGAAAAAAAAAAGAAAAAGATAACATTTACGGTCCTGCACGTGCCAATAGCTGCGAGTTAGCTTGATTGAGTTGGCATTGATCAAAATACAGAGTCACGGGAAATACATATCGTTACGACATAATTTTTGCAAGAGAGTGTACGCGATCCTCGTAACCAAGTATTATTATTATACCTTCAAAGATTTTACTAACGAAGGATTTCCAGAAATTCATAAAGGCCATACAAAAAAGGATAGATTCCGTGTAAGGAGAATATTTTTTGTTTTCTTGATAAATTTAAGACCAAAATCAGCCTCGTGATGCGATTCCTTTTGAGATTGTCGATCTGGTCCAGGAACTGCTGCAGTGATATCTTGGAGCACCCTGTATATGTAATATCGCTCGGGGTCGCTTGTCCCTTTCGCGTGTCGTTCGGAACGGTGGATCGGAACTAATGAACTGTAATCCCCCAATAATGAGGCTTCGGGCTCCACTGGCGCTGATAGAACCTACCCCTATGTGTATATATATATATATGTACGTACAGCCAGCTATCTAGTGTCTACATGGAAAGACATGTACATAGACGGCGAGAGAGTGAGAGGAAGTGCGCGGAGTGTGATGACAACTATATATATATATATATATATATATGTATAGAGTGTAGATGCTTCCAGGCAGCATCCATGTAGAAGGATACGCGTAAGTAGATATAGATATACATAATATATAGAATTTCACTCAGAAGGGTGCGTATTGGTAGAGGTGTGCTTATAGGACACTGTATATATTGTGTGTATAGGATATATAGTATATATAGGGTAGGACAATATATAACTACACCCTACACGGTACCGATGTCCAAGGATAGCGTTCTTTGAATTTCACAGGCTGATTACCATCATATTTTCTGGCATTAGAGTCGGCTACGAAAAAAAGAGAGAAGAGCGTGGGGCGGAGGCGGGTGGAGGGGATAAAAAGAGAAACTTATCTCTGCGATATTTTAGGATTCACGGGGTGAGTGGGGAAGGCGGGGGGGGGGGGTGGTGGAGAGAGGGCGAAAGGGGAGATGTTAATATCTCACTCGCGGCTCAGCTTATAGAGAGCATTGCGCTTATATAACCCAAGTGGGATTAGCGTGATGCTTCCTCATCATGAGGATCGTAACTCTTGTGTGTCCATTGAAACAATGCCAGTGAAGAATTGGCTGAATTTTGCTGTCTAATCGTCAGAAGAAATCTTGAAAAAAAAAATAAAAATAATAAAAGACTACGGGCTTAAAGCCGGATCAAACTTTGGCTCTTGATTAACTGTTATTTTTGGTAATTTTTAAGAGTGTTAAAAAAAAAGAAGACATTATTATCGTAACTTTTTATATATCAATTTTTTATTAAGTAATATATACTTTTTTTCCCCCCCGTACTCTAGCTACGGTCTCTTGCACGATTTAGATACCCCGTTGTAACAGAGTTGGACAATCGTACGGAACGATTTCAAAAGTTCTTTCGCGAGAGCCGTCCAAGAGAAATGAAGCAGGAAGTAAGAGGGGCACGTGGAATTGAGAATGGGAGAAGAGAGACATGTATATA
>JARPRG010000448.1:533011-549274 GCA_031001745.1 Hartigia nigra | reverse complement strand
ATATAAAAGATTTTAAAAAGGGAATAAAAAGAAATAAGCGAGCAATATTAGTTCGCGCAACGCAGAAACTTGTAACCCCATGGAACTTGCATAACTTTTATGACCTGTAACTTTTAGGCTAGCCGATCGAGCGCAGCTTATGCGCAATTCTAAGGTGGGAGGTAGGAGGGTGGGTTCCTCTTAGCTAGAATAAAACTTTTAATTATCTTCAACGAAGGACACGAAAGCAAATCCTTTGAAAATACCATCCACACAGAATCTAGAGTAGATCCATATATATATATATATATATATATACATAATCCATACACGAGTTCAAAGTTTATCTTTATGCATCGTAAGGAGCGACGGTTGATGGCTCAAAGAAATATTCAAAGCTTCGACCGAGTCAACCGATATTACTGAAATCCATAACCTTAAAGCTTTTCTGAACAGGCTTTGACGTCTAAAAACTTGTCGGCTATTGAAATCAGGTGAAAAAAAAAAAAAATCCCAGCATCCCATATTAAAGGGGATGGATATATCCTCTCTAAGGGTGTAACGAAATACTCGACAAGCGACACATTCTCTTTCGCTCTCCGCGCTCCCAATAAGTCCTTGCAAAGTAAGCCGTAGCCGTTCAAGGGGCTGAATTGAAAGGATCAATAACGAACGCATGATCGATCGAATTCAATAGATTGGACACTATTCTAGTCTTTTGACTGTGTATATCAATACAGTAATATTACGTTACCCGTTTATTACATTTGAAACTCGGTCTTGTCTGTCCCGTTGAATTACAAATAATTACGTGTCCGCCATTGCTGGCATCAGCACCGCCACCATCATCGTCATTGCGACCGCCTTTACGGCACGCATGAAAAGCGCCTTTTACCTCCGTCAGCTTTGTCAGTGATATCGTTCCGCAGAGATTCCGCTTCAAGCGTATAACGTTCCATTCGTGATAAAGAGCAGGCGTCCTTAAACTGCTTTAATTGGTCTCCCTATCAGGGTTTTACCTTGCTCCCACCCCGTTGCCATCCCAACCTATCATCCCTTTTGAGGAAACCAACGACAACCACCCCCTCTGCCCCCACGTTTTTCAACCCTCCCTGCTGTACTCTACCACAGAGGACACTCTCCTAGGATAACTACGGGGATCGTTATCGCGACGCGAAATAATGACCAAGAGCTTCGGCCTAGCCTGCTAATGCGACTCTTTTATGTGAAAGAGGATATTAGCGGTATTGCTCATCAATGTAAATTATATCATCATGATCGATCACATTGCCCATCTGACCGAACGAGTTTTATCGTACACGCCTACATTTGATAGAGTGTTAAGATATCGATGGGCAAATGACGTCTCGTCACGTCAGTACGTTCGGTATGTATTTACGTTATATAGACACTGCTCGTCGAATATCTACCTTTTAAACCTGTAATACCAACATTCTAAAACTAACCATTAATACGATAATAGTAATGGACGAGTAGAGACGACTCCCAGTACGGTCATTTTAGCTTATAGAATATATCCAAGGGGTGATAAAGTTTGTCGTGTTAAAAAAAAATACATAAAGAACAGACTAGTTCTCGGTAAACACACGTCAGACTGACGTCTCGTTACTCCAGAGTCTACACGAGACTCGCAAACTGGTCAAAGTTGTGAGAAAATCGATGCCGCCTATAAACACAGGGTTGAAAAGCCAATATCCCCGAGTTCGCTTATCAGTCATGAAATCGTGTCGTACCGGCTCCTCTGTAATTTATACGTAAGGTATCGAATTACTGAATTTCTCTCAAAGAAAAAGTCAGCCTAATAACTTATCGATCCAGAACGCATTTTTATTTTCTCGTCAGTCTAGAAGTCTCCTTCTGGACGAGTGAAAAAGGCTTCTCGAAATAGACGTCGCGATAAAACGTGGTGAAAATAACATTACGCGAGAGAAGCTGAATCTCTTTAAAGGACATAGATGGAAAGTCGCGTGACTCCCTCTGTCATCCCCCGAAGCTAAACCGCCGGCACATTTCAGTCCCTTCGTCTAATATTAAAGCTGTTATAAACTCAGGCACGACCAGCATTTGCATTGATGACGTAGGAATATAATATATCACCATTTTGGTTGCGAGCGAAAGCCGAGCTTTTCTTCGCCAAGCTACAACAGCCACTGACCACCTGTTGCCTTTCCATTTATATTTTAGACGTCGCGAGCGAGAGCGTCGTCTTCTTATTCACGTACCGTCCGTTGTCGTCGCGACGCGTCTCCTACGCGAGAAAACAATTTCAACCCCTAGTCCTTCAAGCTCCCTCGCCCCCGCCTACACCCCCCTCGACATTCGACAATCCTATTAACAGATCATTCGAACTTTGCGCAAGAATCTCCTGTATCCCCGAGACTCTTTTTATATGCTCTTATGGGCTCCTTGGCATCCCTCATTCGTTACACTGTAACTGTACATAAAAAAACAAAACTAACATAAAGGCAGAAGCAAAAGCACCAGCAGCCTCCTTCTTACTGACTATCTCGTACCTGTTACCAGTCAAGAATATCAATTAGATATAACAATGTAACATCCAGCAAGGATCCTGAGGCCGTGAACGTTAAGAAGGATAATAAAAATATACATAGACGCACGATACAGTTCTTCGAGATAACTACTCTTATATTCATAGCATCATAGGAGAGTATCAAGGTGCTCGAAGCACGTACCACCACGTACCATTCTCTGTGGGCTGTGAACGGAGCTTGCAGAGATCTGTGTAGCAGGAGTTCCTGAGAAATTGCAGGACGCCCATGGAAAGAGGCAGGAGGTAGAGGATTGGCTAAAGCCTGAAAAGGGAGTCAGGGATACTTCATTCCGGATGCGTACTGATACCTGGCGTTATACGTAGTATACGTCGTTCCATTATAATCCGCGCCGGTGTATCTTGACTGTATTAAACCGTATAACCTCTCATCTATGATCTAATACAGTGCGCACGCGTTCGACGTAGATGCCTGATTATGTAAGCCCTTTCATCCCCCCCCCCCCCAAGTTTCAACCTACTTTTCCACTACCCATACATACCTTCATCCAGCCACTCTGCCTCGTCTGATAATATATCCTCTGTACGACCGTAGTTGAAAACGCGACTCGCGTACGCCTCCTTCGAAACTGTCTAATCCAAAAGCCTCCGGGCACGTTTTCCAGGGCGTTAATGCGAAACGTTTGTTTCAGGGTGCATCATCCAGCCTAGTGGTAAAGTTCGCAGACACTGAGAAAGAGAGACAGCTAAGACGCATGCAGCAAATGGCTGGGAACATGAGCCTCCTTAACCCATTCGTCTTCAATCAGTTCGGCTCTTATGGCGCTTACGCTCAGGTACATATTTCTTACGGATAATTATCGTGTCTGACATGTAAATAAGAATGTCTTTTTTTTTATGTGTTTCTTTGAAAATTCTAATAATCATGTATTCACTTGGGTGACGAATCTTAGGAATTATTTCAGAGCTCTGAGATACCGAATTTCTTGCAGCAACAAGCGGCACTTATGGCCGCCGCGACGGCGCAAGGAACTTACATCAATCCGATGGCAGCACTGGCTGCTGGACAACTGCCCCATGCTCTCAATGGAATGCCCAATCCCGTAGTTCCACCGACTTCCGGTAATTGCCTTTCTTTAGTCATTACCTAGAGAGGTACATGAAAAGAGACTTACAGCTGGGTTACAGCACTTGGACACGAATCGTTAGTTTATCGTGTATATTGTTAAAGTAGGGAGAAAAAAATGGAATAACGAAGTAGAGCATTCCGTGAAACATCAGCCATTGGCGAACGTACAATATAATACTGTAGTACGATAATGAGCGGATTCCATCGCGACTATGAGAGGAATGATGCGAACGCCGGCTTTGTGGTCAGCCTTAAAATTACGATCGTTATTGACCCCGCGCTTGTAATTCTATTACGCGACTATACGCACCCATCCACATTTGCGTGTATACACATATATATACACAATAGAGAATATAGCCAAGCAATAGCCATATAACTCCATGTACGGTAAAGGTAGTGCTTACGCGAGTAATACGGACAGAAATGACTGTAAAATCGTTATTTTCAAAGTTCCCTCTACAAACGATTATTCCAGCTCCATTCGCTTTGCCGATTTTACTCCTCGTGTGAAATTACACGGTGCGGACAGCCGTTGCGTTTTCCTGGGCTTTCATGTCGAATCGATAAACACGAATAGGCTTGGCCCTTTCTGCCCAACTCCCTCGTCATGCCCCTCCGTGTTATGCGTGTATACATATATATATATACATATGTATACATATGCTTTGTCGACTTTTCGTCCGTTCTCCCTACACTGCAATATCTTGTCATTCCACGAGTAAAGAGACACTCGCAATTCTACCGATTTTCATTTCCATTGGCGAAAGACGATTTTAACTCTTGGGAAAAGCCCATCAGGCAAACGATATTACCGCAGTCACATAATCGTTATTGAATACTCCCTCTCGCTCTTGAGGAGAATGTAGAGAGGGAGAAACGAGAAGGAGGAGAGGAATGCAGGGAGACAAGTAAAGTAAATGCAGGAATCGGCTACTCGGTTTTCCGCATCGAATTCCGCCCATGCGGAAAGTAATACGGTTTGATAGGGAAATAATATTTTATTTCGCTCTTAGATTACTGCCGCAGTTTTATTCTTTGCGAAACGGCATTCTCCATCTCTCTTGTATATATAGTGTAACGTTATCCCTTTCGCATTGTCCTCGATACTCTTAACGGTATACTTGATTCAGCATTCCGCCATGACGATCACGATACGATACTCGGTAGAAACGCAGCCTTACATTGTACATCGAAAGAAAGGTCTTACGCGTTTAACTTTACGACGCATCCACACAGACAATTCTGCAAATGCGACTTAGCGATATTTTGTACTGTACTCCGTCCGAGTATCTCAGACTGCACTGTGTCTACTGTGTGTATATAGATAGATATAGGTTTATTTTTTTTTTTTACGTTTATACATCCTTTCAGATATTTCCACGCGTTCAATTCTGTCGAGAAGTTATGACCTGGCGTTTCGCATAAATCTCCTTGAGCTCTGGAACTATAGCCATGAGCAACCCCTGTCAGTCCTAGTTCAGCTAGATTATCAGAAATCACAGCATAGGCATTCATTGAGGATTACAGCCAATTACGCGGTTAGCCAGTTGATAAGGTATCAAAGGCGTACATGTAGTACAATGAGCTTGCTGGTTGTTTGTATGGATTTTCTGTGATAAGGATAAGGGTGTCGGACCATCGATGTTGACGAGCAAGAAGGTAACCAGTGTGTACTGATCAGGTTTGGTCGTAGGTACCGGTACAGGGCAACCAGTGAACGGAGCGATACCTTCGTTACCCTCGCCGACGATGCCGACTTACAATATGGCAGCGCAAACACCGAATGGTCAGCCAGCTGGTTCGGACGCAGGGGTCTACACCAACGGCATCCCCCAGACCTACCCGGCACGTGAGTATCAACTCAGGCGCATAGCGCCGCCCCTGCGCACCCACTGGCCAATCCACGACCCTTTATTATTCAGAAATATAGAAAGAAATATCCCGCCTCGCCAACGTCCCTTCAATGTGCAGTCGAATAAAGGCAGCAACCCTCCTGCTAATTTGGCTCCGTCGGGATACCAGGGATTGGTACGGGGTTGGCGAAGAGCGAGGAAGGAGAGAGAGAAAAAAGCGGAGAAAAAAGCTATAGAAGAAAGTAGAACGAGGGCAGGGGTAGGTTAAAGGAGGAGGGAGGAGAGGGGTTGTAAATGACGAAAAGATGCTGAAACAGGGAATGGAAAATGTTGAAGTAAAAAAGAAAAATAATTATCGTCGGCGATCTTTGAGCGGGTGCCGAAATTTCGTTGTACTACCCTTAACTAGGTGGGGTAGTGTAGTCGGAGGGTTGGCAATTGTTTTTCTCCAATGGGGATGGTATTCGCTGCAATTAAGCGTCTTGAAACGCTTGAAAGGCCGCTCAGTCGCTGAGCGGTATGCTTAAAGCACGACGGAGCTCGATTCACTTTGGGGGTTGCAATTGGGAAATTGGGAAATTGTAACCCACACCCCGGACTCGAGCTAGAGAGTTAACCGTTGTGAATGCCACCTACGAGTAATTCCTCTATATCTAGATTCGAATCTTAGGGGTTGTGTTACCTTGTAATCTGACAGATCGCGAAATAAATTGGTCCGTCGGTGTGGCAGGGGCCTTTATAATAGGCCCACTCCCGATAAGTGCTGAGCTTACTGAAGTGTAGATGCCCTCCATCTGTCCATTCCAGCTCAGGGGCTGCCCAATGGGGATGCGGCTTTACAGCACGCCGCCGCGTATTCTGGAATGCAGCCCTATCCTGGTGTCGGTAAGTCCTCATGCAAATACAAAACTACCCCCTTTTTTTGCCTGTCACGAACAAGGGTACCACTTATACGCATCGACGCTTTAGGACCTTAAGCGCGTTCACACACAACCCTTCTTCCACTCCCTCGCGATTCTCCTAGTTTTCACCCTTTCTAGTGCCAATTCAAAATCAGCACCCCACTAATTTCCGCCTTTCACAGTCATCCGCGTTTACACCCTCAAATTACTTACACAACCCTCACGAATACAGACATTATTATTTACGTTCGTCCAAAAAAAACATCTTTGATGCAAACAATTTTTCTTATTTCTTCTTCTATCATGACGTAGAATTCAATTCGCCAACTCGATTCACCCTATTCAAAATTTCCTGACGGCCAAATGACTCACCCTGTAGCCAAAACCCTACAAGATTATATCCTTTATCTCCCGTTCTACTCTATGCATCTACGTAATCTCTAGAGACACGTACACCTCCCCTAGTCAACCTTTTGAATCCCTCAGAACGTATTTCAGAGTTTACCCAAGTTCGTGTCGACCTCGCTATCGATACAGTACATACATAAATATATCGATCATGATCGAGTATAAATATTTACTCAACTACCAGAAAAAAAAAATAAAGTATCCTTACATAACAATACACGTGAATCGAGATATAACCGATACGCCATACGATTCCACATCGACTCTACGAACTTTGAACCTGTATACGCGCAAGAAAATAATATAAAAAATAAATAAAAAAAAAAAACATCCTCCGCAATCACGTAACTTTAATTTCTCAATGCCGTCAGAGTGTACACTTTATGCGTTTGCATGCCTGGTCGCCTCGCATGTAAACGTAACGTTTAACCACTTGTCGTTAAAAGACTGCGAGTGCTTCCGCGGTGTTATTGGGGTGTAACATTAATGTTTGATGTTTCCATTAATATTCGTACAAGAATAATAATCGTAGAGAGAAAGAGGAAGAAAAAAACCAAAAAAAAAAAAACGAAAAAGAAACGTAGCAATTTCTCATACGTCACTGTGTATATCATATATCTCTTTTATCTATTTTCATGAATCAACATCGATATCCCTCGTGCGGCTTAGTGCTTGCGGAAATTGACCTGTGTTGCCCTCGCAGTACGTTATTCCTTCATTAAAAAGACTCGCTTCCAACGATTCGCAAGCTCCCGCGGCCTTGATACGCTTTTAATCGTTACTCATTATCGGAGATGCATTAAAGTGCCGCGCGGCAGCCAGATGCATCGGGCCGCATCGATTCCCGCGAGTCTCGAGGAATAAATTATAATCGCCTGTTTATTTACAATGCTGATCCATCGCTACGTTATATCCATCCTCCGCCCCTCAATCGGAATATATTAAACCGACGTTTGCGCCCAAAATAATTAATACCAAAGCAAAATTCTCGTCGTTCGCGAAATCCCGTTTGCGATATAATATAATATAGTGGATTGTATGTACGTACATATATATATATATATATAAAAATAGCACTTCGTTGCACTTACCATATAGATATTGATGCCCGATAATAAAATTCATCGTAAACAGATATCAATCACGTGCATTTTAAATATTGACCTTCGTATAACTAATAACGTTATAATTGCATTTTCCGAATATATCACGTACGTATAACAAACGAGATATACTTCGCTCTTTATACAGAAAGTACGGCGGAGACGCGCGAACCTGAAAACCGATCGCGATTATGTTTGCGCGGAATCTCTATTTAAAAGTTAAATTGAACGCGGTGTTTGAGCCGAACGCACGTAGAGAGAACGATAATGATTGATATCCTATTTTAATGGCGGATTCGAGTTAGCCGACATTCCTGCAGCCTAGACTTTGAAGGGATATCGAGTGTCGTGCTGGTTGGACGTGCCAAATAAAACCACTGAAAGCGCCATCCCGGGATTCGCGGTCTACCGATATATCGAGCTCCGACGCGATATTTCATTTGGCCCCCCGTATCCCAGCGAAGCGTCAAAGCTGTCGCGAAAACTGATATCGCGATAACACTGCGTGTCACGAATATATCCTTGAGTCCTCGAGGCATTATATATATACATATATAACCTATTTCACGAGAAAATCATTTTCGCGATATTTTACATACTACTACGTTTCTTTATTGTTTATCTGTCATATTTTCTACGTCAATTTTACGTCGATATGTATAATTTTCTTTTTCGCGAATCGCGACGGTCGTCGAGAGAGCTTGCGAATCGGTGCTTCTTTACAGTTTTTTTTTTTTTTTTTTCATTTTCTCTTATTCTCTGCTGTATCACCATACACTCAAAGTCTTTTGATAATGCAGATCAAGCATATAAATATATATATATATCTTTACTATAGGTATGATTTTCCACTAGGTTCGCTAAATCAATGTAAAATCGCATGCGACTGTCTCGATGTAACAAATCATGATGTACTCGTTATTTGTTATTGCCGCAGCTTATCCCGCCGTCTACGGCCAGTTTCCACAAGCCATTCCTCAGCCGATGACCGCCGTAGCTCCGACGCAGAGAGAAGGTAAGTACAGGATTACATTAATCGTATCACTGTTGAACGTTATCGTATACCGATAATTCCGAAAGTAGAAAGATCCTCGATAATCCACCCCATAGATACACTAGTATCCAATAAATATCCAAAATTGCCGTATACGCATTCCCGATCCAAATCTAACGAAACGCGCCAGTGACGAACGAGTTACCGGACGACGAACTCTGACGAGGAAGCAAGAAGACACGAGAGGAGTAACTTAGGGATTGAGGGAGAAAAGAAATATTAAAAAAAAAAAGAAGCACCTTACTGGCGCAAAGGGGACGCAAATCGAAAGCACGGATCATTCATTTTCATTAGGTGGAAAATCTCATTTACGTGTAAGGCTCGTCGAATCAGGTGAAAGTTTCTTAAGGAACAAGGATAAGAAAGAAAAAAGAAAAGGTCCTCCCAAGGTTGGTAACCCGTGTACCAATCTATCCTATAGAGTCACGCAGGTTCTCTCGCAGGATAATACCTTATCCTGACTTTCGTTCCTGGCTCTCGACGCAATTATCCCACTCCCCATTCGTCAGGATTCGCGATCGCTCCCGACGGGATCGTCGGTGCTGCTGCAACCTTTGCCAATCCCGATCAATCCTCCTCTGGCTCTGTCCACCCTCCGCCCTATCCTCCTTTCACTCTATAGATATATACAGCTGGTATACATATATAATATATATGTATATCAAGTTTCAAAGCCTATAGAAAATGTACTGAACGATTTTGACTAATTTCAAATCGCGTAATTAATTGGAGAGTAGAGTCGATGCTTACAAAACAGGGAATAATTAAAAGTGCCCTCGGGCTAATCGAAAGGACAACGTTGAGCACTGGGAAGGACACACTCGGGTGGACTAGGTATATTTATATATATATATATATATATATATACACGTGTCGAGACTCGAACAGGGCTCCCAGTGTAAGGGGGTGGCTTGTAGGCGAAGCTCTGGGATTCCGAGGGGTAGGGTACCTACGAGCGCCTAATTGCAATTAACAACTCGCCATTATTAGAATATACGATGCCTTACAATGAGATAATGCAAATAAAACGAAAGTTTTAATTACTTTGCCGCTACGCCCGTCGGCGACCCGTTGTTACATCGCAGGATAATGGAAAGTTTACCGCGACAGCATTTTACCTCTCGGTCCATATCCGTCGCGCTGTATTTCTTCTCATTTGGTTCTCACATTCTTACCAACTATCCATCTCTCTCTCACACTTGTATTCGCCGATTCGCGCTTAACGTCTTTTTCGTAATTTTTATTTTCATTTTTTACCTGTTTTTTTTTTTTTTTTTTTACGATAAAACACGAATTTCCTGCAGTCCTGTATACCTGCGCGCTGCAGTAGCTATATTGACATTGCTATATACAAGTATACCACAATGTTGTGAAACTGTCGAGAAAAAGAATTCGAGCTATTAATTTAGCACGTGGTACTACGTGCCACGTGCCGAGGCAGTAAAAACCGTAAGAAACGTAAGAGGCATCTTTGCATGACGCAACATTTTTTTTTTGTTTGGATTGTTGCTTCGAATTAATCGATCGTTGTTTCACATTCTTTTTCAATTCTCATGCATTTCTATGTATGTACACACGATACATTCTTTATTGTACTACATTCTGTATCTCTATATATCTCAATACGTGTCTAATTGACTTTACTCTAATCAGTATCAATACTCGATGGGCTACTTGAATCTCACGTATATTAAATATGTGCAGTGACTTTTTGTCGTTGTTCACGTTGCACTTCGTTGTGTCGTAGCTCTTGTTGCAATCTCGACCGTAAGCGCCAGCTTGGGCTCGCGTAAAGATCGGATTTTTTTGGAAGAAAATTCTTTTTAAAAAATCCTTCCAGGAGACTTAATCCCTTTTTCTTTATTTTAATCCCTCAGGACGAGAGCTTTCAGGATAACTAAATTTTCCCTTCCTTTTGCTTTTTCTTGGTTTTCCATTCCCCGTCTCTATTTTCCTTGCATCCCTCAAAGAAATTACAAAAAGAGCGAGGCGGTTCGGTAAGGGATAAAGAGAGAGAGAGAGAGGGCGGGGGGGCGGATTTAAAATTCAAAGTTGTCGTTAAAAATCCCACTCGACCAGAGAGAGAGTTTCGTGACGTCGGTGCTGCAAGGTTCGGGGGATGGTGAAATCCTGCTGTTCCAGTTTCGCTAGGGCTCCTCGACTCGCGAAAAAGGATAGAAGATGGCATGGATGAGACCCACGGGATACGAGTGTACCTTTTATTAATTCATATCTGTCCCGCGAGACCAATTCGAGTTTCGTTTCTTCGTCATTCGCGAAACTAATTGCGAAATCAACAATTGTAATGCCCAGAGAAGCGACAAGGATTTATGATACAATTTTTGGTAATTCCTGCCTTTCGCAACGCTATCGTATTTTACTTTTGTACCCTTTCTTTAGTCGCTCCTTTACCTCCACCTACCCTCGCCTTGCGAATATATCGCGAGTACACGATACAGTTTCGAGAGCCAAGGACGATTACAGGATAAAATAAAAAAAAAAGTGCGAAAAAGGGGTAAAGAGGTTTAGTCAAAAGAAAGAGAAAGGGTAAAGTATTAAGGAGGGAGGGAGAGAGAGAGAGAGAAAAGATTAGTCGCGATTCGCGGCGAGTCCAGAAACTTGAATTGCAGCTATCTCATTACTTAAATGTGTCTGCTACTCACGGGAGAGGGAAGATGAAAAGAGAGGGTAGAGGAGGGAGTAAGAAGCAGAAGTTTCCCCAGTCATAATCACCGCTAATTGACGCTGGAGTTATAAAGTTCAGTGAAATTAGCTAAATCCTTATTTGGCGCCTCCTCCTCCTCCTCCTCCTCCTCGTCATCACCTTTGTTTCAACTCCTCGTCCTGCCGCCTGAGCTATATTCCCACCGTCTTAAACTATCTCTTCTTCCTCCTACCGACCTGCCATCCGCCAATTTTCCTCCCTCATCTCCCAGGTATTAATCTCGAAAACTCCCTCTCACCACCCGACGTCCCGACCAAAGATTCTTTAGACTACTATCACACTTCCTTCCTTCGTAGCTACACCAAACCCCGTTCAGTCTTATGATATTTAATTTGTCCGCCATATTTAATTCTTACGTCACGAGCCACTTTGAACTTTCGCAAAATCCTAATGGGGATACACCAAAAATGATGAGCGTGCTATCGATAAGCGTTCAACTGCGAGAAATAGGTCATGCGGTATCATCGTCATGGTCATCATCGTCATCATCGTCATCATCGTCATTATCATCATTGTTCGTTAACGTTCCCGTCATAGCCTCTGTTATCCCTCGAGCCTTGATGTATTGTGCCTCCCAATGTTGTGTGTCTGTGTTATTTGAAAGTATAAATACTCAACGTTACTTGAAGCACGAGTCTCATAATAATAACAATTAACGAGACTCGAAGCAAGATCAATCATTTCTTCTTACTATCAGACAATTCTCATCCGTACATCACGATCATCTCATTTGCATTCGCTCGGGGAATCGGTGACGATCGCTTTTGAATCATTGGCATATATATCGCACGCGTCATCGTTCGCATTATCATTAACGAAAATCATCCGCATCTCTCATTAGACTAAGAGGAATCAATGTTTACCCTCGGATGATCTCTCGCGAGATCATTTACGCGTATCAACTCAGTGGCGCGATACGATCATCGTGCGGCGCAAATTTACGAACGCATTTATCATCAAAATCATTAAAAAAAAAAAACGAAAAATCTCATGAAAAAAAAAACTAACATTCTAACTTGAGTATTATACTTCAAGTTTAGATGTTTAGATGTGCTCTGATTTATATGGTAGGATGCTCTATCTCAGGACCCGAGGGCTGCAACCTGTTCATCTACCACCTGCCCCAGGAGTTCGGGGATTCTGAGCTCATGCAGATGTTCGTTCCGTTCGGCAACGTCATCTCCTCCAAGGTCTTCATCGACCGAGCCACCAACCAAAGCAAATGCTTCGGTAAGTACGATTAGCCTGATTAGGAAGCAGCCGCCTGTGACCCGTGATACGTTAAGAATGGAGAGAAAGTGGGGGAGAGGATGTGCAGACTTCAGAAGTCAAGGCAGTTGACAAGGGACCAGTGAAACGTCCTAAGTAAGTCACCTGGAATGGGAAACAGGGCAAACTGATTCTAGATGGAGCCTCCAGAAACGATCCAGGGACCCTTGGAAGAATCCTCCCATTAACGAGAGAGGTCCAAGAGATTCGGAGGGTTTTAGGTCCTCGTTAGCCTATCAAGAATCAGGACGATGCCAAGAGCTCAGATTCACCTTATGATGCGATCAAAGCGAAATTGCAGAAATTCGTATCGGATGTACCTCCTCCCTCTGCCGTCCCTTTTTTTTCCTTCATTTGCATTCTCAGTCCATCCGCTGGTCAGGGAGAGGTTCCCACTGGCGGAAACGAAAATACCTTTTACTCCTTTGGGACGATCCGCTATCGGGCTCCATGTATTCTATATAGTGTCGTAAGGTTATGGGGTAAGACTGAAAATTTGAAGCGAGAGGGATGCACGGTACATTGATTCCCTGAAATATGACATCAGCCTCAATGCCCGTTCGGACTTCAATGAAAGCCGCGAAGCCCTTGCGGATGAGCTACAACAAGGGATGGAGAGCAAAAAAATGAGAAGGAACGTCCCTTGTGCTTAATTGCGTCCATTCGCTTTCACGGATATACCGACCGAGTGTAATTGAGAGGAATTTCGTTTTACCCGTGCTGCTGCTACCCCTCGTACCTTGGCCAACTAGGGTAACTCGTTTCTACGACTTCCGGCAATCAGAATCCGTATCCGTGGAGATTTCCCAACGAAGCGAAAGAATGACTCAATGTAAATACTTGGGTCCGAATGTCCAATATGTCGAGAAGGTATATGACCCCTACGATATGCATCCTTTCAAGCTACTTCATACTTCCGGGTTACCCCATGCCCGTCAAGGAGCTTCGGAAGAACCGGAAGCTCAGTCCCGACAGCGATTTTATCTTTATGACCTCAGATATTCGCGATATCTCCAGCATCTAATGTCAAATCTCTCCCCCAAGGCTGCGCCAGATTAAGGAATAGTGGTCCAGGCTCCCTTATAGAGCTTGAAGGTTTCTGTGCCAATATCATCCCCATGGTCACCCTTATGACGACGGCATCGTAATCCCTTTATAGTTCGGGGGTGACATCTAGAATGCCTATCGCTTAACACATGCCAAGATACCCTTTGTGAGTTTCCTGGGAAGCTTCATTGATAAGTTGAACAAAGAGGATATCCGGTTCCGTCAATACCCGAGAGTCCACGCACGTAACTGCGTAATACCAATGGCAAGGACGATCCCAATGGTGACGTAGACATTCGTTTCTATCGTAGGATATCTGACCAGCGAGACGTACCGTAGACGTCCCGAGGCCCATTGACGTTGTTACGTCGTCAATGACATTTCAAATGATACCGTCGACGCTCTATTGATATCTTCAGTCGATATCAACTATCTTGGATTAAAAAGACGCTCCTTCTCAAAGGGAAGCGACGACGCTGGAAAAGGAGGAGAATTTGGACTTTACGATGTCGTCAGTCAGACTGTAGTAGGCCGTCGCGAGGACGAAGCTAAAATTGGATTGGGGGAGGGTAATGATCGGAATTGGCTTAAACGAAGTAGATCCCTGACGACCTTTTCTGAACGCTTCTACGGTTGCTTCATTATTCCGCTTCTCCTCCCCACCACCACCAACCTCCCTTCCCTCACTGCCCCACACTGATCTCTCGACAAACTCCGATAATACCTTTCATTAAAACTTTTTATTCCAGACAGGGATTTTGCCTCTCGTTCCCGATCTTACGAAATCGCACGTTTCGATGAATTACGATATCGGCTGACTTATACAGTCTTCATTCGAATTGACAGTATCACTATAGATCATTAGCCGTTTGGGATATCTCATAGATCTATCAAGTCAAAGCACTCGCTCTACGAGCCTCCTGAGTTAATTGGCAATGATCTCTTTCAGGTTTCGTCTCCTTTGACAATCCGACTAATGCACAGGCAGCGATCCAGACGATGAACGGCTTCCAGATAGGGATGAAGCGGTTAAAGGTCCAGCTGAAGAGGCCCAAGGAAGCCAATCGGCCGTACTAACCCACGTCCTAGCCTAGACAAACTGGCCGGGTCGCGCCCTACGTCATAACCTACAGAGTAAGTAAGTTTGATCAGGTTCGATCCGACGTAAGAGACCATTTTTAGCACTTTTGTCTGTTTTTTATTTCTGTATTTTTTTTTTTTTTTTTTTTGAAGATATATACATTTTTGTAATCTGCTTCCTCGATCTATTTCAGATGTTGTATGACAACGCGAGCCCATTGGACGCTCGACGATCAGGAGTGATGAGTTTGAATCACCGCTACAACGCTCTCCACCGTAACAACCTAGTATACTAGTTAGTTAATTATTAGAGGTTATTAGGGTTCAGTAGAGAGAGGCTTTACCATTTACCAAGATGAAGAGAGATACCGAGGGTAAACGCGAGATCGGCAATGATCTCGAACAGAAGAGGATCTCGTACGGTGACAGGATGTCCAGGGAAACGTAGAACGCGTAACCGACACAGCTGCCGGATTGCCGGCAAGAAGCGCAAAGTGCGTCGGGAGGATTTTCTGTCCTTTTTCTCTTTATTTATCAAAGACACGAGGAAAGCGAGAAGAAAGAAGAAGAAGAAGAAAGAATACGAGTTAAGTGTCGAAGAGAACGATGGATCATCGAAGGAACCCCTTCGTATGCGATCACAGCGCCTCTACGACCGATCGATCAACCGATAACGACGATCGTCCTTCGAGAATAAGATATTGTGGTTACCACTCTAGTCACGATAGAGAGACACTTTCGTTTTATTCGACCTTTTCAAAATTTCTATTCAGTATCGTTCTTTCGTCTTCTTTATATTTATGCTCGCTCGATTGTAGCCGCCTCGTCGATGTCCGAGTACGGAAGAAGAAAAAACAAAAGAAAAAAATTGCCACGCGAATATTTCGAGGATCCGATCGTCCATACCTCCAGCATTAACGGCGATCGATACCGCGATCACATACATGGATTCTCTCTTTGTAGGTTTACGTATAATCGAAGGTAGGTTTTATATGCCGTTCTAGATAATTCGTAGCGACGCGTTTAGAACGAGTGTGTACGTAAAGCGACCTATCACGGGCGTAACGTTGGTTCAGCCGAAATCCTCGAGATAGCTGGGGGGCGAAGGGAAAAGGGAGTTGCGCCTGTTTTACGCACGCGGACTCGCAAGTACGAATTTGTACAGTTGATGAGTGTATTAT
>JARPRG010000448.1:447987-514707 GCA_031001745.1 Hartigia nigra | reverse complement strand
GCATCGTTGCCTCGGTTCATTTTCGAACGCACTTGGCCAATTCCTTTAGATCAGTATTAACTAGTTTTAATAACGGTCTGCTTCATTATTAGGAATTTCAATAAAAATACAAATTTGCTGTTTTAATGAATATTTATTAATCAACGCATAGTAGCGGTGGAGCAATTACGGAAACATATGGAGCATTTAAGGAGCAATTTTTTAGGCATTATAAACATATAAATTTTGATTTTCCCGCGCTAACTTCCCGACGGTGGATGACATAGATATAGATTATAATTAAAAAAAAAAAGTTTTGTCAATTTTACCTTTCTAGTATTATTTCTAATTATTTTTCAAATAAAAGTATTGATTATTTCCGATCGAGCGCTTAATACTGGACTAAAAATATTCTGAATATATTTATTCATATGAATTTTGTGGTATTTCAATGGACACTACTTATTTTTAATCTGTATGCAATAAGGAACGTATTGACCTGAAAATTGCGACTATTTATAAATTCTGGGTCCTAGTATATGTGTAATTTAAAGTCGTGAGGCCTGCGCCGAAGAGGGACTAACTGCACGATTGTTTGCGAGCATCAAAGTGTTAATTAATTTTAATCAATGACCTCTTATTATTTTTAGTTATTACATCTATGCTTCTCCCACCTTGCAGTAATTTAAGACATTAGTTATGGTGAGTGTTTCTAATGAACTTTAACAAATTCCTTTTACAATGGATAGGTTAGGTAGAAAAATACTTAAATTATTACTTTTTAATTCATTGATATTAACAAAAAAAATGTTCCCTTTCAGGCCCTCTTGGGTGCACAATTGGTCATCACACTGATCATGGTCAGTGTCATTCAGAAATTAGGCTCTCATTATTCATTTGCACGATGGATTCTATGCTCAACTGGGTATGTATGCTGATATTAGAGTCGCTTATGATCTGCATATACGTGCATACGCCTTTTTATTAAACGAAAACAGTTTTTTGTGTATTAAAATATTGCATTAAAACATTTTACTGTGCTATATTGAGTTCTTATTATATTATCCTGATAAACTGACCTCCGTTCCTATCTCCCATGCTTATTTAACTTTTTAACTTATTTGCAGTGTTTTTTCTGCAGTTGCAACCACCAGCATAATTTTCTATTAAAATCATTATCTTCTCACCAACCAATCTTTCAAGTTTTTCATGTTTATTTTCAGACTTATTCGTTATCTGTATCCAACGGACCAAGAGCTCAGATCGTTAGCTGGCATACCAAAAGAAAAACCAAAAAAGGGTAAACATATGGAAAATGGAAAGGTTGGGGATACTTTTCATGTTCCCAGAAATTTGGATATTACCCTAGAAAGTGCCAAAGTTACACCACTAGATGTAGTACATTTAAAATTTTATACTGAATATCAGTGGTTACTAGACTTTTCTGTTTATGCTGGGGTGGTTTATATTCTGACAGAAGTAAGTACATGCGATAGTGATTAATTATAAATTATGTAAAGTTATTATATATATTTTTTATCCATTAGGTATACAATCACTTGTACCCCATCAAAGATGAGATCAACCTTAGCATACTCTGGTGTGCCCTAGTATTGGGATTTGCACTGTATCCTTTTAATGGCTGCTCTACGTAATACCTACATATATATTCTTTAATTCAACAGTCTTTGAAAAACTTCCTTAAATTTATTATAGTAAAATGTTGCTTACCCTCTGGGTACAATATTTCAAAGGAGAAGAAAGTGTAGGCGAGAGATCCACATGTATCGTTTCAGGGTTCGCGTACCTTCTTGTTGCTATGATGGTTTTAATAGTTGATGAAAATACTCTTGAAATCGGTTTAGAAAAAGCCTATACAAGCTTCAATCATAGCGCTTCTCTCTTTTTGGATAATCAAGGTCTTTCTTCGACGTAAGGAGTCATTATTTTAATTTTTACATTGCTCTATGATCCGTATTTCATGAATTATATTTTTAGAGGTCCTGCATCTAAAATAGTACTAAAGTTCTTCCTTGCTGTATGGTGCGGACTACTCGGATCACTTTTTACATTCCCAGGTTTAAGAATGTCTAAAATGCATTGGGACACTTTGAAGTACAACAGTAACACTTTTAACTCTTATCTGAATGTTCTAGAATGAATTGATATATTAATGATACAACTTTTCTTTCAGATATTATAAAGACAACAAACTATTGTTACTATTGCTGAATATCACTTACGCTTTTCCACTTCTGCTAGTCATTTTATGGATAAAACCTATAAGTAGAGACTACCTGACTGCCAGAATTTTCACTGGAATGACTGGACCGCTGTAAGAATTCACTATTTCCCCTGAATTATAATTAAGTAGAAAAAACTACTATTCTGCTTTCAGCATGACGGTAGCAGCGTTTGAAAGTATGAGACTTATAGCAGTCGTCGTAGCTGTTTTCTTAAAGTTGGCATTAATGCCTTTATATCTACAATCTTATTTAAATCTAGCAACTCAAAGATTGGAGAACCAAAAAAAAGAAGCTGGTAGAATTACGAATATAGAATTGCAAAAGAAGGTGGGTAGTAAGAAAGCTCAAATATTATCTGAATCTTTTACCCTTATTGTTTTTTCAGATTGCTGCAGTATTCTATTACCTGTGTGTCGTTACATTACAGTTTATAGCACCGATAATAATATGCTTGTTTTTCACCCTCATGTACAAAACATTAGGTAACTATATATAACATTTGTCTGATCTTCCAGAATAATAATTAAAAATTTACAGGTGGATACACGTGGGAAGGTCTATACAAAGATATATTAATTGAAGAATGTCCTGCAGATAAACCACCAAAAATCTTACCTACACTGACTCCTGATAGTAATGAGAAAACAGTCATTCAAACTGCTCAAGAATTTCATCTTGCCCTCGATTCTCTCAAACAAGTAAGTATCTATTTCTCCGCAAGACTAACAAAAAATAAAGCCACTTATTCTTGAAAAAGTATATTGCAACTGTTTGAAATATAAATAAATTTGATCCTCATTCTACAGATTTTTACTACAGACGTATTCAGGGGTCTACTAGGCTTCGCAACATGGTGGAGTTGCTTTACGTGGTTTTCTACTACTGCCATGGGAATGGTATATCAGTCATACTTCTCAGCTGCATAAACCTTCTTGCGGTGCATAAGAAAAAAAAGACTAAATCCTTCAGCCAAATAATTGCATCTTCGTTAATAATAGTTGTGCCAGGATATCATCCATTTATCACTACGTCGAGCCATCTTTTACTAAGCAAAATGTACGAGTACGCAAAAATTCGTTAAAGTACATCGAATCTGATAGTTGTCAACCACTATATGAAAATATAGTTAGTTTTTTTAAATAATAAACTTCAATTTGCTTAAATATACCTAGTGTCTTTGTTTCACTACATTGAATCACCCATCTATCATTTCTTCACCACCATCCCCGCCATTTTCTCCAGTTAAAAACGTTGAAACTCGTTGAAACCAATCTCCTCTCATAAATATTAGACAATAAGTTCAACTTTATCGCCATTCTCAAATAAGTTATATTAAATGTCTTCGTTATAATCAATTACATGGTAAAATTCTGATTTCTGTCGATCTATAAAAAGAACACATTTTTTACCCAGACAAAAACGCCATGTATTTAGTTGCTCGAAAACTCCCGTTCACTCGAAATAGCATGCAACCTTATTACAGGTCTTGGCAAATAGCCTAGTTTTAAATTGTACAAATCGTACGTACACGTATAATGATAAAAACAATCTTCGAACTGAATTCAAACTACGACATTTTTTCCCGAACGTTCTACGTTACCCTTGCTGATAAATGGAGACGCTGCTAACGGCTATACGTACATACATAAATATTTCGAAATCTTTCATATTAATTGGTTGCTCTTTACTTGTGTAGTATCAATTATGAATATTGAAATTACCAGAAAAAAAGGAATGATTCACCATGTCTCTTTCGAAAGGACAAATTGCCGGTAATATTGCGATAAAAGAAATACGCACTTGAAAAGTTTTTATCAAGCGACTTACGTAGACCTGGAAAGTTTGCTGAATCTCTCTGAGGACAATGGATGATCCGATGATCGAATTTCAGGCATCAGAAACTCGTATCGGATGAAGCATACTTGCGTGAGCATATATACATACATTTACTTTTGAAAGACAGACGATTCGCGAAGGGTCGACTATAAATAGCGCCGAAACGTTTTCGATGCAATTCCAGTAGGATCTCACTACTCCTACCAGCTTCCTATTACGTGTCGAATGGCGCAACTGCTGGCAGTGACGGTAATCGGCCAATCAGCGTTAAGGTTCTATGGAATGTTCGTGTTCATTGGTAGCTTGTAGAAGATTCTCGAAGCGGGAGATTCGGTCTATTAAAAGCAGACACGAAGGTGGAGACAGCAGAATTTCACGAGACGTCAACCGGCGCGATTCGAACGTTTGACTACACGACTCTGAAGCAAGAAGTTTCTCGATAAGTTACTTACGCAAAAAGGTAAGTTCAAGATGACTTTACTAGTGTTACGAATAAATAAAAATTGGTGTAAAGTTTTAAATACGTAATAACCATATACGCTCGTCTAGAATTTGTGTGTATTATGTATTTGTATGAGTTTCTAATTACGTGATTATGGCCCGAATGTCAGTGTTTGCAATCGAAATGCGTATTCTAATCACACTATAGTGTGATTAGCATTGCTGGAGAATTTGAAATTTTTTAAAGAATTTAATTTGTCTTGCGTAATACCTGTAATGCGTTGTACGACGTAGTAGTTGCGTCGCAGTACGTGCACCGCCTAATACGTAAATACAACGTTGCGACGATTTGACACGCAGTAGCCGCGAGACACGATTTATGAAATGTTTTTTTTTTTTTTTTTGAGACGACATTAAAGAATTCATAAATTATGAAATACGGGATTATTTTTTAGTAAACTTTTTTGGTGTTTTAATCGTTATATTGTGTAATTTTCAGAGAAACGACAAAATGCCGAAAGCACCTGCTGTTGGTATTGATCTGGGTACCACCTATTCCTGCGTTGGAGTTTTCCAACATGGAAAAGTGGAGATCATTGCTAACGATCAAGGTAATCGAACGACTCCTAGCTACGTTGCATTTACCGATACGGAAAGATTGATCGGCGATGCGGCGAAAAATCAAGTTGCTATGAATCCCAGCAATACGATTTTTGGTAAGTAACCAATGACAATAGAATCATTTATAACGGTTCCTTGATGATCTATGAGCGTGCTAATGATTTTTTTGATATTACGTTTCTATAGATGCTAAGCGTCTTATCGGACGTCGCTTCGACGATCCTACCGTTCAGGCTGATATGAAGCATTGGCCGTTCACTGTCGTCAATGAGAATGGAAAACCGAAGATTCAGGTAATCTACAAGGGCGAAAGCAAGACCTTCTACCCTGAAGAAGTCTCATCCATGGTTCTGGTAAAGATGAAGGAAACTGCTGAAGCCTACCTAGGAAAGACAGTGACAGACGCCGTCATCACCGTTCCTGCCTATTTCAACGATTCTCAACGTCAAGCTACAAAAGATGCTGGTGCAATTTCGGGACTGAACGTCCTGAGAATAATAAACGAACCTACAGCAGCAGCCATTGCTTACGGTTTGGATAAAAAGGCTGCCGGTGAGAAGAACGTCCTGATTTTCGATCTTGGCGGCGGCACCTTTGACGTTTCCATATTGACAATTGAGGATGGTATTTTCGAAGTGAAGTCCACCGCTGGAGACACTCATCTGGGCGGAGAGGACTTTGACAACAGGATGGTCAATCATTTCATCCAAGAGTTTCAGAGAAAATACAAGAAAGACATGTCTGGAAACAAGAGAGCCGTTAGAAGACTGAGAACAGCCTGTGAAAGAGCTAAAAGGACCCTGTCGTCTTCGACTCAAGCTAGTATCGAAATTGATTCCCTGTACGAGGGTATCGATTTCTATACATCGATAACTCGTGCAAGATTCGAGGAACTTTGTGCCGATCTCTTCCGAAGCACACTTGAACCTGTAGAAAAAGCATTGCGCGATGCCAAGATGGATAAGTCTCAGGTTCACAGCATTGTCCTGGTCGGTGGTTCTACGAGAATTCCAAAAATCCAAAAACTCCTGCAGGACTTCTTTAACGGAAAAGAGTTGAACAAATCCATTAATCCTGACGAGGCTGTGGCCTACGGTGCGGCTGTTCAGGCGGCTATACTTCATGGCGATAAATCTGAGCAAGTTCAGGATCTTCTTCTTCTCGACGTGACGCCATTGTCTCTTGGTATTGAGACTGCTGGAGGGGTCATGACAGCTTTGATCAAAAGGAACACTACCATTCCAACTAAACAGACCCAAACCTTCACTACGTATTCGGATAATCAACCGGGCGTACTGATTCAAGTTTACGAAGGAGAACGAGCGATGACCAAAGACAATAACTTACTTGGTAAATTCGAACTTACCGGAATCCCACCAGCACCCCGTGGAGTACCACAGATAGAAGTAACCTTTGACATCGATGCTAATGGAATTCTAAACGTGACGGCTATTGAAAAGTCTACTGGTAAAGAAAACAAGATTACCATCACTAACGACAAGGGACGTTTATCCAAAGACGATATAGAGCGAATGGTCAATGAAGCTGAAAGATACAAAAATGAGGATGAGCAACAACGCGAAACCATTGCTGCGAAGAATGCTTTGGAATCGTACTGCTTCAATATAAAGAGTACAGTTGAGGATGAGAAGCTCAAGGACAAGATCAGCTCATCCGACAAGCAAACCATATTGGATAAATGTTCCGAAACCATCAAATGGTTGGATGCTAATCAATTGGCTGAAAAGGAGGAGTTTGTGGATAAGCAAAAGGAATTGGAATCTATCTGCAGTCCAATTATTAGCAAATTGTACCAGGGTGGTGGTGGAGCAGCAGCAGCTGGTGGTGGTGGACCGACTCCTAACACCGGCGCAGCTGGTGGACCCACAATCGAGGAAGTCGATTAAATAAAATAATTAAAAGTTAATTATTGAACTCTATATGTCTGCTGTAATATGATCGTATATACTTTCTCTTTGTGATTGCCAATTTTCAGCTTTGCTTAAAAGAACTACTATTAATGTATAATCGACTGATTTAATACTCTTCTACGTCTCTTAGGAGTATTTATCTCCTTCATGTTACTGTTTAAAAAAATATAAGATTTCTGCTTTCATTTTGCATTTCTTTACTTAAATACATATATTAGAGTATCAACCAATTATTTTTAGTCTTGTGATTCTCTCGTGACTATATAACAACGTTGGTCAACGTCAAGATGTAGCGTAGTTATATCCAACAGGATATAGTTCATCGATGAAAAACATTTTTCACGTAAAAACTGGCACCGTACGGCAATAAATAATCTTTTTATTTCATAAAAATTATTTATCTACTTTCGTACAATCGGCTTACATGATTATCTTCTGTAAATCACAGTTCAATCGATGTTTCATCTTCCGTGACGGTTTCGGTTATATTAACGACTTCATTCCCGTTCATAATTTTATTTGCGTCGTACATCTGTATTAATATTATAAGATACGTCGTAACTCCAGCAATAAACTGAAAAAATATATTTTCATTGAAATATCCCAATTAATCTGGTTTTTAATTTCCCCTTAAAAAAATCGCACTTACAGCCTGAAGTAATCCATTGTTCATGTCAAAGAATTCGCAAGCGCTCATGGCGATCCGATGCTGTTGCAATTGCGATGAGAAGTGCATCACTTCGTTCTCCACGCATATTCTCTCGTAATTATTCGTCTCCGATAAATTCTGAGCCGACTGTCTGTTCCCGCCGTTATAACTATAAAGCCGTTTCTTAAGCACAGGCTTGTGATTCAGTACCATTTTGTGAATCAAAGTTCCAGTTTTACCAGCTTCTCGACTGGCTAACGTGCACATTGTGCAAATAAAGGCAAACTGTGCCACGTACATTAACCATATTACATTGTTAATCATTATAAAGCTATTGTTATTGTCAACCAGTCCAATATAAATTCTGAAGAGGGTAGTGACAACCATTAAAAAACAATTGGCCGAGGCAAATATTAAATGGATACCATGAGTGTTGTTTATCGAATTGACAACATCGCAAACACCTGTAAAAAGTATAATATATGTATGTATCACAATGCTAAGTATCCTTGTTATATACTCACCATGATGCAGCAGCCTCAATCTCTGTAACTTTATCACTATCCACGAAGCCGTGTAAACATTGGTCATTTGTTTAATTAACGAATTCACCAATTTCAATCTTTGATGAACAACAAAGACCAATATATTGAAGCTAAAAGTCATGGCAAGAGATTGAGCGTAACTATAATACAAAAGGCCATCGGACGGCAGAAGATTGTCCGGTGATGTCAATTGGTAATATACCACATGAGCGATAAGACCAACTGGACCAATTATTATGATAACCAATAACGCGATATATTGTTTAATACGTATAGCCTGATTGTTTATCGGTATATCACGACTGAACTTTCGATCCAGCGCTACCAACTTCTTCATCAACTTTGGCCACGTCTTGTAATACTGAAGACCGATGAACACGTAGTAATAGGACGTAAGGAACAATACACTCTTGTTAGTGAAATACATTATGCGGTACATGTTGTTTCGAAAGATTTTGAAAATAATAAAAAAATCAAGCACCCCGAATACCATCACTGCCGTACATAAACCGATGTGAATCAATCGGATTATAATTGTCGATATCAAACAGTTGCCCGGACGGGCTATTCCGACTCCCATTAACCAAGTGACGTATACCATTGGTCGCAGAACGTTTTCTACGGATTTTCGATTTTTTACAATAGCACCGATATCTTCCTCCATGATTGCCAAAGAAGGCTCGTGCGATTAAAGCTTCTAGGATAGTTGGATTAAAAAGCTTTTCTTTTATACTGAAGTCTTCGGAGATACTGTGAAATGGAAGAAATTTAGTGAAAACTGTTTTTGCTATCGGCCACGGCAATCCGTAATTTTGTATAACACAGCATGAAAGTTTTAGTCGCATTCATTAAGCTAATTGCGCGAGGCAATTAAAAGGGACGGAAATTCATTAATATGAATTAAAGGCTATACACTCTTTTTACTTATATTATCTTCATACTTCATTCAGTATTGATATTGTGGTCTTGTGAGAATCACAAGACAGGATTTAATTTGACATGCTTTTTTGTTTTTGCGACAAAATTTTAATAATGATTTTATGAGAATTGGATTCGTGAGGCATGGTGGGTGGGTGAAGGAATTTTAAGGAATAAAGGAATTTTAATAGAATTAACAAGTCATCTGGAAAAACGAGCTTTATTTTGCCCAACGACTATATTACAATTTATTATACAATAAATATTTAAAATGGGATAAAACGATAACATTGTACATCCATTTTCAAAATCATACGCCTTGCGTCGGTTACCCCAAACAAAATATGCAGGTTACACGACACGGTGGTGCGAACTGATATGATTGAATTAATAATGGCAAATCGTTGCGGAACACGTGTACATCAAACCAACTTAGCCAGAACACGATCGTACGATTTGTTTGTTTATTTCATATTTATATATATATATTTTTAATATTTTCTTGTATTTTTCTTTTTGGTTTTTTTTCATTCTCAGGAAAGGCAGCATAAATTACTCGAACGATATTATACTTGACTCGCTAGTAATTCGTTATTACGCGGTTAGTTTTTATTTCCTTTTTTTTTTTCATTTCACGTATGTAGTTTAATAATCACTTTTATCACCCTAACAACTCGGTATATTTACTCGTTAAGTTGAACGTCTCGAAAAGTTTCATCTCCCTCTTGCTAAAGAACAGAGATCCCCCTTTTTAAAAATCATTCATTTAAACATCATTGCTGTATGAATATTTGAAGTCATCATAAAAAACACTCGAAAAGATGGAATGCGCAAATCTTCGACAACGTATCAAGGTCTTTCAATACGAATCAAAATTAATTTGGTTTGACTAATTATTCAAAAGGAAGCATACCATCGATTACTTGCTGAAAGATGCATCAAAAGTATGGCAGAATTAGTCATTTTTTGTTTGTTTTCAAATTATTTTTCATCTTTAATGATTCCTTGCAAAATACGAATAACGGGAGACGTATTTTCGCAATTCTGTAACGAAGGTAACAAGATCATTCAGGACGTCCAACCACGTAAAAATGACGAAAATACTATTATAAAAGCTATCAAGCAAAAAAGTGCATGACCCCGAATATAATGAGGAGTTATTATTTTTATTTTTTTTTATATAAACTCAAAATATTTAATGACTCATCCACTTGCCTCGCACGTTACATTTTTTATCTGGATATCTCGATCCCACTTAAACGCAGCATCCACTTCAAGGATCCCTCATAAAATCACAGTCCGGGAATGAAAATCAGTAAGGTGAAAATCATAAGTTGAAAAAATATCAAGTCTCCATGAAAATTGGAGAATTTGCACAAATGCGTTCTAAACACAAAACACGACTTGGATTTCTGAAAATTCTCAAAATCGCTGTCGTCTACAAGTACCAATGACGTACCAAGTATCGTTATCGCTTTAAATATCCTTAAAAGTGCATTAACAATACTATCAGCGCTCAATACAAATGATAAAGTCAATAAAGGAAATACGAAGAAAGAAAGATAAAGAGCGCATAGAGGAACATCCTAAAAAAAGTTGCCTTACCGTTAAATCACCCGTGTATAGAAATGTGGGATCCCTACAGGACCGATATCTAGTGTTAAGAAAAAATATCTATCGAGTTGGCAGCCGTGGTCAGAAAAGAGAAAAAGTCGTACTTTTTGGCATGAAAAAATAATTCCACTCGCAATTCTTCGAATTTCACGCATAGCGCAAGAGGTATCAACCTACGTATATGAATTAAGGTCAACGATAAGGTAGCCCAGAATTAAGTTGAGATATATCGTCTAATCGAAAACCTTGCCCGAATAAAATTGATCGATAAAAGCAAACGATAATCAATAATTAAATACTTCGTGTCGAAGAGTACCTACGGTACAGTGTGTTAATTATTACATGCGCATAATGTTACTTACTTGATATCAATTAATATATCTTCCTCGTTAGCTTAATCCGCATTTATAGATTATTACTCGATACTCCCTTTTTTATTTTCATTCATTGTTACTTCAGTAATACGAATTAGCTTATCCTTAATAGCACACGTTCTTACGACAGTTTTATCTCGTACAAAGGCAAATTTTCCACCAGACCTTGAACCATTCCTACCGTTATCTTTCTCGGGCCACACGGTAATTCCGAAGGGATTCGTTAAATTAAAATACACCTTTTTTAAAGCGTATAACAGATTTATACGTCGCTTGATATATTATTTTGGGCGAGTGACACGAAAAAAGGATTAAAAAAATGCATGAGAGTTTATATCTAATCCATCTTACGTCATTGGACGAATCGCCACCGATTCTGAGAATTACAGTGTGGCGCTGTAAAATCTATCAGTTATATACACGAGACATAACTATATTCACTTTCTGTGATTATAGTTACACTTGGAAAATATCTCCCGAGGTGCAGGGCGCCATTTCTCTGTTGAACGACGAGGTTGTAGGAGTGGCGGACATTACCTCGTTCACAGTTGTTGTTGTGATACCGGCTGTACCTGACGTTGTTGGCACTTGCTGAAATTTGTCAAACGGCAACAACAATGATTTTCATATCGTGAAAGTGTCACACGTATTATTTAGTAAGAAAATTAGAAAAACTTTAACAACGTGACAACAACAAGTACCAATAAATAAACATCATTTCTGTTCCATGCAAATCCTACAACAATGCACGCAGCACAACGACATTCGGGAATTAATTGAATTACTGACTATTGTCTAAAAAATCTAAAAGGATTCTTTTCTTTTTTCTTTCTTATAGCCAAGCAAACTCTTTTTATCTGCCAAGCAAAATTGCCCAAGAATTTGCCTATTTCAATGTTTCTTTCTCGGAGTCGTCAGTCAATCAGTAATCCAATGTACCTCGTTGTAGAATACCTCTTTTCCCTCCTCGACGGACGGCAGGAGCTCATCCGTCGAATGCGGCGTCCTTGGACTTGGCGTCGGTGCTGCTTGTTGCTGATCTCTCTGTCTTGCCAGTCTCAGTTCCTGAAGTGCCTGTCTGTGTTCCTTCTCGTTCCTCTCGCGTTCCAGTCTTCGTGCGCTGTAACTTCTTGCGGATGACGTGGAACTATGGATCGACGCTAAGCTAGGACGCCGTGAACCTGACCCAAGAAAAGAATAACTGAATCAGTAAAATTTCAAAGTTAATCATTTTTTGTCATTATCATTAAATACAGGTCGCAGGGGTATGGAAAAAAATACAATAACTGTTGTGCGTAAATTTGTATAAGCGGCTTTGTCACTCTAATCTAAGAACACAAAATTTTATTATAAATTTCAGTATATGTCGTATGTTGATCGTACTGAGACTATGCTTCTAAATTACTATTAACGATTGTTAATCGATTAAACGATCTTTATATTAAATGAGATGACTTTTCGTGCCTATGAATTTTTGTTGTATAAATTGAATATTTCTAGAGTGCAACTGGCGTGTGCATCGTGAGTTTGTCAATTGATTCTTGTACCGTTCCAAGAGTAACTGTCAACTGTGCAAATAAAAAGCACATGCAGAAAATATAGTGGATGCATTGTTTAGAGTAAAATACGTCAGGAAGCTCAAAGACTCCGGATATAACGTGTAAAAATTCGTAACGTGTGTAAATATTAGAACTTTGCGTTGTTTCATGAATTCAATGCAAAGCTCATGAGCGTACTATTGTTTTAAAGAAAAAAAAAAGAACAAGATGAAAGGAAAATATATCACAGAACGTCCCATGCGATAATCGGTGCGCCAAAGCGAGCTAGTGCGTAGCCGCAATACTACGTCTTACCGGAAATGTATAGTATAGAACAATAATGGCCGCTGCCATCTTGCTGTCTCGTAACGCACTCGTGCAGATTTGTTTCAATAATACAGTATTCGTATCAGTATATATATATATATGTCTGTGTCCCACTTGGGGAAGATATTCTGATACTTTTATCCGACAAAGAATTAAAAAATAAGAATTTTAAAAATATATATAAGCTACACAGATGAATCATGTGTAATTGGAATGTTTTTTTTTTTTTTTTTCAGAGAGAAAAGGAGATTTCAGTAGAGTTTGAATATGACGAATATAGGATGAAAAGGAGGAAACGATGCAAGCACAGTGACGGTACAACACTTTACAAAAAAAAAAAAAAAAATAGGGTTTAGACTGACGAAACAATTTTACCATGAAAGACCCACTGGATAATTAAAGAACGTAATAACCGTGTCCCACAGTAGGGAAGGACTCGTTATCTATTATCAGTGTACTTGTATGAGAAATAAATAAAAATGATCCGTTTCCACAAAACGACTAAGATTCCAAGTTACTCTATATTCATAACCCACGGAATAATGGTCGGCACGAGGAAACGGAAGCGAGTGGGTCCTTCCGGAGGACAAAGAGTAATCCGCCAATCAGGTCAAAATCATCGTGACAACATCATGACATGACAGCACGATAAGATTGAAATGAGGATGTTCTACCGAGGCCGTCGGACGAACCCTCGGCCACGTCACTAAGGGTGCGTCGATGCTTGTTCCCGCCTTTGGTTGCCTGTAGGTGACACGAAATAAGCAAGATGGCCGCGGCTCGTGCCGCACCTGCTCGTGAGGCCGGTACCAGAGGTCCTCTACTTCCGCCGCTACTTGGTCTCCTGGTGAAGGCGCAAGTCAACGCTCCTCCGCTTCTTTGACTCGTACGAGAGGATGGTCTTCCACCGTGAAGTGTTAATGGGATACCTGATGAACGAATAAGTTTCATTTATTATTCCTTCTCAATGTGTTGTATTCAAATGACTTTGATCGCATCATATGATTCTCCGATACTCACCCGTGTCGCTGGAAAATAACATAGGAGGCGCATGATTGGCATTGGCATAATGTCGAGGTCTTGTATATCTTGCTCGACTAAATAGCTTCAGTACGAAGCATATTAGTGCCGTAAATACTGCTAAGCCAGATGCTATACCGAATAATGTCGGGGCGTCTGTAGTCATCAGCACCAGATCTATATGGTTGAGAAGGATACCATTTCAAAGTATTGAATATGGTGGAATTTTTTTTTTTTTTCTATTCACGTTCTCGCCATTTCTGTTGGTAGGATGGATAAGTATACCTTCGGCGCAGAAATCCTTTTTATTAGGTTTCGATAGAGCCACCCTGTGATATCCTTGTTCGCACGCGCAGACAGCATTGTGTTGTACCTGGATGCAAGTCGAGTGCTGGACCGCGAAAGTGCAAGTTGCACGGTAGAAGCATTGCTCTCCAAGTTTCTTTGCTGAATATACATATTATATTTAATTTCAGATGGACCAATCAAGGATTAAAATGTTGATTAAAAATTTCTATAATTACGTTTGGCACATCCTTTGGTGGGACCAAGTCGTACAGGATACAATTTTTCGCATTCGCACAAGCCAGTAGTGTCGTCGCAGAACACGTTCTGCAAATCTGGATTGCACGTTTCAGTTGAATCGCACGGTGATCCCAGATACTTGCCCTTTTCTGAAAATCAAATATAAATCATGATCAGATCGAGAATTCATTATTGAAAAATAACTTTTTATAAAGAGTTAACTGGGAAATGCAATTTTTGGTACGGATTTACAAATGGTACTTGAATCATTCTCCAATTTAATTTTTATACTTTTCGGGCGACCCGCCAAATTCTTACCAACCTTTTGCACCGTTTAAACCTACTTAAGCGTTCCTTACATCCTTGATACTATATTTTTATCAATAATTCGGTAGCCACCGTATGTAAATCGAGAAGCAAGATGCTTCAGGCTGACACATCGATTAACGTTAAGTCGAATGCATGACTGTAATTAGCCATTAGCTATTAGCCCATTAGTCTTCCGGAACATGGTAACCAGATATAGTCCAACCCTGTATCCAGTCCGATAGTACACACTATAGTCAAAGATTAAGCACTGTGCACAACAGCAATATAAGATATCGTATTGATATATCAGATATATAAAAAATAAATAAACCATATCAATACAAGTACAATAATAGAATTAATCTTCCGTTGAAATTTGTCATTGTCGTGTAATCTGGCGCCAAACATATTTTTTTAAATATCAAACAGGAAGCGTCCGTTTCCTTCAGGAACGATTGTCAACTATTATCGCACGGACTGAATGAAGCGACACTATGAATCTTTTTAGGTATTAAACGTGATATCCTTTGCAGGAAATACAGAAGACAAATGACGTCAGACATCACACGCTAAGTCCTCGTGTATAATCTGTTAGATTATCTAATCCTATACTAGCAGCTAGTATTTCTTATATATAGTATACCGTCTAATGTAGTATACGGTATAGCGACCGGATCAATAAGTTTCTTTTCGTAGTGACTGCTGGCAAAATGTTTTTCGCTCAACTTTCTCAGCAACGCATTGTACTTGTTTGCGTATTGTTTCTCGTTGATCAATGCCAGAGTGTCTCTTCTCTCTTCCTATTGTGAGTGAGAACGTTCGAACTCGCTACGTCAAACTGGAACGTTCGTTCTGGAAACAAGTGGTGCTTTTGACTAATGAATAATGCAATAGAGCATGGAGAATCGGCGAATCGTGCCAAACGAAGAGCTTTCACTTGGTCACGGAGTTTCTCTAAATGGTTTTTTTTTCTTCTTTTTCTAAGCTTTTCATTGTTTTCAATGGCACTTGTCGCTTTTAGGGATCTCGGCATTATTTGACAATTACCTTTCTGTTACTTTTTCATAGGTTGGTAATACTGTATGGAAATTCTGGTGTTACTGGATTTAAAGAAAAGACATTCTTTAGTTACTTTGTCGAAACGAGGACTTTTCTTTCTTGGTCCTCATTGGAAATAATAATGAGATGACGTTAATGGCTAATGAACTTTTTACTCCGAGTGGAAGAGCTTTCTTGAGAAAACATTGTTTTAACGTGACTCGCGTGTCGAGACCTATGCGGTCTCAGCTTGCAGCTTCCATTAAAATCAATATGCCAGCGTCGCGACGCGTCGGTACAGCTGAGAAGTTTTTTATAAAACTAGAATAGTGTCTGTGACTTTTTACTTTGGTCACGCTCGCTTTAGTGGATACGTGCTTTTTCGTCCGTTCATTGTCGTTAGTGAGAAAACTCAAAAAGCTCCCTTTACCGTCAGTCGTATTTCGTCTGAGTTTGATTCACCAAATGGAAATGAGAAAATTTGTTTGGCAAATTTTCCAAATTTTAACAGATCCTTTGACAAAATAATGCTTAAACTGGTTTAGGATTATTAAAAAAAATGTTTCTATTGATTCAAAATAACGTCTGTGCTTTATCCATGCGCCATTTATGGTGCCTGGATGCGCAAAAACCATTGCTTGGAAAAGAAATGTCTAGAAAATATATACAGGCAGCTTTGCATGTTGCAGGATTTCATGTGTACAAAGTTCTATCGGGTGCTTAACGTTGCGGATAATTATCCGGCGAAAAAAGCTTTTAACCGTTGGAAAAGTAGATATACCGTTTAAATGGCTTATTCCTTCCTTTCGTGAAACGCCCTTCCTGAAATCATTGCAATTTCACGTATTTCAATATAACCGCGCGAATACCCGGATTCTTCTCACTCTGATACCGCTGACATTTACAAATTCTAAAGTATTCCGTGCATTAGGATTTCAACGAGATTACGTTAATACGAAGAAAAGACATTGCCTGGCACGTTAAGGATAAAAGGCACAGAATGCAGTCACGCCAGTTAGTTTCATGAACATAAGAAAGACCCATTCATCAACACACTCTTAATATACATGTATATATTTTCCTGCTAATTTCAAACACGACTCTGATCGATTTTCACTCTATTTAAGTGTCATTTAACGATAGAGCACGTTATTGGAATACGCGCAAGAATCCATAGCAGCCTGCATTAATACTGCTCGATAAAATTTAATCCAAGCTAATTAATAATTTTGTATAAAAATTATTAAAAAAAAAAGTGTATGCAACGGTGAATAATAATAAAAATAAGTTCTCAGGTCCAGCCCATCTATCCACCCATCGCCAAGCATGCTCCTAACGTAACATCAATACACCAAGAATACCGGATTCCACCCCATGAACGCCCAGTGTACTTAGCCAATGGAAAAGATACTTAGAATTTCATTAGGATTTTTAATGGCAATCATTGATAGCAATTGATTAATCAAAACTGATAGAAAGATAGGATAAAGAAACTTACCCGTTGTGTTGCCGTCCAGGTTGTCCTCGTCATCCTCCTCGGGGAAGATTTCGACGTCGTCATTGAAGCCGTCCTCGAGGGTACGTACGTCATCTCCTTGGCGAAGACGTTCCTGCTGGTTGTCCAATGTGGTGCAGGTGGGGCCGATCAGGAAGACGAAGCAGGATAGCCAGCAGGTCAGTCTCAGGGCGAAGGGAAGTGCGCTCATCGCCCCCGCGGCGCGAGTCAACCCCCGAAACCGACCACCGGCGCATCGACATCTTCCCCTAACAGGGACGCTGCTCAATGCGCCCGCTCGCTACTCCAGCGCCTCCCAGCGGCTTAAATTATAACTGGATGACCCGAAGGGTGGCTAAGGCTCACCCCGATAAACCAGTTTCGTGCATCTACCAACCTACTTATACTTTCTAGATAGACATTCTCTTCGACTTCAGGAACACTTCTAGCCTTATCGTACAACTATTTATCTATCCTTGTACAGATACGGCTACAGTATTGATTTTACGGGTGTATCTGGATACTACTTGTAATATTGTTTTTGAGATCTTTTTATTTATAATATATTAATTTATTTTTTTGTCTGTCATTTAGGATCGTATGTTATTGTTATTCAGAGCTTTTACGACTATTTATAACTGTTGAATCTATATTTTAGAGTATCGAATGTTTCTACGTGGAAAGTGTATGGGAACTAGTAAATAATTACTATGTAATATTAGCTTTAACTTATGATCTCGTCGTGGGGTTCGTTGTAACTGTCTTCTCTCAGTAATGTATTCAATGACTCCTGGTTGATGACTGCTGACTCAACTGAAAATATAAATACATTATTAATAATGTTTCTCTTGCTCTAGTATATAATAGATAAGAGCATACAATTATTTTTGTTGTTCTTCCTGTATTTCAAGAAAAAGATCAAGCCCACTGTTGTGCCCAGGATCAATATAATTATCCCGCTACTAGCTCCTATAATGTTGGAATTGCGCAGCAAACTGGCGGCATTCAGATCCAGAAATTTGCAACCCGAATCTGCTTTTAAAAAACATGCTACACGTGGAATAGCACGCGTCGTATCGTTATAGCATAACGTTTCATTATCAATATTTTCCCAACAACTGTCATCGCACATTGGTCCGTTCCACGGAGATTCGAATCTTACGTCATTCTGTCCCGTTTCATTAAAGTCCCTAAAACTATATATTTTTAATGAAAAAACAATGGCGTGCAATAAAATCCCAATACGAAAATCCTTACCCAGCATCTTCTTTGAGAATCAACAAACACATGACAGGTGTATCACACGTTCTTTCGTTCCATCCATAATAGCACTGACAGTAGCCATCAAATTGGCAGTTACCATGTTGACAGCTGCCATTCTGACAAGCCTCTATACAAATTCCATCAGTACTGTCATTGAGCTTAACGAATCCATCGTAACAGGTGCATACATTGGGCTCGATGCATTCCCCATTGATGCATCCAGCATTGCATTGTGGCAAACAAAGAGTTGCATTCCCACGAGCAAAAGTAAAGCCTGGATTGCATTGACAGGTATCAGGTGCGATGCAAGTCCCGTTGATGCAGTCGCAGCTAGGTACGCAAGTGCCATTAGAGTCTTTCTCATATCCCTCGAAGCACGTGCAGACGTTTGGCTCCGTGCAGTTTCCATTACTGCAATTTTCGCAAACTGGCTCGCAGATATTTGCAATACCAGTCTTCTCGTATCCATTATTACATTCGCAAGTCTCAGGTGCAATGCAATTTCCATTGACACAATTTTCCTGACAAATAGCTTCGCAAACGTTGTCACTGGTAGACTTCCGATAACCCTCGTAGCAGATGCAGGTCTCAGGTGCTACGCAATGTGCATTGACACAGGATTCTGCACAAAATGGATCACAAAGATTCCATGCTGTCTCATTGTGCTTGAAACCAACATTGCACAGACAAGTGTCTGGTCTAGTGCATATCCCGTGTTCACAAGGCTTCGTGCAAACTGGTTCACAGATTCCATTCGATAAGAAATTCTCAACGTACCCATCATTGCACCTGCACACATTCGGCTCTATGCACTCTCCATTGATGCAACCATTATCGCATAACGGAGCACACGTGCTGGATGATATTGGGTAATGTCCATCAAAACACGAACAAACGTCCGGTGCAATGCACGTTCCCAGAACACAAGTCTCGTGACACAATGGCTCGCAGTAATTTTTCATATTTGCCACTTTCTGATAACCGTCATTGCACGTGCAAACGTCTGGCGCCGTACACGTACCTAGAATGCAATCGTCAATGCACTGGGGCTGGCAGAAAAAGTCATCGTCAATCTTATTATACCCAGCATGACATTCGCACTGATCTGGAGCCACACAATCTGCATTGATGCAGGGTCTGTCGCATATGGCAACACAAACGTTAATCTCCGTTAAGCTTTGCTCGTAGCCATTGCTGCACGTGCAGGTGTTTGGGGACGTGCAGTCTCCGTTTTGACAGACTGGATCACAAATGGGCTCGCAAACAAAATTCGAATTAAGCTGATATCCTTCTGAGCATCGTTTCCGGCATATTTTAGATCCAATATTCTCGTAACCATCGCAGCATATCTCTCTGGTCTTGTAAACTACATTATACTGGTAGAATAATGTAATTTTGATAATTATACTAGTTGCACGTTATACATCTATTTAAATTGTAGGAATTACGTACTGCGATAGCTTACCTTTAATCTGTAATTCCATCGCCAATCTGTGCGGTAGAAAAGGAAGCTTCTTCTTCTGTAAGTCTCTCTGTACGAAACGTATTCAGGTTCAGCAACGCTGCAAGATCGAAAAAATATCGTACACGGAGTTTTTAATTGGCAGAAATAATGGGCTTTAATTATTTTTTACTCGTTGACGAATTCTTATGGTGGTTCAATTTTGAAACGTACATACCTGTAAGATTCGTGGCAAATGCTTGATCCGTCTTCGGTAACGAGTGCACTCGTGTCGTGAGAAAATTCAGTTGTAAGGACAATTACCAGGAATACAGATTTAAATAACATTTTAATATTTTCTCTGGGAGACAACTGGACTCTAGACAGATACGAAATGCTGGTAAAATCTATGTTGGTATGTTGTATCTGTATCTTCTCCCTCCACGATTCAGTTTTATCTCGAAGACAGGATGCAGGATTTTCCTGCTGGAAGAATCCTGACGTCATTGAAAATAGCTTATTGTCGATCGGTCATCCTGAAATTGAATAATCACTTACGTATAAATTAACTGAAGGAATTTTAAGGGAAATGGAATATGCAAAACGAGTGATAATGGAGAAATTACAATTTATTGTATAATCCAAGTAAGATTCATTGACATTATTGTACAGAGAATGTAAACGGTATGGTTTTCTTTTGCATAAGATTTAGGTACGGGGAATACAACGCTGACTACCCTTAACGCTACGATCTTTAATAAAACCAACGTTACAGATGCAGAAATTTGGTCCAGAGCAGACTCCATTGATACAACCCCCAACGCAACCAGCGACGCACCTGCTTCTAGTGGGGTCTCTAGGATCAGGTACGTAGCCCCTTTTGCAAGTGCACGTGTTGGGTCCAGTGCATACTGCATTTAAGCAAGGTCTCTCGCAGCCGGCTACGCAAGTCTGTGTCTCAAGATCCATTGAGAAACCAGGATTGCAGTTGCATTGTTCAGGTCCGACGCATTGACCATTTGCACAGCCATTCCTGCATTGAGACTTGCAAGCTCCGTGAGAATCGCGTGTAAATCCCGGTTTGCAATTGCATACGTTGGGAGAAATGCATTCACCGCCGCTGCAGCCACCAGGACAATCAGGCAGACACGCTTCTGTCTCCCCAGGTGGATTTACGTAACTGTGAAAGAAAAAAAAAGCATTTTTAATATAAAAAAAGAAGTTTCACATTTCTCTCGATTCTTACCCTTCGTTGCAAGTGCATACACCAGGTGCAGTGCATTCTCCATGAGGACAACCGCCTTCGCATATTGGGATGCACCGATTTTGAGAATCTAGCATATATCCGGGTTTGCATCTGCATAATCTTGGCGCTATGCAGTCGCCATTAATGCATCCACCGCGACACACGGGTCGACATTCGCCATTGACGTCACTGTAACCCAAGTTGCATTCGCAAATGTCAGGTGCGATGCAGTATGCATTTTTTTGACATGGTCTTTCACAGATTGGCTTGCAAACTCCAGCTTCTGGACGCCATCTCTCCTCGCAAGTGCATTCGTTCGGAGCCGTGCATACACCGCCGAAACAACCACCCTGGCAGAATGCTTCGCATTTTCCAGATGTTTCATTTCTTTCGTAACCATCGCAACAGTCCACTATCATCATCCAGCCACGATTTGAAGTCTGAAAATGCATTTTTGGATGTTGCACATGTTTATGTATATTTGATAAGTACATAGAGGAGTGATTCTTTTTTACCGATTTCACACCCACGGGTGCAGCCGGCACATCGTGATTCGTTGCATTTGTCGCATTCGTTGCATTTGTCGCATTCGTTGCATTCTTCGCAAGGGTACGAGTGTATCTGTGAGAATGAAAACATTTTTTTTTCGCAACAAAGTTTCTAATAACTGATAATAGATCGATGATTAGTGATTACAGTCAAAATTTGAAAGATGATAATTTAATTATGTTTCTTCGTGAGTATGACTAATGCAAGGTCTTATTCGTGTCAATGAAGGATGCCATTACGTCATGCGTCTTCAATACTAATGCGAAACGTATGTCGATAATCATCGATGACCACAATAATGATTTCATCAAATATATTTCACGTTTACATATATATTTACACATAGTATCCGTAAATTGATATTTAAAAATACATTTCCAAAGTTTCAATTAGAATTTTAGTGATTTTTACACAGAAAACTTTAAAGAAGACTATGCACGGACTGCGTATAATCAGGCTCTACTGAAAGTTTCAAGGCAATCCAAAAGTAATTTCAAAAGTAGCACCCTATATAAAGATCGATAAAAAAAGAAACTCATCTAAAATAACGTCACGACTATACTTGGAAAATATATATGATTAAAAATTTGGAGTTTGACTCTTTCGTTGATACTTACGGCACTCTTTTGTAACAAAGACCTGTTTGATTAGTGGGTGGTAAAGGTGACTTCACACCCGTGATCAAACGACCATGGGGTCCACCCTTGACACCCTCGATTGCCAGCGTCCCGACGCCGAGCGTCACCGAAATTAAAGATACCACAAGCAGTACATTCATCTTCACAGGAAGAATGCCTAACAGCAACTGAAGACTAGCATGGTAGTCGTTATGATGCGTCCAGATAAATATGCGGAGGTCACATCATCAGGGTCTAACTACGTAATTCCCAGTCGCTATTACTTTTTACTTGTAAACAATGATTAAAAAGTTTATTTTTTTTTTTTATAATAGTGTATACACGAATTCTCGGTACAGGAAATTTGTATATTTTCCATATTCAATAGTTTCGAGCGTTATTGGATATTTTTTTTGTTTATTTTAAGGATCTTTAATTTCGTCTTTTTTTTCTTACATAAAGCATAGTAATTACACGATTCATGTAGTATCGAGATAATGAATTAATTAGCAAATACATGAAATTATTCCGCTTTATACAAAATGATTGTGATAATGAATATATTTGTAGCTTCCCGATAAGCAATAAAGAACGTCGAGGAAGCGTGAAACATTCTTGATAAAACACTGACATCCCTTTGTTCCTCGCTCAATGACATCAGTGGCGTCCTGCTTTTTAAGATTGATAAAAACGTAGACGTACTACAAATAATATTATGTGAACTTTGCAATTAATGAGTAAGACGATGATTCATTATGGATAAACGTAATTAAAAAAGAAAGTTCAATCGATTGTATAACTAATTAATGCCCGACATATAGGTACAACGATATTATTAGTTTCGTATAAATAATACTTATAGGTATTACTATATTTACTACGATCAGTGTTACGCTTAAGTATAATTAAGTCCAAGCATGTAAACTTAACGAAACAAAGTTTTACGTACGACAATTAAAAGTTTGTGCACTTTTGGTAAAAATCTTTGGAGTTCGTACAAGTGAAATTCGCGGGTAGTTTATAAAATTGTTTAAATCATAATTACATATATTTTTTAAATATCCTTTCACACGCAATTCACATTATATTTCCTTGCGAATGCATAATGGCGTGGTGAGTGGTATTTCGTCGTAGACATGTTCCGCGTTCATGTTCACTGCGTGACAACAAGTTGTAGCTGGTGGACGATCGTAGTGACTTTCGAGAAGATCTTTAAAAAATTACCAAAAAACATAATTACGTTAAAAAAAAAAAACACAAAATTGATTTTATGATAAAAGCGAATAAAGAGTGATTTTCGATTCTTTTTTTTTTTTTTTGGAAAACGAAGTAAAGTTAATCGAACGAAAAATGACAGAGCGAAGGATTCTTACACAGAGGATTATCCTCACCTCGGAGGTTGCCCGAGAGTCGGATACTGATAGTTGCTGTTCTATTGGCATAAGTTTTATTCAATTCAGCGCCATCCAAAGTGATAAGCGTACTCTCAGGACTGGACGTGAACACTGGATTAACAAAGGTTGGTGGTTCTGAAAAAAAAAAAAAAAAATGAATTATCAATAAAAAAATATTCCATACAAATCGCCTAACGATAAATACTTAAGTCAGCGTCGCAAATAATTCTTAAGCATCGCGTATGAAATTTGTAATTCGAGCCACGTAAGTAACGAAGGTCATTGCTACTCTCAATAGGAATCGAGTGAACGCCAAACGAAAGGAAAGTTGCGTAAAGGCGAGGAAGATTATTGAAAAGAAAGAAAAATATTGTCAGAGTGTAAAAAGTGGAAAATATTTTAGAAACTTTGAGAATTGCTTTAATAGCCATCGCGACGGTGGTGGTTTTCTCAAAAAAAGATAAAAGAAAAGATATTCGAAAGATTAACGACCCTTCGTAAGAGACTGCCGTAATGAGTCTTACGTGGAAGAGTGCTGGCAGCGATCTTCGGAATTTTAAGGGTATTTCCCTTCTCCTGACAATTCTCATTCTTCTCGTTATTGTAAATCGATAGTCGCACAGTCTCGAATAATCTCGAGCGCATATGATAGATCATAAGTACAGCTATCGACGTGAGACCCAGCGATATAATCGAGCCGACGACAATCAGCACCGTTATGTCCAGAGGTATAGTTTGCGTTTCTTCTGAAGAGAAAAAAACAACTAAAAAATAGTACAATAGTCAGTAGCATCGAGAGTCATTGAGAGTATGAACGATATACGAATTCGAATTACCTTTGCGAATGGTCTTCACGAAATCACGTTTCGGCGACACGGTAGCGTCATTAGAATCAACGTCATTCGTATCTTCCATAGAGATCGAAGATTTCATCTCGGTACCATTAACGTCCAAATGATTAGCAATTACTCTCTCGTAACCCGAAAGATATTTCCTGCTGGAAACGTTCGTAGTTTCTTCTGTCATCGAATAATCATCACCATTTTCATAGCCTTCCTCGGCATACACAGGTGTCGAAATCTGTAGGACGTTGGATTCCATCATCGGTCCAATCGATTCGGTTGACATATCGATGACGTCCATATTATCTATACAGCAATGATCATTATTTACAAGCATCAAACTCGATGATTATAATCGTCAGGTTTTAAACAGCTATTACGCAATTCAATTAAGTTTATTTATCAATGATCCGAAGAAACCCGTTTCTATACCCAGCGTGATCATTTAATGTATTTTTTTTACGTCAAAATAATATATATCTATACACACAACATATAATATAGTACACACCTTCCACGTGTTCTGTCGTACGAGTGTATCTCGTGAGGTTAACGAATCCATAAGTCTCGCTAACAGTCTGATAATCCGAGACTGTACTTTCCCTATCGCTATCGTAAACATTACTTTCTTGCGGTTGCACTGTAACACTGGATACATGAGAAGCGCGAAAGAGTTCTCCCTTTGTCCAATTTTGCACAAGAGGCACACCAGGAACGGATACGGTAAAATTGAAACATTTTCCAGTCTCGTGGTGACAGCTGATCTGTGGATTTTTGCAGAAACACGTCGATTCGCAATTTATACCCCATTTGCCACTTGGGCATCGCTTGTTGCACCTAATAATAATAATACCAAAAATAATATGCATATAATTAAAAAAGGCTGTGTATTACATCAGAATATATCTTGTAAGTATAATTAAAAAAATAAATAAATATTACTAACAATTGTCCCTGCCATCCTGATGGACATTGGCAGCTGCCATCTACCGGATTACAGGATGCAGCTTCAGGACCGCAGCTACATTGCTGCATGCACTGTCTTCCCCAAGAGCCTGGTGGACATTCTGTAATGTGTCAATCAAGATACGTTACTTTCACCAAGAAAATACAAGAGCATATGTCGATTATATTTATTTTTGATTTTATATTATTTTTTTTTTCTTCGCTTCTCATTTCCTCTACGTCAGGCAATGTTGGTTTCGCGAGTGGAAAAAGTTTTGTCCGAGTGTACAAGAAATTCTCGATCTCTGACGTAACAAGGTCTATGGTACGCCAAGTGAAAATCGCAGTGCACTGCAGTCAAGATGCAATGAAAAATGATCGGGGAATCGTGTCCGGAAGTTAAGGACGAAAGTTACGAACGAAAGACATTAGGACTGACCACGCCTTGACCGATTCACTGGGTCACGCCATGTTCGTAAATCAGGACACTTCGGGAATAGGATGTAGGATGCAGGATACGTCATGACGTAGGTTGCTAACAAGAAAGCAGAGAGATATCACTTACTCCTACGTATTCGATTTTATACGTTTATTACAATGATTTCATAAGTAATGATAATGACAGTTCATGACTACTGTCATTGCAACTGGCAGTAGTCACTGTTACGTCGAATTGACAAAATTGGTATTATTCATTGAATAAAATGTCAATGACTATCGTTACTCAATATTTTTCAGTCAGAACAAATTGCTTTATTATATTATTGAATTGATGCATTATTATTTATATATTTTTTTTCTTACCGTACGCACAGTTATCGCCCTGATAACCCGAATCGCATTGGCACGTATTTGGCGAAATGCAGACACCCATTAAGCAGTCCTCACAATGCGGAACACACTTTGCTTCCACACCGGAGTCACCGTGAATTTCTTGAATTGTATATCCTTCGCAACATTCACTGATATTTCTCAGCTTGACGTCGTACTGCGAAATCAATCAATCATATTGAAATTTGCATTAATTTTTCGAAATTTCTTTCAAAAAATTATTAATCGTCGTTTATTACTGGTATCCTGTCGATAGGTATCGATAACAAATAATAAATCAGCCCTGTAATTTGAATCTATCGAGCGACACACCTTTCTCCAATTTCACGTAGCATTGAGCGATTATCGAACTAAGTTACGTTTGCCGCAATTCATCGAGTAATCTTAAACGAAATAAAAGCAATGTAAAGGCGATGTTACCTGCATTGAAAATAACCAGGTGGCTCTTACATAACAGCAGCGATAAATTCAACGATACGTTCATTAATTTATATTTTGTTCTATATAATAAAAAAAAAAAAAACTTATATCCTGTAACCAAGTACAAACCATTCCCAGAGTTTCTCATATAAGAGTAGTTAACGATTTCAGCAAAATTGCGCAGACTCGTTAACGTCACTCCAGTCCACACACACACGCCTATCCCTACTTTATTGAATTTCCTAGGAAATCCATCGGCAACTATAATCGACAATATCCTCACGATTTTTCCAGTTCCTATTTGTAATGCGAGCATCGCACGGAGAACGATCTTATCTTACAGGAAACGAAAAAGAAAACTTTTCGCGAAATCGTCGCAAAACTTCAATCCAAATTACTGTCACGTATCGTACGACATTCAAGCGACTGCAGTTTCCGCGTCTTCTCGAAAGTTTCTTCGCGCGCTGGATTACGAATAAGCCTAAACTACTTAGAGACTTAGCAATGTCGAACGCGTATGAAAAATTCACATATCATATGTAGAGACAGAGATGACTCGCGTGTAATTCTAAGCATTTATTTAAGACTTTTATTATTTCGCTATATACCTTTATATAGAGTTGCATATCTTTAGAATAAATTCATCAACTTTATCGGTCGTCCTTATAATCACGTATCTTATTGAATTGGACATACTTCTATGTAGCAGATACTTTCATCATAGGTCAGACTCTAAATTGCTATAGGATGCATTGAATATATTCCTAAAGGCTCCATTCGATTCTCGACACAATTTCGATTGCTTCAATTTACCGATCTATCTGTAGCAGGATCGACCGAGAGACTCACCAGCTGGGGATTTGATCTACCTCAATTGGTATTCGAGAATGATCCTCGTCAGTCATTAAAAAAAAAAATCATGCAATTAGTAATCATCGCGTAGGATGAAGAGCCATGGATTAAAATATGCCTTTTGATTTTTATAAGTATTATGAAATAAATCAATTTGTACAGCACTTTTGTAATTGACGGATTATATGTTAAATAACCTCTGCTCCGCCTTTCACTAAAAATCATGGATTAAGAGCTCGGATCAGATTTTATAATGATAAATCATCAAATGCCCATTCTGTACGCAAACGAAAGCGAAGGAAAGTACGCGAGTCCTCGTCCTACAAGATTTAACACTTAGTTCGAAGGATTGAAAATTACGTGAAATGCACATATTTTTATAATAATATTATTTTTTACCACCAATTCATGACTTCAGTTTCTGTTTACGTAGTTAGGTAATTCAATTAATTTTTACTCTAGCAAAGGTGAAACGAAATAGTCGTCGTAGACCATTATTTTTCGAATGCTTAGATTACCTAACAGTAAATTCCCTTGAATTATTGTCGTAATAAAAATGACGGCACTTGACTTTTCTCCTACGTACAATATATTTCATATATCTTGATATATCCAATATCGTTCGATCCGATAAGAATTGTTTTTTTTTAACCTCGACGTAATTATTAAAGTCTTTTTGGACTTTCATAAATCTTCCTATTATTTACACCTAAGTCCATTCGTAACAATAACTTGGAGTTAAACTACGATTAAGTTTCTTATTGGCGCCATAAGTCGGTCACGCTTCCTTTTATTTTAACGACATAGAAACTCGCTCCCATTGAATTCCACTCACTCCTATCCTTCACCGAACTCGCTAACTCCGCGTCGTTTATTTTATTTCGTTAATTAGACGCAACGATCAACGGCACTCGCTTTCCCTGATAATTAGTCTCAGGTAAGAATCGGCTCCATAGGAAATTTACTCTAAGTACCTTTAGTTTTCGACATTCTGATACAAGGCTATTACGTCACTGACAGATTTTAATCGATATTACCTTTCCACCGTACGACTCGCAACAGTCGATTCCGTCTAATCGCATAAAAACCAGGCATTCTTACACGATCTATATCCGGTTCTTTTTACAACAGTATATACATATATATACGAGCCTCAAGAATTTCCCGAGAATGTCCTCGCCATTAAATTTTTTTTTTTTTTTGTTTTCATTCGATCATGAACTTGCCGCAGATTCATTCATCCGTGTAGATACAATTTCGGAATGATTTCGAACGTAATCCGATCCGATTGATCTAATAAGAAAATGAATGGTCCTTTACGTAATTCCACTATAATCAAATAGTGAACGTGAAATATCTAATCAGTCGATATTCGCTACACCTATAATACCTGTATACTAATTTTGCACCATCAAATCAGACGTACCTGTATATAGTATAGTCGGTCTCTGATTCCCTTCGGTATAAATTCGAATTTTCTATCATCAAAGGAAAGAAGAAGTTTTATCCCCGCGTATTTCATGTATGAAATTTCGTGCTCAGCGATGAGTTCAGCTATTCGCTTTACACGCGTGAATTGCTTGATTCGATATTTGGTTCATGGCTAATACGTAACGCGTAAGCAGGAGAGAGCTCGGAGTCCTGCGTAAGTGCATCCGCTCGTAGGTAATATTTTAATTGCCAAGGACTGTGCTCCGAGCGTAACATCACACGGGATTTCCCTCGATATCAAATTTATATCTATATACGTTAATTATATCGTTGAGACTCAAGTCCTATTTTCACGTGGACTCACCTTAATGCGAAATCGCTCTCTCATCTCCGTACGTGATTTTGGACACCTGGGTGGTATTTGAAGGCACCAGGTAAACGTTTGCACTACAACCGGTTCCACGTAAATCTCACGTACTGTTACCGTATAACTGTAAACGGTAATATACGTTAAGGATACTTTATTATTTTGCTATTATATATATTTCCTTTCTTGTAAAATAATATTGTCGAATGGCGGCGATCGCGCGAGATCGTTTGGGACAAAAAGATCAACTTTAGTGCTCCGGCAGACGTCTGTTAAAAAAATGCCCGTAAAAAGGGTTCACACTCACTTTTCCATCCGAGGGCACACGTGGTCGCCACTGAGTGCCAGGAGGGATGGTAAAACTGTTAGAATTAGGAACTGTGGAATCCATGAGCACATGTTGACACTTGATTAGAAAAACCTGTAATAGAAAAAATAGAACATTTTTCGAATTTTCTTATTTTCTTTTTTCGTTCTACACGATACTCACAGACTGTCCGAAGCAAAGGTTCTGGCTTTAAGCAGTACTTGGTAGGAGCGAATTTCTTCTGCCAGCAGGCAATGCCGCCATTATCTCAAGTAGCGTTCGCTGGAAGTAATAATGCATACCAGTAACGGTAGTGTCTAAAACGCGTATATCCAATAACAAATAAAGAGTATCCATTACAATATGACGATAAGTGGAAACTGGACGCCGGAAGGCCGATTCTTGAAATAATAAACATATGTACAGTCCGATATACATATATGTATACCGATATGGCGGGTAGCAGCGTATGGTTAGCCATATGGAAATTTTAGAGGCGTGAAAAAAAAAAAAGAAAATAAAAAAAGGGAGATTCAACAGATTTCACCTAGGGTTGATGTAAATTCCAGAAAAGTGAATTAGCCCAAAACGTTATGTCGCGAATGTCACTATCGCCATATACGACGTCACTGATGCTATCGTCACGGCGGGTAATTCAATTTCTCTTACTAATCGTCAAATCTGCTTGCAAAATAGTCTGTAGAATAAAACCATCAGGCAGACCTGACGTAACGTCCCAGATCATCAAGGATCACCCACGTATTATTAAATCCGTCCAATTAACATTCATAGTGCGATCACTCGCGAGAGTAATTTTTAATTCACGAGTATCGATCTTGAATTTTTTTTATTATTTAAGTCGATATTCAAATTTTGAAATATGGTTCACGGCTCGAGAGAAAATTTGAATGAGATTCACATACCCGCGGGAGAGAAAATTGAGTCCCGTATCGCTGATTGAAATAGCATAGAGGTACGTTGGGTAATTGAAGTAATGAGTATGTACTTTATTAGGTAAACATTGTTAGGAGTTTTGATTTGATTAGAAATAGAGTGCTGCTTTGATTTCTTAGAAATTCTACAACTTTCTTAATTGTCAATTTACCTGATTCACGATTAAAACTGCTAATCGAACAGACGAACCGCTTTACGTCGATGCAATTGGATTAATTACATAATTAATTAATTAATATAATATCTATATCTCTACGAATACGTTTGACGAAGAGTTTGCCTGGGTGGTTGATGTACTATCCAATTGGTCCAGACGCTGACTGACGCTGCTTGACATCTACTGTTCCCACTACAGCATATGGCGTTTAGTTTAACTTTTTTACTTCAGCATTCTGATAGGAAAGCCAAGCATCACTAGGTTAGATAATATTTCAGTATTGTCCTGGGAGTCGTTTCAGAGTCAGTTCGTGAGAAAACTGAAAAATTATTCGTGACTGGACCGACGTAATATACAGATGGAATTATGACGCAATATAGCCTTTGTTTTGATTGGGTTCAATTGGGCGGGACAGTGCAGCTGGTTTCTTTGACATACATTTTACTAGAGTCTTCGCGTGTTTTTTTTTTCTTTCCTTTCCCTTTTCAATTTCTCTCTTTTAACCGATTACTCGGGCATTTGCGGTGAACGGCGAACAGTAATGGCTTACTAGTCCGATTAACACTGAGTCCCAGCTAATTCTCTATGCTACCTGAGATTCATTACTAATCAGACTAGTTACCCAATACCTGGTCTCTTTTCTCCGTGTTACAAAATATTCAAGTGACCTTAAGCCCGATATGCAAGAAGCGCTCTCATCCAAAAAGATGAACAGAAGATTCGTGACAGTCAAATAAAAAATGAGAATCCTATAAAAATATACTTTTGCTGAAAGAAGAACCAGATTAAAGAAAAAGGAACGATACCATTAACATAAGCTTTAGGAGCGCATTAACATAAAATCTAAAATTGAACGTCACTGTACAAAATGAGCTCAGAACCATATTATACCAGGATCCATAAAACGTCTGAATTAGTAATATTTATTAATCGTTCAACGGATTAAAAAAAATGTCTTCTCGTTATAAATGATTTTTTTTTTATAATAAATACGATATCATTAATCCATTAATAAATAATTCATATCACTTGAATAATTAGCCACTTACCAAATTTCCATCGCATTTTCCATCTCTTGTATTTTCAAAATCTCTATATTCACCGCGTTCCATATCACTTTACACTATTCTCATCTCGTCCAAGAATAAAATCTCCGAAGATCCGCGCGTGACCAAGGGCTGCACAGGTTTTAGCAACGAACAGACTTTTATTTCAGACTCGACTGTTGTCTGTCTCTGGCTGTTATATTACTGCTTCACATCCAATGGCAGCGTCACAATTGGTGGCGTTGCTACTCGGAATGCACTTGTAGCACAATGAACTCCGACCCTCGTTGGCCACTCATGAAACACTGAGCCTCCAGTCGTAGAAGCATGACATGGTCCAGCCCCAGCATTGTTACTTAAACGATCAATCTTGTATCTCTCTTCACTGCCTTACACACACGTTATATATGTACATGTATATGTAATGCATCCACTCAAAGAATCACACTCCACGTAAAATGGCATCCCCTGTGAATTGCTAGCTCGAGATTTCGAGTAAATCAATTTTGCAAAGCAGCCAAGAGTACGAAGTTGGCCAGTTAGACAGATTACTTGAGGGTAAGGCCGAAGGCTTTTAGCCACGATGAAAACGTTGCAAGAATAATAAAAAAAATGTCATTCGCCGATAACGCGTTATTCGACGAAATATTCTTGACACTCTTGCTCGTGACTTTTCATATTTTTTCCATCTTATCTAATGCACGGGCGCGACGACCCTGATAAGCTCCATGTAAAGTGCCTGCACTGATAATGCACTTGAAACTCTTGGCATCGCTGAGAGCCGGAGTGTCAAGTGGATTTTCGTTGGTACAGCCAAAGACTTGTAAAAATCATAGTTTAGATCGAATAAATAAATAATGAAAAATATATATAAAATATACACAGATAATTTTTTATATTGATCCAATCCACCTAATGATATTCGAACTGATTTCGAAAGATCTATATATCGTGTATTTACTAGATACTAAAATTTAATGATCCTGACAATGACTCGAGTAGTGTTACTGTATTGAAGGATGTAGTTCCGCCGGTTCCAGTCTCTCCGCCATAAGCCCAGTGGCATCGTAATGGGATGATTGTAAGAGCAATTTACTCCCTGGGGTTCTCATGTGTTTAGTCCTATTCGCCATTAGCTTATGATGAAGATTTTTATTGTTTTGAAGTGGCCGTCTTTATTACTCCATATATTTTGCCGACAAAACAAACCCAGCCAACGCGCCATAAATGACGCAATTCAATCTCCAATGGTCCATTCCAATCTGTATAGGTACACTTGTATACTTGTAAACTAAGTCCTTGACAATTCCAACTGGATTCACAATCCGCATTATACATTCTGATTTGTTCATTCAATTACAAGCGTAACACACGGAAACTCCTATTTTACTTGTAGAGTCTCAAGTAAACAGGATCCAGGGAGTTTACCGGAATCGTTGTAACTTGGCTGGCAGCGTGCAGAACGACTCTTGAGTTTCGAGTCCTGGCACGAGGTCGATCTTTTGAGCTCAAATAAACTTGAGGGCTCGGGAGTCTTATGAATGGTTGAATAAATGTGGGTCATGTTGGAAAATGGCCAATGCTCGTTCTTCTGCCACTTCAGGCTACTAAAACGCCAGAGTAAAGTTGCTAAACAACCATAAAGAGAAATTGCATTCTTAATACGGAGACAGCTAAATTTCGTCTTATCAAAATAAAAAAAAAAACAAATGAGATAATTGTAATAAAAAAAATTTATTCAACTTTGACCCTATTCCTTTAAATCCTTTACGCCCTTTATCAGGACTGTCGTACAGTAATTCTCGTTGGGTCGCTATGCACTGGGCTTACTTGTAATTGCAGCTGCAGTATTATCTGTAAAATTGCATCTGTTCCGAGTTGAATTGGCTAAATTTCGGCAAATTTCAAAAGTAGGTTTATGCTTTAATCATGATGCAATTGTGGTAATGCATCGCGATGCAAATATTAGAGCGACAGGGTCACCCAGTTCCCTAATGACACCTGCATTGAGAATAATGTCAGTGTCGGTGCAGCGATATGCACAATTTCATGCAGTAACTATTTTCATCGAGATGTCCTTCGGGGGTCATTGACTGCATGATTAATTCACGTCGTTCACATAGATATTCGACTATGAGTTCGTCAGGATGCGAGTAAGGCGAGTATGCAAATGAAGATTCGTTTGACATTTCTGCGTGAAATCAAGTGACGTGTCGTCAGCACGGACTTGAAATTCCGGTCACGATATTAATGAAAAATTGCATTTATCCTATCTTATCTGTAACGAAACTGAAAAATATGTTCAATAGTCACGCATCGTTTACTATACAATTTTTATGTGCAATAAGAGATACGATAATAAATGCATCTGATCGAAATAAGATTTGGTATTATTATCGGATTGGAATCGGCATTGTAAAATTCAAGATGGCGTGACATTATAGTTCGCAACGTGTAATTATGTAGAAACATAGCGTATCGAAAGGATGACCTAATTTATAGGAAGCTTCTAAACCAGGATCGATATCTTTCTATTATCGTACCTTGGCTCACGGCCAACCAATTACATGGGAAAACAAATGCGCCTAAAAGAAAGGATACAAATTGATATTAATTCGATACGTAAGAGCCTCGAAATTTAACACGTATTCAACGTCACTTCCTTCCATACAAAATTCCAATCAATCGATCGATCGATCGATCCGATATCGAACGTCAAATTTATTCAACACACTATTCGTATCTTTTCTGGAAATGAGAAAAAATAGAAAGCACATCTTATTGATTAATCAGGTACTTACCAACATAGGACGAAATTAACGCGCGAAAGTGATGTCGTGTGGACTAGCCATAAAGTCCCTTCTGCTTATCCACAGCACGCGTCATGCCACTTAACCACATCCAGTACCAGTCTCGTGGAGTCAAAACATGAAATATCCACCACACACTATTTCTCCATTACGCAGCATATTCCTGTGAACAAAATCCAAAGATTTCATAACCATAGTTACACCCCGTGTAAATACGCGCCAAGTCGTTTCCTGTATCTTGAGAAAATTCCCTAATAAAGAAAGGAATTCGAATCATCGTCCAGGAGAATACCTACATTTTTTCCTCCCTCCCTTCGGCCGTGTCTTTTCTCTCCAAGAATCAAAGTCCCTGAGAAAAATGTCTATCCGAACTTGGGAGGGACCAGCTTACGCAGTTTTTACGCAATGAAGATCGATACATAGATTGCCGCCACCGGTGTTACACAAGTGCGTGGAAAGTCTCATCTATACGGCAGTGTATTATATATCTATAATTGTCATTTTCACACCTAACTGCGAAGAAATCAGGAGGCCTGAGTAGAAGTCCTAGTGCGAAAGATACGAGACCAGACCGAACCCACTGTTGTTATGGTAACTAACTGCCCACCAAGCACGCACCGTACGTTAGTAGTCACAGACTGCATAAACGCAGACCGTACAGACGCACCGACTTGGCTATAGGTTTAAACTCTCTTAGGTATTACGCACGAGAAGAGACTGAAAATAAAAATCTTGCTTCTGTATACGTGAGCCAAATGTACAAATCGACGAGTATCCACTCCCTGTCATTCCCCCCTCGGTCGTCCCCCCTGCGACCATTTTTTTCCCCTTTGCTTGTGTCGTTGCTAAGTCGACAGTGACGCAACTACTTACTTCCGGTTTCTCTCAACTGGCAGATCCTCGTCTCTCCTACGTACATAACATGAAGAAATTCTTCGGGAAGAACTGACGAGAAGTGGACATTTCTTGCTTGGACATATTTTAACATGTACGTTTGATGTACTTGGTGTACAATGAATTTCCATAGACAGCATGAGATCTTGGCTTGGTAATCAATATTGTTTATGCAAATGAAACTTTCGATTTGCTTTAAATAAATGAACGCTGAATTTACCTTTAGTCGATCGTACGAAAACGTATTGAGTGTAGCCGACTCTTGTGATTTTCGAGATTCGTATATCCTGAGGTGCGATGGGTTTCACTGATTAAGAAATAATATGGATACTTCACTGTGACTATTATACGACGTGGTTTATTATAAATTTCACTGATTAGTCTATAAATAATTATTACGTGATGAATCGATCCTGATGACAATCGTTCAAACAAACGGACGATCTGTCGAAGTAAACAACTTCTTGGTAGGCACTCTGTTTACACATTTTTGACAAATACTATTCGAATACGGATTCAACGATATAAAACGGGTGAAAGCCACCGGGACTTCCGGGTAGCTGTGGTGCGCATTGTTCGCCTGACATATCGCGGAAAGGATCGACTTCTCGAGCCTTCCGATTACGCAAAACTGGAAGGACCAGTTTTCGGACATATCCCAGATACGTTGCGCAGCTAAGACCGCAGTGGTTACTGAAGAAAGATGCCTGGGTAATTGGTCAATTGGATCGCCGGAAGTCAACGTACAGACGGACTGTCACTTCCGCAACTCAAGAATTCCAAAGGACCAGCTGTCAACGGATAACATTCGTACCAAGCGATCCCATTGGCCGCCATTATAATTATAGCTAAAAAAAACATACTTCACATCAATTCCCATATAAGCATTAACACAGAGATACACGTACTCAACATGTGCACACTTCCAGCTTCGATGTAATCGAATTCAATTCACTTTGCAATTACTCAATTTCCATCTCGAGCAAGTATATCTACTCTAATTGCTTACTCAATTAAGAAGAAAATTCACATCGGTCCTTTCACTGGAGAAACAATAATTATTTTATCTTCGTTAAAACATTTTTTTGCCAAATTCATTGGCAATTTGATTTCTTCAATGTTGTCCAACCAATCCTACGCGCATCGAATACTTCCGATTATCTTGCTTGGTCCATGTTGGATTGGCTTCCTGGACGATCCTTTAGCGAGACAAGAGAAGGTGGAGCAGAACCAGAAGTGACGTAGTTGTTGCGTATGTCGTCGAGGAGAGGACTGAGAAGGCGGAGTTGTAAAATCCGCTACCGTATACCTGGAGGCCTGCAGTCTCTATGCTGCGCTTGCAGTAATCACCATCTGCAATAGATAGATGCATTACATGCGATGCATGTAACACGCTGCTGGAAAAAAAAGATACTCTGGGACCAATTCCATGACGCAGATTACTCGCTCAAGGATAAAAGGCAAAGCAGTCAGTTCAAAAGAAACCAACTCATTATACCAGGGAATGTTCCCTTTCCTTTGTTTTACGCAACACTTGAATAACTAGACTTGCATCGAGCTGCTCTAATTCGTACGTATTACAGTGCTTAATAATCTTCCCTTCATTGATGGGAATTGTGCATGAAATTAAAATAAGGTTAAACAATAATGAGAGCCCTGCAATGCCTCGTGTTCTTTTTCTAGGCAATTCTACTAAGAAACACAAGGATGCAAGAACAAGTGGAAGAAGCGTGGGACGTGCATCTGTTATGACAGAGAGGATGAAAGATTTGTAATTGAATGAGCAACAAGGAGAATAAATGGCAGATGCATAATTAGTCCAATATGACAACTGCACTCTAGAGATGCTGTATCTATACTTGCCTATCATTCGCAAATTTTGCAGTAAAATCAAGTGTTGTTTTTTTTAAATAAGAAATGCAAGGATTACCAGTACTGTAACCAGTAGATCTATATATGGTGGATCAAGAATCTTTATGTTTTTATATACACAACTTTACCGGGAAGAGTATACATTGTTCGTGTTGTGAGATCGACGGTCGATTATGCACGAGAGAATTTAATTCACGCCACGCAACGGTGACGCAAAATTTTATTAGACGCGTAACAGTAAGAGTGCAGGACCGTGAAGAGTGCGACGTTTTAGAGGAATTAGAGTGACGACGTTCACTCTCGTTCATTTATTTAACGAGGTGTAGTTTGATTTAAATCGAATTCACGGGAACTCGGTTGAAATGTCAACCCGAAGTTGAATTGCAACATAATGGCTTTGAAATCAACGTTACGTATCCCCGTCGTGGCTATGCTTAAAATTTCTTTTCTTAGTCTGCACTCTTGTACCACCATCTTTTCCATCACTTACACCTCCACTCTTTTTCACCTTCGACAAAGTCCACAAGCGTGCAGGTAAACGTCTGACTGATATTTTTCAATATATTTTTATAGGCCTTGACTCGAGAGAAATCTCGGTCTCATAGAAAATTTCTCAATGCGATATTTCTTTCTATCGAAATTATCGAATATAATGAGAATCGTTACTCACCGTTCGACCAACCGACAATTTCACCGGTTCGCAAGTTCTCAGCCCTCAGCCAATCCTCCAAAGGTCTGAAGTATTCCCGAAGTGCTTCGCCGTTGAGTCTGGTTTCGCCTGTTGCCTCCTGGAGTGTCTCCTGCCAGGGTCTCGAAGATCCTTTCTCCATTAGTCTCCTGTAAACACAAACTTGATCTTTGAATCACGAGTTGTCACTGTGATAAATCGTATCTTGTAACGCACATACATATTTATATGTATACGTCCATCAATTACGAAATCGTGTACGTTGTGTACAAGTTATAAAGTGTTCGTTAAATTAAAATAATGATAAGCAACAATGTACAATTCTTGTAACCAACGATAATATTGAAATGCAAAAAAAGAATCCCCAAAATCGGTAAAGATAATTCAACCGTGTATACACGCGTAGCATGTAACATTATTTCTCCGTGACATTAATAGATGCAGAAATTATATTTCTCCTTGCGATTCAGGTGTATTTACCACAGGTTCGAAAATCCAAGATCTTCGAACTTTCTTTTTTCTTTCTCTCTGTCCCATGTAACGTGACATATAAAGTATTTTGACTGTTACTTGGCTATTACGCATAATGCTACTAAAATGTCTATCTGCTATGCCGTAAATCTTATTTTCGCTAATTAATTCGATCCTTCGTCGTTCGGAGTAAAATCTTTATGTAACAGAGAATAGTCGCTTGTGACGTTCGGATAATCACTGGATGCTGCGCTACTGTACTAACCGATATTTTGATTGGTGGTTCAAAATTGCTCCTGATAATTGGCTGCTAATTAATTACGACTATAGTAATTTATAGGTTTGACGGTCGAGAACCTGATGCTTTCTCTCTGACCGTGTTGAGACGTCCTAGTCAACATACAGCAGGAGACATATTACTCAACATAGAAAATGATATCATCCAATGTAACTTATTGCATAAATAGTTAAGTAACTGAAGTCACTGTTAAATTCCTTGATTTAATGCATTGCAATGTTTTAAGGGAGTAACTGGAAAATAATATATTCAGTATCAAATAACACGTTGAGGCAGGTCGTTGATTACGTATGTAGATTTCTTGTTTTTTTTTTTTTTTTTCAAAAGAGTCACGTGGATTTGGCAATGATAATTTACATGAAATTCTTCTTTTTTTTTATATTAACTATCATTATTCCCCATTGTCCTACTGACTTCTGCGCGTGTGTTTGTTCATAGGGCATCAGGAGGATCTCAGCGTCACTACCAGTTTTACCAGAAACCAGGAAAAAGTGGATACCTTGCATAATTCAGTAATCTCAGCCATGCAATAGACATCGCAAGTATAATTTGTCTCGGTACCTTCTCACTGCCTGCTTCTGAGACAGAACGAGAATATTTATTTAACATTTGCAAAAGTTTGAAATTTTGCATAAGAAGCATACTACGAATGTTCATTTAAAAATCCATGTCCCCCTATTGATTCAATTTTCAAATTCAAAATCAATCCTGTGACAAACTACTTTTTCATTCTCAGGATACGACAGAAAGGCTTCAGTGTATGAATTCATGTGTATTCCCATACACAATTATAAATTCGCCATAATTAAATAGAACAGGCAAATTAATAGACAATAAATTGAATATTTATTAAGAACCGATGCCTCGATGATTTCGAAATGTAATACTCAGAATGATTCTTAAAGTCTCACTGATTCCTAACCGGCTACCTGAGCTACTGATTGTGAGAACGTTGGGAACCGTGTCAACCTGGTCGGCAATCCAAACGACCGTTAGCCAACTAAAAGATTGCACTATGGAATCTGCATTTAATTCGTGTATTTACGTAAAGCAGTAGTTAATTAGCAAGTAGAGCATTGCTCCATGAGGAACCAGACGTGAATTCTGCGTTGAATTTAAATACGAAGCATCATTAATGACTCAGGTGTTGAGAATATCGTTTACAAGCCTATAGGTACTTAAAGGCGAGAGTTTCCAAGTCAGGAATATATTGACACTGTATCCGCGCGTATGTCCACAGATTGCGAAATCATTTCTGCAAGAGTCTTAACGAGCCGATACGATTGGTAGTCGTTAAAAACTTATTACAAGCTAGACGAATGGTTTATCGAGAGTTGAAACCCGTCGGCCAAAATTGCCTGAATAATTTTGCGCGTCGAACGACCGCTATAAATATGAATCAATAAACGCTGGATTAATCAAGAAAGTTATTTTATTTAATTAATATAAAAAACAAAATTTATATTACATCTTAGTCGCACAGTGTAAACACCCTGAAATCTATAAGTAACCCAGCATCAACTATATGCACGAGCAAGAAGTTTCGTGTCTCGTATGTAATTTATCAATTTTATAATATCCGGTACAGAGGCGAAATCGGCACTTTCCTGCACAAGCTATGTCGCAACCCGGGATGCTGGATACATTGCGTAGTCCTATGAGAAAATATCTGTTGGTTATCCGGGTGTAGTGGATGTAAATAATTTATTGCTTCCAGTCTGTTAATTACATGGTGTAATATTAATTGTTTGTATGAGTCCTGCTCAAAGTGCCCATCAATATCTCAAATTACTGTCATAATTAGTCCTTTGATTAAAAACAAAAAATCATCCCAAGATAGATTACCACAAGTCAAAAGACGGAAGTGGATGATAAACCAGGAGTGATCGAACAAGCGGAAGGAAGCGAAGACTGATGTGTGTGACATGTAGGTGGGTATCCTAACCACTATTGGCATTAAATGTCGGTAACGCGAGAATTGCGAGACTTTAAAATCGCCTTTAGGTATCTACTCCCATTACAGGAAGACCACCATAGAGCTGTCTAGTAGTCTAGTAGTCTAGTGTAAAGTGTGTCATGCCCGGAGGCTTCGATTCCTCAGGATGGTTTACGAGTGAGAGTGCATTACGATATTATATAAAATTATGCTTAGGAGTGACCTTGAAAGTGAAAGAGATGATTACTTGTACTAAATTGAATTAAACAAAAAATATATATGTATATATAAAGACACAATCGTTTAGAGTTGAGGCTCGTGCAATTTTCGAAATCGGAGCGCGATTACGTTGCACGTTATTTATCTAGTACACGTACGAGTGCACAAATTAGAGCATGCTAAGTGGTGGCAAAAATATTTAAAAACAAATATGGACCAAAAAATAATAATTGCAAAATATATTTATTTTTCATTATACCGCACCTCCTTGGGATTGTAAAGCAACTCCTTTGGCAATTCTTATAATTGACTATGCTATTAAGGAAGAAAATTTCCATTAAGTGGCCACTTTTCTAAGCGCCCTTTATTATACCTGGATATAATAATTTCATATAAGAAAATAACGAACTCGTGAAATACGTGTATCGGAATGACTCACGAACCGTAGAAAAATTGACGAATCGATTCTCGATCGTCGATCGGATCATTGGCTGTAGTCATGGTCAGTGGAGATAGTCATGGTAAATTAGTGCATTACCCACTTTCCATAAAATCTACCAGGATCTCAGATTGACAATCATAAAAGATATCGATTCAGTCAATGCAATTATAACGAATGGTAAATCCAACGGATTTGTGTCCTTTGAATAAAGATCAATTGGATGATAGTCATCGGCATATAAATACACCTTACAAATGAATGATCTGAAACAGTACTGTAAGTACGTCACTCTTTTCTCATTGATTACGAATTCAATGACAATCTCGTAGACGAGTCCTTCGGGCGACTCGTAGATAATTAAAAGGAGCAATGCGTAAGTCATTCAGTTCAGTACGTAGCGATACGTTCTAGCGATAATCCCGGCAAAATTTATGGCGGACACGCAACGGAGTCTGCAACCCGTAGGCAAAGTTTGACAGATGATTTTTTGTCGCGCTGCCACAGCCTGTGTTGCAGTCGTTTGCCACGGCCTTTGGTAATGTGGGAATAACGTGCTTGGTAACGTTATACAACAGTTGGCAGTACCGTTAGCCTCTTAAGGTGCATTCGTGCATCTATGCAACCGAGTGCAATCACGACGTCGACGCCGACGACAAGGACTAATATATAGGAGGAGTTCGACGTGAAGGTGTTTTGCGATCGTTACTTGTAAAGGAAAGGAAACAGTCCATGAGACTTTTGTATCGTTTCGTTCTACCGGATCCATTAGACTATCGATGCACGTTGCATTATATCAATAATTGAACTGAGTATCGACGATTTCGAAAGGATACTATTGATTCCCTGGGAATGCATTAGTTTTATCTGGTCTCGTATCCTTAAAGACTGAATATCCGCTTGGAATATCATTTCAGATACATGGAGACGAATTAGCATTAGCGTGATAGAATTTTGATGATATTCGAAATAAAATTATCTGGCGGATGTTTCGATTGATGCAGATTGGATCATTTGCAAAAATTTGTTTTTTTTTTTTTCTTTTTTCTTTTTCGAATGCTTTATATTCTCAATGCTCCGTGGCTATTATGCATAATGATATAACGAAATTATGTGTTTCTTGTTTATTTAATAATTTATTCTAAACCATTAAGCTTCTTGAGAGATTCAGGATGTCTGTTGCTAGGAATATATGAAAATAACACAAAATAGCTAGTCAATTCTATATACCTGATACCCTTGAATACAAATGAGCGCAAAATGTCAAATTTTGCTAATACTTTCGGAGATGTACGAATAATTCATCGGGTATCCTTATTAAGAAACTGAAATCCTGCGGTAGGACTATTAATTTCAAAAATCAAAAATCATTCGACACATCCTAAATTCATGGTCGTCCCTTCTACTTCTAATGGTCTGTGCACAAAAAGAAATTCATACTGAATTTACAGGTGGCTTTGATACTCAACTTCTACCCTTGTTCTATTAAGCATCGCAATCAATGGTCATTCACGAAAAGTGCATCACATGCAGAATTCGTCATGACACTTTCTATATAGCTTGTAAAAAAAAAATGGTGCTTTACATCCAGCCCAGTGATATTTCAGTCCTCGTTATCCTCTTACTATTGTGCTCGATCGCAATTTATCGTTGAATCCATTCTATCTGTCTTCCAGCGAATGGAAGTGTACAACAAGGCGTATACTCGTTGCACGGATTGTCGCTGCTATGCGGAACTGCATGACCAATCCGGATAGCGTTTATCATTGTAGCGTGAAACCATGATACACCGATATCCACATCGTGTGAATTGATCGGAATTGGGGTAGGGATTTCATATGTAATTTATACCTTTGTAATCGTTTAATGATAAAAATATGACTTACTTCAGTATTCCACCAGCTTCGGGACTTCTGTAGAAATCACATTTGTGCAAGGGCCTGCGTGTGTCATCTGGGAATCTTTGTCCAGCTGCCTGACAAAGTGAACGGTACAATTGGAATTGGAGTACCCCGGCTACGAAGTTACTAAAAAAAAAAAAGAACACAGACTTTCATAATTGTCGTATCGTATTTCTATAATTATATGATGTATGGCTAATTAATCTATGCCAAAACATTCAATTAGGAAAGTCTTTCATGACTCTCCACAGAGGTTGCATAAGAACTTGATCCGATTCCAAAAATAGCAAATCATCGATCTTTAAGGAACGATTAAAGGGCCAATTAAAAAAAGAAAAGAAAAAGTCGAATCTCAAGAGAAAATCCGCGAGGATGATCGTAAATCGTCCAGGGCGGAGCAGCGGAAGGCACTTTCGGTTTGCGTCTGCTTCTCCTGGTGGCGCGAGCGGCAACGTCCTTTACGTAATAGGAGGTTGGTATCTGACGATCTCTCGCTCTAAATTATGATCGGTTATTCAAGCTATTCGACTTTCATGGAGGAAGAGACCCATGCGCTATTCGTAAAGGTGAATCGAATGAGAAAAAAAAAGAAAAGAAATGAAATCAAGGTAGATTCATCGCGTCCTGGTGCCGGCCCAAAGGGGGAGTTGTACGCCTGGGACCTCAACGGGCTCGTCCACCATACAAACAAAGAACGTGGGGGTAGGGCCCGAACGGTTGGGCCCGTGCGAAGGCGAAAGTGTGCCGCGTATATAAGGCCCGGAACAGCCGGCAATCAGCATCCAGTTCACTCCTGGACTCACCCAGAACATCGTGAACACAAAAATGAGGAGTCTGGTACGTCTACGCAATTTCGCCAAGTTACTTCGCTTAACGTGACGATGGATATTATACAGGAGACAAACTAGATAACCCATTACGAATTATGAGTGCTCGTGATAAACGCGATAACGCAGAATGGCCAGTGTATTTTTTATTAAATGTAAAAAGTTCAATATCGGCCACTGGATATAGGCAGTTTTTTCGTGTGATCTTGGATTCTCTCTTTGAAATGCAAGATATCTTATAAAAATTGGGCATTGAGAATGAGATACTTTAACAAGTCGTAAACATCTTTTTTCTGGATTAAATCTTACGCTATTGTTTCTTTGATTTCAGCTTTGCATAGCACTACTGGCTCTCGCCGTATCGGCGTTAGCTGAGAACGTCAAGGAAGCCAAGAGCGTTGAGAAGACATCCGATGCCAAATCTGCGACTTCCACCAAGAAACAGGAAAAGCGTGGTCTCCTTGGACTAGGTTACGGTTACGGCTATGACATCGGCGGTTATGATATCGGTATCGGAGGTCATGGGCATGGTCTTTCCACCGGTAACTCAGGTCTCGAAATCTCTGGGTTAAGTGGCATATCTGGATACGCCGGACATGGTGGTTCCATCGAGGGAATTGGTGGTTCCATCGAGGGACTTGGTGGATACGGAGGATACCATGGATACGGTGGAGAACACGTTAAGACCGTCACCCTCGTAAAGAACGTCCCTTACGCAGTTCCGGTAGAGAAGCACATACCTTATCCAGTGGAAAAGCACGTACCTTACCCAGTTAAGGTACCAGTACCTCAACCATACCCCGTTGAGAAAAAGGTCCCTTACCCAGTTAATGTCTACGTCAAGGTACCAGTCCACGTACCCCAGCCGTACCCAGTCGAGAAGAAGGTACCATACCCTGTCCACGTTCCCGTCGACCGTCCTTACCCCGTCAAGGTTCTGGTTCCTCAACCTTACCCAGTTGAAAAGCAGGTACCTTACCCAGTCAAGGTACCCGTTCCCCAGCCGTACCCCGTTGAGAAGCACGTGCCCTACCCAGTCAAGGTACCCGTCCACGTACCCCAACCTTACCCAGTTGAAAAATTGGTACCTTACGCAGTAAAGGTACCAGTAGACAGACCCTACCCCGTTCACGTACCTAAACCATACCCAGTGACTGTCGAGAAGCACGTACCTTATCCAGTAGAAAAGCCTGTTCCCTACGCTGTCAAAGTACCTGTTGACAGGCCGTACCCTGTCCACGTTGACAGACCCGTGGCAGTGCCAGTAAAGGTAGCTGTACCTCAACCCTACCCAGTTGAGAAGCCTGTACCTTATCCAGTGGAGAAGCCCGTACCTTACGCAGTTAAGGTACCCGTCGACAGGCCCTACCCTGTGCACGTTGAGAAGCATGTACCTTACCCAGTTAAGGTACCAGTACCATATGCGGTTCACTCCATCGAGGAACACGGTGCTCCAGTACACGTATCGGCTCAAGAATACTCGCAAGTAGGAACTTACAACTCTGGAGAGTCTGGATACTATCATCATTAAAAATAGACAATCAACATGGTAACGAAATTGGGACCTTAATTTAGTAGCAGCTGGTTTATCTTCCACGAAGACCTTACTTGAGATCCATTGCAAAGCTCGTTGTTATGCCAACAATAATGGATCGCAAGTATTTTCTCAAGTTCTGTAGGAACTTGAGGTCCCGATCGAAGTTCACTAAGACCTCAAATTAAGAGTACCTTAATTATTGTATCTTACAGAATTACAGTAACAGAACGCGCGATTTCTCTTAGTACCAAACTTAAACCATTCCGCTTGAGATACTCTTTTGTACCTATATACATATATATTGTAATATTTTTATACTGAAATAAATACAAAGAATTTAAAAAAAAGTTGTATGACTCCAAATTTTCATAATAACCATAAAATTCCATGTTTTTTCACTCTCCCATTTAGCTTATTAAGATAACAGCATCATATGGTCCACCGAGCAAGTAAGTTCACCTGAAAATTCATAAAACCTGTCCTGGCAAATTACCTGATATTTCTAATTGACTTTTTAGCGCGTAAAGATTGCTCAATATCACAGTCGCCACGCGAATCTAGTACACACGCTTCTTGTATTCAGGTTTGGCTTATTTCTTCCGGTCTGGCGCGTCAGATAATGTTGGGTTACGTTCATGGCGTCAACCTATTTGATCGTAGCTCCCTGATGGTCTTGCTACTTAACTCACAAGCAGCTTACGTAGTTGTCCGAGGAGAAATGTTATGCAATCGGCCATTAACGCACGCGACGCTGGGCTTGAAAGTAAGAGTCTCCTCTCTCTCTCTCTCTTCTCTTTAACTGGAGAGCGATCGAATGGGACCAGTAATGCCTCAGGCCCAGGAAATATTCTCTCCTTTGCCAGTGTTCGCTATTTCGCTTACTACACGATGCCGGATAATTTATCACTCGGAATACATTCTCGATTACATGAGATGCGTCATTCAATTGTTTGGCAACTCAGCGCCTCTGGTGGAGATCTTAGAAAATGCGCGATACCTTTTCGATAGACACGAAAAAGAGAGTTTCACTTGTCGCGAAAATAGAACTTGGAGATTTACGTCTTTATTAGAGAAATTTTTTTAATGTCGCCGAATTCCTCACGAATACGAATTTTTGTGAAGTAAATCGCGAATTTCGTAACTCGATACCAGGAAAAAAATAACGGAACCGTGCATACACGTGTGTTACTTGGATTTCTGGATATTGTGTATGTATTAATAAACATTCGGAGCGATGGAGATTTTGCAAGGACCGTAAATGGATAATATATGTATAGTAACAACATATTTATCATAAGGTGACTACGCGGTGGATTCGCTCGTCACGGTTTAGTGATTTATGCGAGAATGAAAATGGCTAGTGAGAAAAGAATAACAGTGCAAAAACATACAAAAAAAAGTCAGTGCAGAATTAGCTGAGTGCAATAGAATCCTTCGACGTAAGTTATACGACACTAAAGCAAGGCGTTATTACTAGGCCAGTGCTACCACCACTTGAGAGCGTAAAAAATATATTTTTTTTTTCATATAGGAACAAAGCAACTAATCGTTATAAAATCCTAAAATCAATCGTATATAGGTATATGATACAGCGAAATATTTCGCGAAGCTTTTTTTTTTCACACTTTGCTTTTTTGCAATTGGTCCAATATTAATAAATCCTTGGAATTTTCTTAGCCTATAAAAAAGTTACATTTTGTCAGCGTACACTACACTCCATAGCTTTCTAGGTCAAGCCTGCCTGTCTTCTGGGAACTCTGCGAATTTACATTCTCAGCGACTCGTAAACGCGCTAGGACTTTTATACAGGATTCGTATCCCGTGCGCGTTTTATGGCGACTCGACGTCATGACGTATCCGTTCTCCGCTGACGTAACGGACTCTCACGAGGAAAGCACCGCTTCCAGAGCCACCAAATGCACGAACGGTTTTCGATCGAAGTACAAAGATGAGATACCGTTGGTAAGGGAGACTTCCTTCGGCATCGTCAATTACGCAACATCCTAATATCAATATTTCAATTTACTCTAGAATTGCCAAAGTTCAAAGCTTCAAAGCCTCAGAACTTCGACACACTATTGTACTTATTATATTCTTGAAATTCGATAAAATTCAATATCAACTTTTCAGGTGTCGAACAAATCGGGTGTCGCATTCCATTATCATTCGCCTAAACTAGCAATGGCGGCGGTAGTTCATGCTTTAAGATTACCTATGTTGATTTCTTGGGTTGAGAAATTGCAGCTGCAACGAGGATCGGCTTCACGAGGCGCGTTTCCATATTTAGCATATACTTTGTGAGAACAAAGGAGATACGTATGCTAATATGGTGCTCAAGGCGTGTACAAGAAAAGTGAAAATGACGAATGATTCAAGGAGCATATATATATACGTTTATTAGCATAGCGTGCTATTTTCATTTTGTATGTATAAACTGCGTATCTGAGTGATCGTTGTGTTAATTTTCATTCGAGTATTTCTTCTGCTTAGCTGTACAGGCATATATGTGGCAAGTATTTGACGCTCGTAGAAGACATGATGGATTCAAACACGTTTCAAATATAAGATAGCCGTAAACAAATCGTACGATGGCGAAATTACGTGACAGTGTAGTTTGCTAATCTGAGGATGAAGAAAAATGAAAACCCGTGGGAGACTTTTGCTACGGTTTGAATCAATGATGGCGCAATTATTATTATACGATAGTAAGGAAACCGGCAACAGAGTACATATACGTGTAAGGAGACTGGAACACGCATTAGTTTAATCGAATGTAACGATCGAGGCGTAAGAAAACTTCACCGATCTCCATTTTGAAATTCGTGGCAGTTAGGAAGTCATCCAAGCGCGAATTTCTAGTTAATTAATTGACCGATAACGCAGAACCAATGTGCCTTTCATATTATAATTTAATGTCTAACTAACATAAACATAGAATTCTAGTTATAATAGGTATTTTATTTTTTTTATTTTTTTTTTTAATTCTATACGTAACTTTAAAATAAATTTCGCGTTCGTCACATCCGTAAAATGACTTTCTCGGGACATCTTTTAGATCTGTATATTAACAGTGTGTAAGGTACATGTAAATTCTGAATTACGTGACAAAATCCAACAATGCTTTAGCATTGTATTTTAATGAAGGTTCCCAAACCCGTTAATATGGTATTTCGTTCCGAACGCGATCTCTTAATAAACAGTCATTGCGACATAACTTCTTTTGAAGTAAAAGAGATTGGCATTTCCGCCCTTTTTTCATATTTATCCGGCCAAGGATAATACGTTATTCGCGACGTAATATGAGTTTGGCAATATCACGATACTTCACCACGCATATTATCCACTTTGAATATTCTCCAAACATGTCTGCATGTACCAGAACAGCATCTTTGGGTACTAAGTAATGTATATGCTTCTCGACTAATCACATAGAAGGTTAGTACCGGCATCGAGCGTAAACTGCTTAGCGTGAGAAGAGCCAACTAAAATCGAGAGTGAACCGATGCCAGTCAGGAGAGATCGCGTGCCAGTTGTGAAAACTACGGATGCTGTCCATGCCATGTACCAATGCTCTTGACCACCACGTGACCAAGAAGGTGCCAATGAATTGGACTCGTCTTTTGTCAAGGAAGGAACAAGGTACGACAAGGTTCACTTCCTGGGACGTGATCAGAAGAAACAAAAATTCTGAATGACGGGTCTTGGGCCAGAGGATGATAGTGTTTTGCGAAGCGAAGAATTTTCAGGGTAAAATTACAGAGGGCATTTGACTTCAGATACTTCAATGGAAGATGCATCTATTATGCGTTAGTAACCCGAGGCACGCACTACTCGTTTACTTTCGAAAGTTACGGTTAAGGCTGGAACTTTAATACAGGTAGTCTAGATGAAGGCCATTGACAACGGAACAGGCCCTATAGCTGGACTGGGGTAGACAACTGAATCTCACTCCACATATGGTATCTATTTTTCTAGTGATTCTGATATTCACTCAGTGTGCCATATATGTAGTATATGTTTTCCGGCGACACGACGAGAGATTTCACTTTCAGTCTTAGGATGTCTACGGGTCAGCTGCTGGTTCAGCCGGCAACGTACTAGAACGAGGAGCGCGAAAGCGGTTCGGAAATGCTCCCTGGATGCACGCTAGAGCAGCAGCAGCAGCAGCAGCAGCAGCAGCAGAACCTGATCTCCATTCTAGTATAAAAAGTGAAGATACGCAGGGAGAATGCGTTAGTTCAGAGACGATCGAAACAGGGTGAACAAGGACTCTTATTCGCGTTAGATTCAATCATGGGATACGTGGTACGTGTGATCGACAATTATTGTGAATTTCGTTTTGTTGGGAATTAAAGTCGATAAGAATGAGACTTGTGTGAGAATCAATTAATTTCATCATTAGACATAGGAGTAAAGTTAATTATTTTTATTTGCAGACATGCGCGACCATTTTAATCGGATTGTTTGCGATCGGTACATCATCAGGATTGACATCCAGAATGAAGCTTGAAAATATGGAGAGTGGACGATCACCCATTGGATACGAGATTCTTCGGTTTTACGTATCGGGAGAAAATCTCAAGAGAAGTGACGTAGTTGATGAGGATGCTGCGTCTAGCGAGGACCATGCTGAAAGTGTCAGTTTTCAAGGAAACGACCACGATTCGTTTTACGGCAGTCACGATTACTCATCGAACTCTGATAGTCACGGTAAATAAGATTTTTGCCTTGAGTGATACTAAATCAGGTAAATTAATTGTTAATTGTTCTGCTACAGAGGGGAAAGAAAGTTTTTCAAATTCCGCGGGTCGCGTACTGGGTCATCACGTGCACGAAGACGTTCACAAGATCATAACGATAATTAAGAAAGTCGCTGCTCCTTATCCAGTGGAAAAAATTGTTCACTATCCAGTGATAAAGAAAGTTCCCTATCCCGTCAAAATTCCAGTTCCTCAACCGTACGCAGTGCAGAAGGAGATTCCAGTGCCGGTGAAGGTCTTCCTAAAGGTTCCAGTGAAGATACCAGAACCAGTACCGGTTATAAAGGAAGTACCATATCCGGTGAAGGTACCAGTTGACAGACCAGTTCCTGTCAAGGTTTACATTCCGCGACCTTTTCCAGTAGAGAAGAAGGTTCACTACGAAGTAAAAGTTCCAGTTACCGAACCCTTCCCAATCGAAAAGAAGATACCCGTTCCCGTGAAGGTAGCGGTCCACGTGCCTCAACCTTATCCAGTTGAGAAGGTCGTGCATTATCCAGTGCATATAAAAGTAGAGAGACCAGTTCCTGTACCAGTAGCAAAACCATATCCCGTTCCTGTATCTAAGCCTGTTCCATATCCAGTAGAGAAGCCTGTTCCAGTTCCAGTAAAGGTACGAGTGGAGAGGCCGGTTCCAGTGACAATTGAAAAACTGGTCCCAGTCAAGGTTAAGGTTCCCGTACCTGCACCTTATCCCGTCGAAAAGGAAGTTCCCTATCCTGTTGAGAAACACGTACCTTATCCGGTTAAGGTATCGGTGGACAGACCTTATCCGGTACAAGTGTTAAAGCACGTGGAATATCCCATAGAGAAGCCTGTACCTTACAAGGTTAAGGTACCAGTAGCTGTACCTATTCATGAACAAGGTCATCATTGAATCATTAGATAATTATAGGATATAAAGTTACGTAATATAGCGGAGCTTAGGATTTAAATTCACTCATTACACCTTCTAAGCGTCTTATCAAATCGGATGACTTATTTTCGCCAAATTACCAAAGAACTGATATCGTTACAGCTAAAACTATTACCCAATTCATTTTGCCAGGAGTTTTATGTTTTATGTTTTTTTATTGGAAGCAAAGGTGAATTGCAGCAACGTTGTAACCCGATAGTAACGAGTATCAAGAAGTATCTCACGATCAACCAGATATTCGTATTGGCGAGTCGCTGCTGCAAGAGATCGCTGCATGTCTGCTGCAACCCGAATCCATTCTAACCGATTGCCCTGATTAGTCTCGAGCGATTTGTTACTTTTCTCCACGATGTACTATATTTCTGTTAAAGTACCGAAGCACGTACTATTGTTTCTGTGAGAAAACAAAATCTGTGTTTGTGTATTTATGCATGTGTGTGTAGACTGTATATAATATACTTGGCCTTTCACAGTTGAGTAAATGATTCTTAGCGCAAGTCGATACTCTGTAAGATCTTATTGTTCGAATAAATTCATTGTTGTTGTTGTTTATCTTGTAAATAGAATAAAATTGTATCTTATCTTTAAACGATTCAGGTATTTTTTTACATTATAATCCATAAGTATGCACTTTTAATCGTATGCGTTATTCATTGCCTGAGTGCAATTTTAACGGAGCAATGTTTACTGTTGATGCACAAGTGACGCGCGTGCTGACGCTTGTGCAGTTGTTGAAAAGTGTGAAGTTCGACGCAGGTATATATAGAACTCCTTCTCGGTAATAATTGACGGAATAAAAATGGCGTTAAATATCGCGTGCGAGAACGCGAAAGAAGAAGCCAGCAGTTTCGATACTTATGGAAAACTAAATATACATTGTAAATTTTTCTCTTGTGATCTCATTAACAAGGTCGATCGATTGACGTTAATTCGAATCATCACGCACGACGATGTCCTCATTCAGCAGTTTTATCGATGACGACGATGACCGATAAGCAATGTAATCGTAAGCCGGAAGTCTCGAAGTTTCTTTTGGGTTTTCTGCTAATGCAAGAAAAAGTGTAAATCGTTTCGCTTGTCCGATCGTGAATCGGCGTAATTCGGAGTACAAAAATGATCCGATTTACCGCGCAAGGACGTGGCAGATCGTGAGTCATTGATTACCGATTATAATTCAAGGTTGATGACTCCCTGACAAGTTCACAAGAATTTCAATAGAATTATTTCACCATTCGAAACTTCGCGACGACTTATCATTGCGCCTTATTTACATTGACGAGATACTTTAGAATTTTAGATCGCGAAAAACAGGTAAAAGCTTCCAGGAAGAAATGCTGAGAAGAAAAGAAAAGAATATTTAAAACTTTTAAATTAATGAGCGGAATGTACATTCACTTCGCAGTCTTCCGGTAAACTTATCGATCGATCTTCCTACTTTTCATGCGCGTAAACTCTTTTTCCGGTTACGGACATGATTTTTCTGTATTTTCACTCCGTAATGTCTAAGGCCGATCCTCAAGATTCCCATGCAACACTCAGAATTGAATGGTAAAGAAAAACTTGTATACGTTTCACGTATAACAATATTGAAATGATAATTGAGTCACGTTTATGGGTATAAGTATGTTCCGTTCGCGAAAGGTTAACAACCTTATGACTGGGTTCACTACGTGCACGACCTACTCATATACGGATTTTAATAATTACAAGGACCAATACAAATGGGTCACGGAACTGTAACATATGAGTTTGTGAACTCGGTAGTCAATCCCGTGACTTTCTTCCTTTCACGAAAGAAAGTAACCAGCGGAAGAGCGTGCGCACGGAGTTTCGTAAGAGTCACGGCATTATCGACCGGATGTCTTGTAACCCGGATAATTGGTCTCAAAGGTTGCATAGGATAGAAAGAAACGTCACAAAGTGCATTGAACGTTGTCTCCCTGTGCTAATGACCATGATGGAACGAGGGTATTGTCTCGATAAGTTACATCATTCGTCGAAAAAAAAAACACGTTACCTTTCAATGAAATTAAGTGACCACTTAAAGAAAATTCGTCACAAGCATAAAAGATATACTTTGTGTTTTTTTAAATTATATGCACTTTTCTATAACATCCAAATAGGTGGTCCTAAACGTTTATAGAATTTTCTTCTAGGCTGTCTTTAAGAAAAATCGAATTCAAATTTGGGCTTTCACGCATGATCTCTTATCGCAGACACGAAGTCAAAAGCGACTAGACAAAAGTGAAAAGAACTACCCACGTCTTGTTTTATAGATTCAAGATGTTTTGTAGAAAAATTGATCAATCATTGAATTGGACAATCAAAATTCCGACGAATATCACAGTTTATAGGTGCATCGAAAAAGAGCGCGGCTTGGGGGGGAAAGCTCGGTGGGCTGGTGAAAGTCCCCTTGTTGTCCTTCTCGTCCGAGACGTTCATGAATCTTATTAATGATTATGAAATCGATGATTTTAGGATTGCATACCAAATTGGGCAAGATGACCACTGTGTAAAATTGACAAAACATGCATTATGTCTATAGGGAGGGGATGACGTATTTACGACGATAACGAACAGAGACTACATTGGGGAGAGGTGTACTGTTGCAGTATAAGGTTAGATGTACTCTCACTTTCAAAAATAATGAACATTGTAGTGCATCGAGCTTGGGCATTGGGCAGTGAGATATCGAAGTAGGGAAAGTGCAGGTCGAGACTCAGTATAAAATTGTAGTAAACTTGGGCCCGCTATCCAGTACTAGACTTACCACCGCGTAAGAAACCGGGAATGAAGATCATTGTACGTAATTTTGCCTTTTATTTTTAATGCTCCTTTGCTATTGTATTTTCAAGATTGTCAAGAGACTTGGGAGTATTTGCAAGATTTTTATTGAAGTAGACAATTTATTGTATCCATCTGCTCGTGTCTTGATTAGAAATAATTAGGGGAAAAAATTGCGTGACGTAAAATCACTTAGTCTCGATCAAACGTAACCATTAGATATTTGCATAATAATTCAGTCATGCTTTGCGAAGTGAATTTTTTTATATATACATGTAACTGTCTATAAATTGATAGATATTGGTAATGTTCCATTTATGCAGTAAAACTTTTTTTTTATTCCTCATTCGCACGATACTATCGCACAACAGATTGTAGTAATTGGGCTTGGCCTCCTGGTTCTATCTTCCTGCGAAGAACACAGCCAAGAAAATAAGAACATCGAAGGAGTGAAAAATCATGAAAAACGAGGATTGCACGGATTAGGTGATGGTGGTTATGGCGGAGGATATGGTGGAGGTGATTACGGTGGTTACGGAGGAGGTGACTCAGGTGGGGGATATGACGATCATCATACGAAAACAATCACAGTCTACAAAAAGGTTAGAATAATAATAAAATTTCTAAAAAATAATTGATAACTTTATAATATTAATTTTATAATCGTATCAGGTGCCAGTGCCATATCCCGTAGAGAAGCATGTGCCGTACCCCGTCGAAAAACATGTACCATATCCGGTTAAGGTACCAGTACCAGAACCTTATCCAGTTATCAAAAAAGTACCTTATCCAGTGAAGGTTTACGTGAAAGTTCCGGTACATGTTCCACAACCATATCCGGTTGAGAAAAAGATTCCCTATCCTGTACATGTTCCAGTTGAAAAGCCAGTGCCCGTTAAAGTGTTCGTTCCGCAACCTTATCCAGTAGAGAAGAAGGTACCGTACCCAGTAAAGGTTCACGTACCTCAACCTTATCCAGTGTACAAGAAAATACATGTACCAGTAAAGGTACCAGTACATGTACCACAACCTTATCCTGTTGAAAAGCTAGTACCTTACCCTGTCAAGGTTCATGTTGATAGACCTTATCCTGTACACGTACCTAAACCAGTTCCGGTTCCTGTTGAAAAACCAGTACCTTATCCAGTTGAGAAACCAGTACCCTATCCCGTTAAAGTACCAGTGGATAGACCATACCCTGTCCATGTGCCTAAACCAGTTCCATACCCTGTTAAAGTACCGGTCCCAGCACCATATCCGGTTCATAAACCAGTTCCTTATCCCGTTGAGAAACCAGTACCCTATCCGGTTAAGGTTCATGTTGATAGACCTTACCCAGTTCATGTACCTAAACCTGTACCGTATCCCGTAGAGAAACCAGTTCCTTATCCAGTTAAGGTACCAGTTCCTGTACCGGTTCACGATTATCACGGTAGTTACGGAGGAGGCGGAGTAAGTGGAGGATATGAAGGACATGGAGGATTCGGTGGAGGATACGGAGGAGGACACGAAGGTGGAGGATACGGAGGAGGTTACGGAGGAGGTTACGGAGGTGGCAGCTATGAAAGTCATCATCATTGAACTTCGACCTAAACCTGATGATATTTCACAAGGAAAGTCAAGCCCAATTCTTCTTCTTCGAAGTACGGTGTAGAATAAAGATTTGTATACTGTAATTTATATTTGTACGAAAAAAAGTTTTGTAACAAAAGAGAAAATAATCAAAATACCAGAACATCGTTTACATTCATTTATGCAATACGTTCATTCCTCACGAAAGAATCAAGCTGTACGACTTTCAATTTTCGAAAAGTATCACAACTAGATTAGAATCAAAACAACACCAAACAGTGTGTGCCAATGCTAAATGCAAAAGATTCTTAACGTTATGACATCTTAGACGGACACTGGACAATTAATTGCTACTGTAGCTTTAATCCAATAAAGGTTACCACGATGAACCGACATGATTCTACTTAACTGGAGTACAAAAAAAAAATACTAAATATATTTGAATGTAGAAAGTATTTCGCATAAGGTTAAAGGACGATCTGATTTCATTTTCTGGTTACGAAAGCTTTCGGGCGTCGAACGACGCCGGACGTTGGTCGTTTCCGCTTTCCAATGCATTGCCAGATCGACGCTCAACGACCTTCTCCCGCTTGTCCACGCTAATTACGGGATATGTTATATCCGTTAATTGAGGCCTTGTCTTAATTAGAAATTGCATTATACCACCAAAAGCCTTATTACTGAACAAGTCGCCGATACTTTCATGAAATACCAAGAATCGCGTGTTGCCAAAATCCAAATGAGTTTTCTTACTTTAACGAGAATCGTTTATTACGTCTTGTAAGGAAATATATATATACATAATAAAATGCTTGGTACATTTTTCAATGTCTACATTCCACAAAAAGAGACTTTAATCGCGTAACATACGTCTCGAAAACGATGATTGCTTTACTGTATTACGAAATTAACTGAAAATTTACTTTCTCATGACAACGTTATATTTTACTTGACGCGAATTCGCTAATAGATTAATATTAAGTGCCTTCAGTAGCGACGATCGCTTCGCGCTTTAGTACCGTCACGTATTCGCATCTGGATAAGTAAATTGCGTAATAACAACTGAACGAGAGCAATCCGAGTAGCAACGCTCAAGGTGTTACTTCAATCCGTTCTAATTTATTTCCTGGATGGATAGAGTGCCTTCCTTGGCATACTTAATGGTGCATTAATTATCGTTCATCGTCGACCGTGTTAGAGGTCAATTATAAAGCCGTAAGGTATCCATAAAACGAACGCGTTACTTTATTGGCTATAGTAAGACTATACAAAAAAGGACGACGAATTACTCGCAAGATGTAGTTCAATTGTAAATTTAATTTCAAGTCAATCACTCAATTGCTAACTATAATGATAGATCATCTAGATGAGATTTCTCAATGATTGATGTAAAGTTATGTAGAGTAGCCCAAATATTTTGCTAACGACACGAGTCGTTGGGTGATGATAAAAAAATAAATTTTTATTTAAAATTGACGAAAATTTATGAAATTGATTGAAACGGTTATGTATATATTTGCATACGTACATGCAAATTGCAATGACAAATTGACTTTACGATCTCGTACGGTTATAAAATGCTACGGGAAAGTGTCTCGTGACTTTTGCGTGAGAAGAATGAAATGTAAGAGGAAGAAAGAGAGAGACAGAGATATATATAAAAGTGAACACGTACTGCGCTGTAGGGATGGATGAAGGTGAGGCTAAAGAGAAAGATGGCAAATATGGTAAAACGAGATGAGAGAATATTCTCATTCTGGTAATTTCACTGCGGATGCAATTTCACGAGCATTTATTTTTCGCTCCGGCTTACGTAATTGGACGTCATTTATGGACCATGCGTGAAAAATGTGACCATTTTCATCGTGTCGCAAGTACTGTATTTCGATCAGTTTCGAATGTCAAGGGTATTACAGTAATTCAGTGAGACTTTTAATCGAAGCGAATTAATTTCATAAATTTATAAAATCATTGGGAATTTAATAAATTTTTATAAGAGGTCAAGAACGTTGCTTAAACAGGGAGCATCGAACAGGATCTGAGCGGGGTGCAACAATGTTCTGTACCGGCGTCTAGATACCGTGCAAGTCGATAGACTGATAGATACCTTGCACGTCGCTACGAAAGGGGTTGCTGAGGGGTTCGTGATACCGTGCAATCGTAACTGAGAGACTGGTCTTGAAAGGTCCCTAAGAATTCATGCAGCCAGAGTGGAATTGGTTTGAACGTCTCGAGTTACCGTGCAAGTCAATTGGTTGGGAGATACCTTGCACGTCGATGAGTACGAGAGATCAGCGAATGCAACGTTGCACTTATGCGTATTTGGCATCCAACACCGTAGATATAACTTTGGCACTTATTAACGCCGTGTGAATTACATCGAGCACTTACCCTTTGCTGGGGATCATGGGAACACCTGGTCCGGTTGGGACGTCAGACCTGACCGTAAGGATTTCACTCCCGCGCACAAGTCACAGTTCAACCTCACAGGTGGAGATCAAAATACAAACTAAACTCAAATCCGAGGTCCCCTGTTTTTTCGGTCAGAGACGAGACTCGGGTTTTTCTTCAGAGAGGGTGATAGGTTACCTGGGTGGGTTCTTGAACGTCCCTTTATTATAAACGATTTTACGGAGAGAAAGCAAGAGAAAAAAAGAACGGTAACAATAAGAAGAACCTGAATCAGATTTAAAGACGGTGGCGTCCGTCGCCCAATCTTCCCTGTGCCCTTTCATCCAAGTAACGTCGCAAATTGCGAGCGAAATTCCGAATGATTACTTTCGTTACGTATGGTGGATTACATACCCAGCTGGCAGCTGCCTATTAAAAACTGGGTAACTAGGTAAAGGGAATAGTCAGAGACTGAAGACGAGAAAATCTTTTTACGGAAATTAACGTTACTAAGTTTTTTATTTAGGTTTAATTTAAGTTATAAGACAGAAGAGACACTTTAACTGCTCACTGTATAAATGGCAGATGAAACTTTTTCATTTGAACGCGAAACTTTGGTAATTCTGAGTTTCATTATAAATGTAATTTATACTTAGATCAAGGTGATGTTACCGATGGGTTACCAAGTTGATTAGATTAATCATGAAAATATGATTGTTTTAGATTCTTGATATGATAAATTTTACCAGTCGGTCAGAAATTTCTAATGCTTTGGTACTTACGACTGATCCAAATTTTACGTACTATTTCATACGTCATTTTAATTCAGTCATTTACAGTACATTAGACGTTTCTCGGTGACAAGTATTATGTTAAGAGAAACAGTAGAAAACTGGTTTTGAGCTCTGACGAAAAGAAATGTATTATGTCATAACCTAAGCTCTTTATAGAAAATAGTATAGAGAAGAATAGGGATGATACGTAATCTGCAATTTAGCGAATGATCAAATTGTCAAAAACTTTGGAAAGTTTAAAACTAACCTAAGAGCAAATTTAATGTTGCGCTTCAGGAAGAAAGGTACTAATTGCATGGCAATCAGGACTTCCACGTTACGCAATGCTCTTCCGCGTTAGATGTTTCAATGTTATGTTTCGAGGCTGAGATTTTCGTCGAAAGTGCCTGGAAATCTTCCCTTTCGGAACAGCAGTAATTTCTTGGCAGGAAAAATTTCACCGACTTTCGATAATCACCAAGTGCCACGATTTACGACTATTTTCGATCGGTTCACGAACATTCAGACATTTTTATATAAATTATTAATTTTTATTTTAATTGCCAATTATGTAACCCGTTAAATTATCTCCCTAAAATTACCTGAATAAAATACCAATTCGAAATCTATCAAGTGAATCCACTTTAAAAATATTTGTCCAATGATATCATAAGCAAAAAATTATAATGGATATATTTTTGTATGAATTTTCGACATCGAATCTGTATAAAAAAAAAAAACAGGTTTAACATATTATAATACAACACTTCGTACAGTGCCATTAAAAAAAATCTCAAAATCAAGATTCATGCAAATTTAACATTTTAATGTTCTCATTCTTTTTGAAATTTATCGTCCTTCGTCACTGAACCCAAAAGGTCGTGAACCGTACGTTATGCATTTTTGGATTTTTTATATTAGTCATCCTTCAGAAAAATACGAATAGCACTTCGCTAACGTCTCCCTGAAGTTGCACACGTATTAAGAAGTCGACGGAATGAGACTGACTATATGAATCCGCCCATAAAAGGCGAGGTAGCTTGAACGACTGAAATCGCAAGCACTATCACGTGCAGCAATGCAACGAGCAGGAGCGAGTATCAGTCTCTTGTTTCTAACATTCCATAAATAATTCTTCTTACTCGGTAATAGAAAGAAAAAAAAAAAGAAAAACTATCATCCAATGAAAACACTTTTCCATGGAAAAAAAAGAAGACAAATCTTCCGAACGTCCACAGGGAAACGACAGAGCCGGTATTAATTTCCTTGAAAAATAAACTACAGATACAGTCATAGAACATTGTCGTTTATCGTCGCCTTGAGTGTAGAAAATGAAAGATGGCGGACAGCGAACATCGTAAAAGGCGACACCCGTGTAATAAAGTTGAAATTACTCTGAGAGTTCTTAGCATTCGATGAAGTCTATAATGAAAAAGAAAAAAAGATCTATAATCCTTTTCACCCAAGAACTTTCGTTCGTGTACAGTTTCATCGAGTCCCTTGTAGTATTTGAAATTAAATATTTTTAAATGGTCTGTTTGCACTCGTATGTTACGTAATACTTGTTACTTTCTTATCAAATTTGAATATTTCCTCATCCGTTCAGAAAATAAAAGATGTGCTAACCTGCGTTACGCATCGTAGGCCCCAGCAATGAATATTCTGTTGGTGGGCTCATCGAACGGTTTTAAAAAATTGAACAATGTTGATAGTCTAAAAGTCTAAATGTGATTGGCTACGTAGAGTGGTAAACGTGACTGTATCCGTATAGGCCCGGGTTGCCGGACTGGCGAAAGTCGTCCGTGGTATAAATAATGCTCGAGAATTCTCCGGCAGCATCCAGTTCCCGTTAGGCCACCGTCTCTTAAACCTATAGCCATGAGACACCTGGTCAGTAAAGTTTATTTTTGTTGTAGCTTTTCAAACGAATTTTCCGAAACTTTTTCATTAGCGTTTCAGTGAAATTCTCAATGATAATTATCAGTGCTGTGCATCAATAAACTCAGAAATAGTGTCTTGAGTATCTGTAACCTAGATCCTTGATCTGCCAAAATTGCATTATAACCGTGACTTACAAATTTTTCTTTTTTTTGCCATAATAATTTTCCATAAACAATTTAGTGTCTGGTCCAATTAAATACAGCATATATTGAATTTATGTACAATGATAAAAGTATCAGTTTCAAATTGTAGAAAATGATATTAATTCAGTATAGTTGAAGATACAGATAACTCATTCTTTATAATGAAAAGTTTCTCGCTTTCGATTAATCGGAATGGTAATTGACTGAGTTTTCTAACAGGTTTTGTGTTTTCATTGCAGTGTCTCGTTGCCTTTTTGGGCATCCTTGCCTTGACAAGCGCTGCTAGTAAGAAAGAGGATCTTGAACGAGCTGCTGAACTCGCAGTGGAACGCGCTGCAGAGAGAGCAGCGGAAAGGGCAGTCGAAAAGGTGCTGGAAAGTGGATCGACGGAAACAAAAACTGAAACCACGTACGAATCTCATTCGAGTGCAGATAAGAAGAACCAGAAGCGTGGCATTTTCGGATTGAGTGATGGAAACCAAGGTTGGAATTCTGGAGCCAGTGATGGAGGAGGCTGGGATTCAGGAGCAAGTTTAGGATCTGCTTGGAACTATGGTGGAGGATGGTCAGGTGCTGGATCTTCTGGATGGGATGCTGGATCTTCTGGATGGAATGCAGGAGGACACGAATCAGTGAAAACTATTACTGTTGAGAAGAAAGTACCAGTTCCCTTTACAGTCGAGAAAAAAGTTCCAGTCACAGTCTACAAGCACGTCCCTTACGAAGTCAAAGTTCCAGTTCCACAACCCTATACTGTCGAGAAGAAGGTTCCCTACCCAGTGAAGGTCTACGTCAATGTTCCCGTTCATGTACCACAGCCGTATCATGTTGAGAAGCATGTTCCTTACGAGGTTAAGGTTGATAGACCAGTCCCGTACAAAGTAGAAGTTCCAGTTCCTCAACCCTATACAGTTGAGAAGAGGGTACCTGTCGAAGTGAAAGTCGCGGTTCCTCAACCCTACACTGTTGAGAAACAAGTACCGTACGAAGTCAAAGTTCCAGTGCACGTACCAACCCCATACGAGGTTGTAAAGAAGGTTCCAGTACCTGTGAAGGTTCCTGTAGATCGTCCTTATCCAGTTCCCGTACCTAAACCTTATCCTGTTGAAGTTGAGAAACCCTACCCAGTTGAAGTAGCTAAACCCTATCCAGTTCATATCAAAGTCCCAGTAGACAGACCTTATCACGTCCCTGTTGATAGGCCTGTTCCAGTTCCAGTCAAAGTTCCAGTACCTCAACCCTACACGGTTGAAAGGCCCGTACCTGTAGAGGTTGAGAAACCTTATCCAGTTCACATCAAAGTACCCGTCGACAGACCCTACACAGTCCATGTCGAAAAACCAGTACCAGTGGCCGTAGAAAAACCATTCCCAGTTCACGTTAAGGTTCCGGTTCACGCGAAGGTTGAAGAACACGGCTGGTCCGGAAGCGGAATTTCGGCAGGTGGATGGAACCAAGAATCAGCCGGATGGAACCAAGAATCAGCCGGATGGGCAGGTGGTAATAGCGATTGGTCCGGAAGTCAAGGATGGTCAGGCCATTAATTTAAGAAATATATGTAACGTTCAGATATCCACCTCTTGTACATTTCTCGTTGTAACGAATTAATATTACATCTCTACAAATAGTTATACGTATCGATTACGGATATTAATAAAGACATGTTTTTTTTACGTATCAAATAATCTATTCATGCAAACTAAAGCAAATTCTACTACTTAGTCAGTTCAATTGCCAGCATATTACTGGGAACTTTTCCAAGTTCGATAGAATCATAAACTAATGTTTTAACGACCGTGAAATTTCACTAGACGTTCTGCTCCAGTTCAGTATCTCACGAAGTACATTCGTTCCCTGACCATTTCGTTATTTATGATCAGAGTCATTCAAGACGCTTTCATGACAACAGTAAATAGATTTTGTCTCTAGCTTTACGACTTCCTTTCTGTATAAACGGCAATGGTAATCGTGGCAAAGTTTAAAAAAATAAAAAAACGGAATTTTAAGAATTCTGTCTAACTGCCAGAATGATACGTGGAGTTCATACACATAACAGGGAAGACGGCAATGAATAACAGTAAGCGCCCGTAAACCGTGTCAAGGTAACGAGTACGCAAGATTTCACGATTCATTAAAAATGAACATAATGGTAGCCCCTTTCTTAGGTCTCTTAAATAAGCGCATCATGCATCCTTGTCTTTCCTTCTTTCGTTAATTAATATTTTTCAAATTTCACACGTCAAATTCACGAAAGAAAGTAGTGCCAGCGAAATTTCATCTAGTCCTACTCAAACTGCTTCTCCTATGAGTAAATACATGACTAAATCTCTGTATACGTACCGACTGACCTAATTAAAAGTATTTACCGTACGTAACGTATTTCAATGCTATGGTTAGTTTTAGTCAAGCCACCCAGTATATATGCATATATACTACCAGAGAATATTCAAGGGCTACAATTATTCCTGTACATTAGAATCCCCATTACTGTAATAATAATTAGTCATAATATATACAGTGTGTGATTATACCGTAAGTGAATACAAGATAACTAGAGAATCAGAGTGATAAGGATTCTTTGATACGTCCAGGAAATTCTATCCGGTCGAAATGTTAGGTAACTCCGAAAGTGTAAGAATATTTTTGTAAAATAGAGAGAACTCATTTATCACAATGTCCCGGTTTCACTGACAATGAAAAATTACCCATTGTTACAAGAAAAAGGATTGGGTGCTGCCGCTACGTAATGGGAGTCAGAATTAGACATAACCAATGCTGCCACTTTAATTAGTAAACCTTTCATTCTCAACACGCAAACTCTTAATTGCTCCATTCGATCAGTAATACAATGATAATCGCTCCTCTTAGCTTCGGATGAAACCTAACGATTATTTATTGCTTTTCTCGATCTACTTACTTTTATGTCTTATATTCATCTCCTACTTGATCTTGTCTCTCATATACAGGATATAACTGTCATCCTACATACGTGATGTAAAAAGAGGGTGCGGCTTGCGCACCTTGCAGCCATTTTAATAATCCGTAAAATGGCACCGATAAATTTTCAGCCGATCCAAACTTTTTGCAAAAGTGACAGTCGCGTTATCGTTATTCTTTCATTTTTATTTCCGACCTCGCTCCCGTGCACTTTCTATATATACCTGAACCAGTTTCTTATCTTCAACATGGTCTTCGAGTTATATTTGCGATTGAGACGAAAGGGGTATAGCAGCAGGCTGCTCTTTATGAAGCAAGTCGATATAAAATATTAAAAGATTCATGGATTTCGCACAGTAGTCGTCTCAGAGTGAAACAAAGGTTACCAGCGTGCAAAATAATGATATGTTAATCTATGACGTCAGACTTGATTAATTACTGTCCTATAGATAACACGACTGTATGTGTGTATAACAAAATTTCTCAAGATTAAAGACAAATGGACAGTGTCATCGTTCCAATCAGTGCGCGGCGCCCTGTCATTAATCATACGGACGATTCGAAGATTAAGAAATGAAAAATCAATTTGCCTCTCGAAATTTCTTGATACCCCAGAACACGTCTTACGTAACAACCACAGCCATACACGCGAAACCTGTCGCAAGGAATATCATTAAGGTGCAACAATACAGGAATTGGCAACTTCGGGTTACATTTGACCAAAGTGACGGAGATTAGAAAATACCAGGATCCGTATTGCGCAAAGGGGCAATTTCAAAGTGGGCCCCAATTTATTTTGATTGAAGACCATCGACGTTCGGTAGAAATGTAATCAGTCTGTTACAATTCGAACTCATAAGCCAAGATCTACGACGTATATTCGTATTATTTGAATCTCCATGTTTAACTTTCACCAAACAGTTTCGGACTGTGCAGAACTGGAATTATTTATTCTCACAAGATTTCATCGTTCAATTTTTTCTTTCCTTTTCATTAATTTCCAGCAGTTCTTCAATTTTCTCTCCCTCTCTTTTTTTTTCTCACATACCAACATTAACTTACCTTGTCTCTCTCTCTCTCTCTCTCTCTCTCTCTCTCGATATTCTAACATTCTGTCAGTGAAGTTGATTACCGGATATTCGTGCGTTGCGAAATAACGAAATTTAATTTGGAGCAGGTACCTATCGTATCCTTAGGTTAGTATCCACTGGAGCTACGAAGCGAAGATGATTATACAGTGAAAATATAACGTTACGAGACAGAAACGTTTCGTAACGCAATAAGCAATCTTAATGGCGCTGTAAACGCAGTCCAATTTTATATACGAAGAAAGATTCAAATAGACGATTTGGTATTAGTAGCTTTTACAAATCACGTTACCAATACATTAATAAAATTGTACGAATCGATTACCAATCACAGTTTTTAAACTGTCATGACAGCTGTATAAAAGTGAAATCCAATCGTTTCGTCGATCGGCCCATCGAAGGTTCATCTTATTCAATGAAATCGGCTTTGTACTCCTGCTCTTTAAATTAACACTCAATCATCTGTTTTAAAGACTCCACACGAGTTACTCCTGTCGAATACTATGACAACGTTATTCGCGAACAAAGATGCTTTTATTCGAGAGTAAATTATAACTCAGCACGGATCAAGTAGCTACAATCAAATTATACTCACTCACGTACCATACCCGAGTACTTCGATCGGACCTTACGTAAACCTTTCGTACCGTCAATTTCATAGCCAGTAGCACGCGGCAGCCGATCTTAACACTTGAACGATTTTCCTCGTGAAAGTACATCGGCATGTATACATGTAGATATTCTTTTGAAAATTGCGAAAGGATACAAAAAATATATTCCAACAGTGTTCCATTGTCCATCGTATATCCATGTCAATTTTAAAACGCCTGTATATATACATAACCAAGCCCTATATATTGCATATTGGATCTGCGTGAAAGCAGATTATCAGCTTATTACGTAATTGACACACCGATTACTATTTCTTAACGATCGATACTGTAACGCATCGATCGACTGCTGTCGAGTCTTATTATGTTTTACAGCTGAACGAAAAAATCATTGAGCGATCCGTTTCGATTTTTACGATTCGAATGAAACGTAATGCTACGATTTTTCATAACTTTCATTGGGCACGAGTCCTGAACGTTACAGGGGCATTGTTTACTATGTTATTTGACAGAATTACCTTTTACTTTCATAATGCATCGGTGCACCGGCAAGAATCGGCCATGTGAATCCAATCATGCAAATCGAGTAACAATGAACTTGCAGTACAGGTTTACTTCCTGGATCGTGTTGTTGTAACTCGTTATAATGTAAACGACCATCGTAAAGCATGACGTTTATTTCTGGCTGAAGTAGCGTGTATAGATAATGCAGATATTCGTAAAGAGCGCGATTAATCTTTGATTTTCTACTGTCGATTTTGCGTATTAGACAGAGTATATGTATGTGTATATATATATATATATATATATATATATATATATGTATAGTAGTAATCGAAATTCT
>JARPRG010000448.1:413200-447946 GCA_031001745.1 Hartigia nigra | reverse complement strand
ATATATGTATAGTCGTAATCGAAATTCTTGAAAAAATCAATAGAGTTAATCGTAAGATGACGACAGCCATGGTGCTTCTCTAACGTTCATGTTTCCAAATCATAAGCTCATAGATCTCACTCTCTAAAATGAAACTCCAGGTAAACACGAATAGCATAAAGTACTACTTTCGCCCGCGTCAATCTCAAAGTAGAAATGATACAGGGACTACGTATGAAATTCATCCGCATTCTTTTCCGTAACGCGATTCTCGTAATCGTAACATAAGGCACTGCCCATAAAAGTCAAGTAGCAGTTGCTACGCCATAAAGGAGCTTAGAAGATTGACTGTACAGTAACTTTATTAAAAAATGATTTAACGATTGGGACACTCAGAAGTTCCTAGGCGCCTATGTTAAACATGGAAATTATGCAAATGAATATAATTTTCATCGGTGAACGTGGCAGGATCGCGTGGGAGAGTTAGGGGATGCTGGGAATCGTTTCAGAATAATTCTAATTAATTTTGGCAATAGATTTTATTCCGGGCGCTATGGATGGGTCCTTAAAAAATATCGTGGACGAAATTATTAAATTAATATATATGGTGTATTTGTTGTATCGATATACAGCGAGGATCATTCGTCATCGAGCGAGACAACTTCCCAGAGATAAAGTCGTTTACTTAGTTTCCTCGTCATTAGAGAGATTATCCCCAGTGGTTATACGAATACTATTTGAATGACTTGACGAACACCAGTGAACCTGTTCTCGTGTGGATACGCAAATATAGCCTCGCATGCAGGTGGAGATAGTAAAAATATATGTATTTCACTTTCAAGCGTATAGTCGGGACACAATGTTAGCGGGGAAAGCAGACTCGGGTATAAAGTCTGCGGCATACTGGGGGGACGCATCCAGTAAACTCTGGACTTCGGGCACCGTGAGAACGGAAGTATGAGAATTTTGGTAAGATAGTATTTTTTTCTTATTTAAAAAGATTTAGTATTCCCTTGGTTCAGTGAGAAAATGAAGCGTCGATGATAAGGGGAAGAGAAATTTGGATTTAGTGTGATCGAACGTATTGATACTGAATTACGTTTGTTTTAGGTATTAACATTGCTGGGCCTTGCGGTCCTGGCGTCTTGCGAGAAGAAGGAGGCGAAAAAGGTGTCCGAAGAGAAGGACGCGGAATCCTCTGCAACTGAGAAGAAACAGGACAAGAGAGGATTGATCCATTCGGAAGGATATGGGCATGACTTTGGTTCTGAAATTGGCGCAGGACATGGTATCAGTCTTGGAGGAGGTCACGGAGGTTTCGTTGGCAGTAGTCACATAGGTGGAGGTCATGGACTCGACTTTGGAGGACATGGAGGTGGCGTAGAATTGGGTGGCCATGGAGGAGGTGGAATCAGTTTGGAAGCTCATGGAGGCGGTAATATTCACTTTGGTGGAGGTTACGGCGGTGGTGACTATGGTTCTGGATCATCTGGTGGTGATGGGGGCAAGATCAAGCAAATCACGATCGTGAAAAATGTCAAGGTTCCATATCCGGTTGAGAAAAAGATCCCTTATCCAGTGGAGAAGGAAGTGCCCTATCCAGTCAAGGTACCAGTACCACAGCCATATCCGGTCGAGAAAAAGATACCGTACCCAGTCAAGGTCTTGGTCAAGGTACCGGTACACATTCCTCAACCTTATCCAGTTGAAAAGAAGGTACCGTATCCGGTTCACGTACCAGTGGACAGACCAGTACCATACAAAGTCTATGTGCCTCAACCATACCCAGTTGAAAAGAAGGTGCATTACGAAGTCAAGGTACCAGTACCAGCACCATATCCAGTTGAAAAACATGTGCCCTATCCCGTCAAGGTACCAGTTCACGTACCAGCACCCTTCCCAGTAGAAAAACCAGTTCCCTATCCAGTTAAAGTACCAGTTGACAGACCCATCCCTGTTCACGTACCTAAACCCTATCCCGTAGCGTTTGAGAAACACGTACCGGTTCCCGTTGAGAAACCGGTTCCGTACCCAGTCAAGGTTCATGTAGAGAGACCAGTACCGGTTCCAGTGGACAAACCAGTTCCGGTTCCTGTCAAAGTACCAGTACCTGCACCATACCCAGTAGAAAAGCCAGTCCCTGTTCCGGTTGAGAAACCTGTACCGTATGCCGTGAAAGTACCAGTGGAACGACCGATTCCTGTTCCGGTCACGAAGCACGTACCTTACCCCGTAGAAAAACCGGTTCCGTATCCTGTCAAGGTACCTGTGGCCGTACCTGCACATGGCGACTCAGGTTCGTACGAGGGTGGTGATTATGGCGGCCATTACGGCGGTGGCGCGTCATTCGGAGATTACGAATCTAGTTTCGGGGGATATTCCGATTCCCATGGACATTAATTACTAGTACCTTCATTACCGATATAAGTATTTTCTTTCTATCGCTGTTTTCATTATTTTTATATATAATTTTTTATATTTTTATTAGCCTGTGTATACCGACTGAAACCTTTTTATACGGACTCGCCCATACAACGAGAATTTTATATACTTTCTAATAAAACCAAAGAAGAATTTAATTGTTCTCTCTTCCTTAAACCTCTCACAATCGCAACAATTATTTTTGAAACAATGAACAGATAAGCGAGCACTGTCCCCATTCTGTGTATAAGGAATGTGAAAATGTTATACGAAAGATTGCATTATGTCACACGTAAGAGAAATTACGTAACTCCAGGACATCATTAAGCACTTCCGTAGATAAGAAATAGTTTTTATATAAAATAATTCGCAATAAATAAGAAAGCAACTAGTCGACTTACCGAATGTGAGGCATATTCGCTGGTATGGAGTATTTCGCACCAGGATCAAAATCATCTTCGGATCTAAGTACAGGTGGTTTCACTCCAGAATATTGTTCCCTCAAACGATGCCAGTGACAGTTCCATTCCTCCCGATTAACATAACCATGAAAAACGTCCCAGCGCCATTTGTCCATAGTGATGCTAAAGGGTAAGGAGACGAGTTTCTCCATGGCCAAAGTGAAGAGATAATTGATATCCGTCATAGGATCCTCCAAGAACGTATTAGCAAGTCCAAGAGTTTGCATGTGACGAGGCGTCGCGACGCTGAGAGCAACGGCTTCCCCGACGGCTTCGTGAAATCCTGGAATAAAAAAAAAAAAAATAAGGACGCCATGCTATTGGATTATTAATTCACGCGAGTCGAGTTAGGCTGCGAAGCGTGACTGCTATTTTCTCCAGTTAAATCTTCAAGGTCCTCGATCTTAAAGATCTAGAGATATATCAGGTACTAATAAACAGGTATATATACTACGAGCTTTCGTTCAATTTACGATTAAATTGCCACCATTATGCTATTATCGATATCATCGATGTTCGCTAAGATGAAAGTCAGAAGCGTTCATATCGATTAGATTTGCATGGCTGCATCGACTGTTTTCACGATTAAATCATGTAACACATGAAAATGAAAATGAGACGGAGTCATTGAAAATTGTATAAATCATTTGCGTAAATGTGATTATATTCATCGTAATAAAAGTCATTAGACCAACTGGAGAAGCTTCTGGAATAATTTTTATCGTAATAGGACATCTGCTATAGCAGCTAGTATATATATAGTATATATATCTGTTCAAACGGAAGCGAATGACCGTAGTCCGCAATGCGACGGAGAAAGTGTAATTACATCGCGATAAAAATATTTTAATGCTTATGCTAGCAGAGTGCACCGTACGCACACAATCGTCTGCTGACGTTCGTGAAACTTCCAGACATGAATTTATATGAATCCACCTGAACCGTATCGCTCGCTTTCGAGCTATTAATCGTAAAAGTTGATACGTTAACTTCCGGTTTAAATTAGAAGACACACGGTCTTACGTGAGCAACGTGTAGCAGTACGATTTTAATTGAGAGTTAGAAGTTCGATGTGAATCCTAATTAAATTCACCGAATTCATAATCGTATCATCCAGTCGAGACTGTTCGATCATACGAACACGGATTAATTTAATTGATAATTATATTATCTCACCTGGATTGGCGCCGTCGCGAAATTCACGCGGAAGTCCCGAGTATTGAAGGAAATATTCAATGTGTGCCATTTCGTGATGTGCGGTAATTAAATCCTTCATGGTGACTTTTGTGCACATTTTAATCCTGTCGAAATCATTATAAGTTATAAATGCATGATAAATATTTTGTAGAAGACTTTACGTAATCGGACCTCTCTTTTTTTTTTTTGTTATTTATGTGTTTACCTGTAATCCACTCTGTTACAAAAGTCCCAAGCAGAAGCTTCGCAGATCAATGGAACTTCTCCAAGATCCGTGAAGATACTGTTGTACCAGAATTCTGGTGGCATCGCGCTCAGATTTAAGGAGAGATAAAATTCTTCGGCTATTTGAAACATGTGTAGTGGCGTGTATTCCTGCGGAGAACGTTACAAGGTAATTATATTCGAAATATCACACGTAGCCAGGTGCTAAAGGGAAAAAAGATACGAGAAAACGCGTACAGTGAAAGTTTCGAGATCTTATACAAAGTCATTAAATAATTACGGGTCTACCGAACAGCTCAATATGATCGGTAAGAGTATAAATGTAGAGAAGACTTTTTTTTTTTAATTTCAATTCAAACTGATACTTGAAACTGTGTCCTATTGATTTAACAGACAAAGTTGAATGATTGTGATCATAGCAATTGAATAATTATATGCTTCAGTGATGACGGTTGACATATTGACTCGAGTGAATAGTAAACACGTGTAGTTGACATGACGTTTCTCTCTCTCTCACTCTTTAAACACTTGCCTGTTCTTGCATCTCTTGAGTAACATCCAGATATCTTTTTCCTGGATAAGGCAGAGTAATGTCCAAGATATTGCTCCAGGATTGCGCGTACATGTTTCCTGAAATACAAAAAAAAAAAAACAAATACTCTCAGTAAATATCTTCTCTGTAAGCGACTCAGACAAGTGGGATAAAGATTCACATGTGATTAATAAAAATAATTATTAAAATTTTGCAATTTTTTGTACCAAGAATATGCGACGGAAGGGGAGCCTGAGGATTTATTTTTTCTGGACCATATAAGTCTCTCAGCTTCCTTCTGACGTAAGCATGCAGTTCTTCGTACAGAGGACGTATCATCTCCCATACGTCATCAATTTCATTCTCAAAACGATACGTCTCGTATGGAAACATCCAATACTCTGCAGCATCCGTAAAGTCTGTGGAGCAGAAAGAAATTAATGTCTGTAAACACGTAAATTATCTTCGGATATAATTGTAGATTTCATACTGTTTAATCTCGCTGCCTCGTTATTCAACTGTACAAGCTGTTGATAGAGCTCTCTCATTGGTTTACCACTTCTTCTACGCCATTCGGTCCAGACATATTGCAATTCTTCCCAGTTGCGACTTCGCGCCATGATACGCGTTAAATCTGAAATTATAACAATTCCAACAAAAAATCACAATACCAATTTTCTATTGATTTAACAATAAAAATAAAGTCTATAAGGATCTTTAAAGTATCGTAGAAAATAAAAAGACACGATGACGCATTGAAATAGATGTCATAGTCAATAATAATTTTATGCTCATACCTGGATACAAACGAAGATCACATCTGAAAGGCTCGTTATAACCACAGATGGACGCGCTGTTGTATATCGTGAGTAGATCATTCAAAATTCTGTTATACTAAAGAAAAATTATAATTAAAATCTCAATCTGATCCTTTTCCATTATATCCATAAACAACCCGTTCAGTCCTTATATTAACGCGCCGGAAGAAGTGCATCGGGTACAGCTTCAATGTACACCGGGTTGCATACCTGCAGGTGCGCCCAAGCGAAAGTCCCACGGTACTATGCCAAATAGACTCTAGTTTACTCGGTACATGCATTTTGTTCGGTAAAACAGTTCTGGTTTATTATCGAAAGCTACTCTAGCATAGTATATATATGGATATGTGGATAATCAAGCATACAATGAAATTTACATGAAAATATCCATCACGGAATAACCAAATATGATCTTCCCCATCACAGCTTCCCGATTAATATGCACTCGGTCTGTTTCAATGAAATGATAATTTTCCGCGAGATAAGACAGTCACGTAAACGCTTTATTAATTTCATGATACATACTCTGTCGAATTGATCCGGTGGAAGTGCAGCAGGGCCAACGACCGACAAGTATCTCAGACGTCTTCTAACGGATGGATCTCTGATCTTGCTCAGATCCAACTTATTGATCATCTGCCAGGCTCTGTTTTGAAATTCCGCATATTGTCTCTGAGCTTCCAGCTGTGGAGGAAATTAGAAAAAATTATTGTACAGACATTTTTTAGACTTAGAAATAACGTTCTTCGCGTTAGTACTTGGCACTGTACGTGTTACTGGAAATACGGTATATAATGCATTTGCGATTAGCTAATCTGCATAACACACTGCACCCTTTGGCTAATCTCCTGCACGAGGTATCGCGGTTTTACCATTGATTTGGTTAACCGTTACGAAGGTATGATTTTTCAGAAAATGCCTTAATTACTCTAAAAGCTTAAAAGTACGTTTATATTCGACGTAAGGATGTAATTAGCTCTTTCGATTGCAATGAAAAAAAACGATGGCGAATGCCGTAACAATGGCGAGGAAAAGATTCTACGTTCGACTGAGGCGCCTGGAGAGAATGGCTAATTGCAAAATCGCCAAACGATTAACTCTTCAAGAAAACAAAAACTTCGCGGATGAGTTTATGACAATTAGTGTCATGCGACTTTACCGTTGCGATTCTTTTGGTGTCAGCTACCGATGGTGGCTGATTTTAATGTAAACTGTAAAAGCCGTTTCTTACGTATTCACGGATAAAACGTCTGTTACTCAATCGTTTCAGGTAACCACAATGGCATCAGCTGGGAACATTTCCCGTAAATGAGGCTCTCCCACTTCTCAGACGACAAGGGCATCCCGTGTCAGGGAACTTCACGTAAATCATAGTAATCATTCGTTGACAATAACGTTATGTTGACGTATTTTAATGATTCTTCGTAATCTTTTTATTACAAGTATACAATTGCTATTTTAATTGATTTTTCCAATATAGGACAATTTCCGACTATTAGGGTATAACCCATTTGTTAATTTTTGGTTAATCAAAAGTACATAGGTATTACCAGTATTTAATGCAATATACGGGCGATGAATGATAGCAGTAAAAAATGAGGGTTATGAATCGCTTTCTAGGTCAATCGATAAATGACTAATTTTAAGAATGAAAATATTATGACGTCACACAAACAAATCATCAGAATCAGCAAAGCGCGACGTATAAAATTGCGGATAGTCATTGAATGCGATTTCATAAATTGCCAAGATCCCGTGTCTTGCGAGGTCAATCAATATCCCGATTATTTGAGAAACGTTAATGAGATTCGTGTACTGTCTGCGTAAATGAATTCTTTTATTTCAATAAAAAATACGTATTACGCAATATATGAATAATTTAAGAAAACATACTAACCGCATCGAGTTGACTCTCTTGATTTACATTGGTCTCGTAAGCCCACTGATAGGCAACGTTTTTGCTGCAGCGCGCAGTGCCAACAAAATCCAAACTGGCCAGAACATTTCTGTAATCCTGATAATCGACACTTTGCCTGCCAATGACACCGTCAACTTCTTCCGGTAGCGGCGGCAAGTCCAATTGACCGGATACCACCGATAGCAGGTAGAATATCACTATCATAGCAAGGAGCTGCAAGAATAGCGTAACAAAAAAAAAAAGAATTACATTGACATCTAGAAAATATTACGGTATCATTGAATAAATGAAAATCTAGACCGTTGAATATCTGGTGGGAAGGCAAGAAACGACGCAATTACTGTTAAAGTATAGGAATACTGTACTTGAACTGTCCGGTACCTTGCGGTGTAGGACCTTCTAAACGCTCTCTAATGTTTCGTTCAACGTAAAGGTCGGAAAGTAAGACTAGTGGATGGAATCGATCGAGCGTTTAATGTTTTACGGTGATAAGATAGAAATACCTAAACTGAATAAGGTCAAGGGATGGTTTACGAGCTAAGCTGAAGATCCGGTAAGGACGTTGCCCTTTGGAAAGACCCTTTTGCGTATACGCGTATAGTGGTTGTCGCATTAATCCCCAGTGCGCAATTAAAGGGGATTGCTCAAATGCTTTAGGGACTAAGGTATTTTGCCTGTCTGCGCCTTGTAGAGATCTACAGGGTTATTCAGTTCGAAAGCAGCGAGTAAGTTTGACAATTGTCACGCGATTACTTTGATCGAAGACTGTTTAGCAGTGTCTATAAAAATGTATAAAATTGACAAATTATAAATTAATTATCATTTTTTTTGTCCATAATACTTTTTTGAATTTCATTATATTGTTTTTAACTTCAGTTGGACCACCCTGTATTCCCTTTGAACTTTCCAACCCCTCGTCCAAATTCTAATGGTCACTAAGGGATGTCTGCTCTCGTGGACTCCCTTATTTAATATATATATATGTAAAACTTACGTAATGTCTTCTACCGTAACTCACGATGACTACCACTACGGGTCGCTGTAGCACCTCCATCCTGTCTTTGATTTTATTGTTTATAAATATATAATTATTTGTCAAATTAAAATAACACTTTTTATCAACAAGGAACCAATCCACCCGTGACTTCACTGCTCTTTACTCCTGCCGATACTAAAAGCGACATAGGCCTCAACGTACACATTTATCTCTGCGAGTAGCTCGAACGACATGAGAGGTCATCCATGGTAGTGGGGATATAGCAGTGTTATGCTTGGAACCTGCAGTAAAAGACAGAAGACGTAACAGCGAGGGCATAAAAGAGGAAAAAATGAGGCGTTGTTAGTCCGACTAAGAGGACGCAACTTGCAACAGCTATTCCCACGATGATAGGCTCAATGAGGCCCATTGTCAAGACACGCGTTTGCTCGATCTAAGGCAAATAAATAATTCGGCTAAATTATTGTCAAACATTAAAAAGACACCTAGGCTACTGGATGGACACGTGAAAAATAACAATTTAATCTCCTAGGGAACGCGTTAAGATTTTTGAAGAAAAAACAAAAAATTTGTAAACTCATCTCTCGAAATGGACCATGGTACTGAAAATAATGCAACATTTTTTTTTTTTTAATTGACCTTGTTTATGATATTGACCTATGACACAATAAACTGCTTTGTTTACTGAAGTCTACTGGATAATTATCTCTTTCCTGAAATTTTAACTGTATCCTAGATGGGTCAGTGTCGAAACTCCCAAGATTACTTGTTTACGAAAGAAACGTTGTTACTTGCTAAGAGCATTGTCAGAATCACGTAGATTTTTTATTTTCCATTTTTCAAGGTACAGTTCAAACCATAAGAGAGAATTCATCGTACGGACAATTTACGCAATTAATTATGCATTAATTGCACCAAGGATACGATTCATGCAAATCATTCTTCCCATGGAGTTTTAAATATCTTTCAAACGTTCAATTCGAGATGATCACTCATTCGGTTACTCTTATACGTCGTCAGTCATTCTTTGACCATTACTCAGCTAACTAATTACACAATTAACGTTTAACATAGAAATTCGCAATTTTCAGATTGATTCACCTTCCTGTTTGGCCAACGAACGAAATGCATCATACACGTCAAGATTTAAGCTGCACTCGACACGCGAGTCCCATTAAATATATATTACTGCCAGGTAAACACAATGAATCATAAGAAGAAATATTTCCATTAACTTCAAGATTATATACATATATATATACCAGTCTAGAATCCCACGATGAACTAGCACGATCATGACTGCATACGATCTTGGAATTGATCTGCATTTACATACCATGCAATTATCACATTCGCATTCTATACTGCAGATGCATGGCCACCATGACACATCTCATGGACAAATGGAGGTGAAGCAGTATTTAAACAAAAAAAATCATAAACAAGACACACCCTGGATGACAGTCTGAATAATCCCACGATGATCTGCTCTGGACGTAATTACGTTCCAGACTGGCCCAGAAGCGTAGAAGACCTTGAATCACCGTAACAATGCTCTTACCTAGCGCATACGTTGCCCATTGCATAACGCAACACGAGCATCCATTTTATACAGATAAACAGGGATCACGGTCTTTCAGAACAAATCAACCGTACGGATGAAAATATTAATTATCCGTAGTAAAAAAAAAGAAATTGTAAAAATAAGAGAACATTTTTCTATACAAAATATCAATCTTGATCTTATATTTGGTCTGATAAAAATATTACCTGATTTATATGCTACTCATTCACGTAATAAATGTCTGATGAAAATATGATATAAAATAAAAATTAATCGTTCGTTCCCAGCACTATAATCATGTACTGCATGAGTTTCAATGCCAAGTGTTACGTGCTGTCGTATTACACCGGTAATTATTTGAAAGTCTAACATCCCAGTCTTCACGTTCAGAGGACCTAGACAATACTAATCTGCTAAGGAGATAAGAGAATCCGATCCCACGAATGGCACGCGGCCACAATCTGGGTTCAAGTACGTAAGTACAACGTATAGCGGTAGTTGTGCAATAATTTGTGCCTTTTAATGTCATTACACGTTACTGACATTAATAAGCAGCTTATCGTATTCAGCTACCGGTTAACAGTTCGCGAAATACTCCCACCGTTATAAGTACGTACTTGGAATCGTGAATTCGGATATGTGCACATTTTCAGAAATTCATTACCAAATACATTTTTTTTTTATGGTTCGAATAGATCGTTTTGTATGATTAAAGCACAAAGCTCGGATACCGTGGGAAAATATGTTATAAATCTTGGACACCTTCGCCTTGTCTTTTTATTAATCGTAATTGTAAATGTTATATTTGTATTACATAATTATGCGAATTAAACGGGTGCGATGAATCTGTATAGTGTTAATGGTACTAAGGATTGAGAATCTATTGTTTGTCTTCTAGCTGCATTAGGTCAATTGCATAATTTCATAACGTTGAGCAAAACGACTGAAATAAGTAAATGCCTTGTTATCTGGAGGCTAATTAATACGAATATGACACATTTCTCAAGCTGCACTTTCCAAGTTTACCTATTATAATACATCCATTTATTCGCTGTTATAAGGAATACAAGAATTTCAAAAGGTCAGGGTGACGATATTTCTGTATAGAATTCGTTAACTCAAAATGAATTATCATCGAACCGGATTTCTATTTTTGAAATAAATATATTCGTATCCTGATTTATCGATTACATAAAATCGCATAATCTATTACACATAAATCCGACTTCATACGAATGAAATGCAATAGAGATAAAAAATTAGATCTTACCAGAGGCTCTTTTTTCTTTCTATGTTTACTTCTCCTTATTATTCCTACTCTTTCCAGTCTCACCGTGGGAACAAGAGGAAGATATTGGAGTTTGCTACTTTGTCCCGCGTATTTTATTCCACATATAGAATAGAATTTCAAGGATATCAAGAACGAACGAATTCGCTCTGGCGAAATCGCATTGGCAAAACAGGACACACTAGTGCGTATGCTGAAAGAACACGAAGAAAAGGTGACTTCGTGCGTGAAGGAAAATCATATGAGAAAATATATAACATGGTAATCCTTTGAGAGGATACGTTAGAATTCTACGCATAATCTTACTCTGCTCGGGGAGTCAGCAACGATTCCAGTCCGATTATTTCCTCTTATGCATGGACGAGTGTCGGCACAGGTTGTCTGTAACATAAAGCATGCAGGTTGTTAATTGACGTAATTAGAAGCGACAGAGCGTAGAGAAGCCACGTGGTATGTGGTCGCAAAATCTTAAGAATCTTTAAGAGTATCGACGGTGCGTGTAAAATAAATTACAAACAAAAATTAAGATACGATGGATTCGTAGGTTGGATGATAAATAGGATTAGTACGAAAGAGTTTTCTTTCTTACTTCTTTTTTTTATATATTCTCTAACGACACTGTTATTAATAAGATTGCACATGTCGTTGGGCAGATACCCACGACCCTGGCTTCGTGAATCACGTGGGTTAAGTAACAATGAATGTTTCAGTGTACGTGCATATATGGACAATTTATTATGCAGCCAAGGAGGGAAGGACGATTTATTCATGTTCTGATTTTCCGACTCTGGCAATAGCAATAGTTTGACGCGCAAAAATATGTAAAATATAAAGTTACGATACGAGACTTACGGGATTCTTGCCAGCCGATAAATTCGCCAGTTCTACGATTCTCGTACTCGAGATAATCTTGGAGAGGACGGAAAAATTCTAACAGTGGTTTTGCCGAGAGCTTCCCTTCGCTTGTAAATATCTTCATGATACGTTGCCAAGGTTCGGAACTGCCGTATCCTAAGAGTTCTCTGTAAGGTATATTATGTCTCCTTCATTCGAATCTGCGTTTGTCAGTGGTTGGTTGAATGGAAAATCTTATCTTTTACATACTTCAGATATTTTCCAGCGTAAATACTAGAGGAGAAATCACAGTCGTGCAATCGCTTGTAGGGATTTGTTGGATATTGCGGATCGTACTGATTGGCCTTGATGCATAACGATTTGTAGAGTTGAAATTGCTGGATGATGCTCACGAAGTAGCTATGTGAATTAATCAAAGAGTCAAATGATAATTATAATTTTACGTTGTGTATGCTTTAGGAAGTATGATGTACCTGATGTATGGTTTGTTCGCAATAACGTGATACTTGGATGCTGGATCGAAATCTAAATTACTGCGTGACACAGGTGCGCTGATACCTTGGAATTTTTCTCTGCGGTTAAAGAACATTGGTTTAATATAAAAAAGAGCTAAATGAGTTTATTGACTTGTCAAATACCTCAGTTTCCACCATTCGCAATTATACTTGTCCAAGCGATAAGCGTCCCTGAATATATTCCATCGATGCAAATCCATAATGAGGGCGTAAGGCAGTTGAGTGATTTTGTGTAGTGCGACATTGAATAAATAATTGATCATTGCTTCTCTGTCCTCGACGTGATCGGTAAGTAAGCCTATGTTCCGCAGGTGTCTGTAAGAACGGTTAATGACTCTTGAAATTAGTACGATTTCTCCAGATCACGATACCATAGATCGATCGAACAGTTAAAAGTGAATTCGAGGCGGTCAGTTGTCATTGGTGAGAAACAAGAAAGTCAAGAATTATTTTCTGGGTCCTTGGACGAATTTACGTTGTTCGCTTATCTTGATGTACGTGACGGGTCACTGGGTTTTTTTTTTTAAGTACAAGGAAAAAGACTGTGTTCAGATAATCTTTGAATGGATGAAAATTAGTTTTTATTGTTATTTTATAAAACCGATGATACCTTTTTGTACCAGCTGACAAGACAACTGCATCTCCCACAGCTTCCGAGAATCCTGGATTGAGCTCTTCGTGAAATATTGTCGGTTGATGTCGATACTCCATAAAGTAGTGTATATGCGCCATTTCGTGATGAAGACTCAAAAAATCAGCAGCGTTCACAGTCAGACACATCTTTAATCTACAGTGGGAAAGTATTTTTGATAAATTGATATATCGATCTTTATTCATTAAATACATGCCGATAATCTTTTCCAGTGAATAAATCCCATGCTGAGGCCTGACAGGAAATCTCTCTGTCTTCCGGTTTTTCCAGAATACTCTTTTCCCAAAATTTTGGATTCAGACTCGTGGGTTTGAGATTCTGAAAAAATTCTTCGGCAACCTGAGCCATGCATTTCACCGTGAAATTCTGAAAAATAATTCATTTTTTATTTAGAGAAGGTCTATATAGGTTATTATATTCAAATGGTTAATTACCTTTTTTAACAGTCTATCCGTCACGTTGGGGTAATTGTTAAGGGGATAAGGTGCCGTTAATTTGTATACCAGCCATTTATGTCCCCACATATTTCCTACGAGAAAGACGACACTTGGGAAGTTGATAAATTTCATAATTTTTGGTAAATAAATTTTACCTAATAAATGGGCAGGTATCGTGCCGTCCTCGCTTATAGTTTTACTGCCATAAATCTTTCGTAACTTCCTGCGCACATAAGCGTGCAATTGTGCGTACAAAGGTCTGATATCGGACCAAAGGTTCATAAGGTCACGTTCGAACGTGTCTGATTCGTACTGGCTAATCCACATATCGGCAGCGTTCGAAAAATCTATAGAATTACAAATTGCACCGCAGTTTTTTTTATGAAACAACATTAACCTTACTGATCTCTAATAAAATAATGGACAGACTTAGTAAATTAGCAATTTCGTTATTGATTTCGAAAAGTTGATGCATTTCTTCCAGAACCGGTGCACCCGTTGCGTTTCGCCACATTTTCCAGTAATAAAGTAATTCCATCGGATCCCTCGAAGTAGCCATAATATTTGAAATTTCTAAAGAAAATAATACCAGTATAATTCTTTGGAAAATTCAAGCATATCAATGCAATTTAATTTACCTGATAATCTTACTGTACAATCGGTATCGTCATTGAATCTGCACACAGCTGCATTGGAATAGCGTTTTTTCAGATTCACCAGAAGATTCAAATACTATTATAATTAATAAAATATGATAATAAAAATTCGGCAAAAGAATTATACAATTTGCGAAAAATCAAAAATACTTACTGAAACGAGTTTGTGCTCCGGCAAAATAGCACTGCCAACGTTACTATTCATTTTATAAAAAAGCCGTCTCAGCGTCTCATTTCCAAAATCCTGCCATCTGAAATTCGCCAACTTATATCGGGCCTTTCCCAAGAAACGACTGGAATCCACTATGGCGGCCACCTACGTCAAAATATTCCATTCATCAAATGACACTTCTCCACGCTGAATTAAAGTGAAACCGTAGGACTCGTACACAGCAGCATCACAATGAAACTTTCATTCTTGTATCTTAATTAGCGTTACTTTTCATAGAAGGTCATTGCTAAACGACTTCAGAGGCGTAGCTGCCCTTCCCTGACATCGCTACTAATTATAGAAGTAAATTAACCCGACGCGTCAACGGGCGTCACGACGCCATCGCTTTTCTAGAATCTAAACTCTGCACTATACTCTGCCTACCATTCATTCAAACTGATTAATCATCCATCATGATTTAATGACCAGGACTAAATGGATCATCATTCGAATGAGTCAAATGATGATTGCCGATGATTTACCATCCGCTGCAAGTTGTCATCGTTGATGTCAACATTGTAGAAATACGTGGCTAGTGCTTCCTGACGTTTTTTTAACGCGTACTCCCTGTCCAGCGACTCGATTACACCCTGGGCTACTTTTTCTTCATCAGGTTGGTAAACCTCCTCTAGGCTCTGCGGTGCTGCGTGACTCAAGGCACTTAATATCAGAATTACCCGCCAGCACGTCATAGCGAAAATTTTCGACTAACGGCTTCATGGCTTCCGGAATACCAGACGAATTGCTACAGGTTGCAATCTAACGCCTTATCGACATTATTGTTCTTGCACTTTGTTGCTATAAATACGTTGATTGTCGTGAATTTATGTGCACGATTCGTGAGTAATAATTCCATCGTTTTAATCCCGACTGCTCTATAACTATAATACAGTGAACCAGGAGTAGGGAATTTATAAGGAGTAGAATCATATAGGCTATGACGTAGGTTGACCATATTTTATTTTTCAAAGAAAAAAAATGAATTTCACCAAAGCTCAATGTCATTGTACTTGGACGATTTTAAATGAAATTTTCAAATCGTTGATGATATGTCAATATGGATTTATGTGCTGTCATACGTGACAGCGATCTCAATTGCTTCTCAGATTTCTCATGGTTTTATCAGGAAAGAAGTAAACGCCAAGAAACGTTCGGCCTTTCGAGACGCCAAAGACTCGTTAGGTTACGCGGAAATCTTGCGGAGAATCAAGAGACGCGGAAGAGCAAGTCTTGATTCCGAGTTGCCTGCAGAGTCGAGTCTTCCAGAACCAGCTATGGTATGTTCAATTAATAATTTTATTATTTGCATTTCATGTAAATGTCAGGGCTTGACGTATAAATTGGTAATGACGTCACCTGTAGTTTCTTGAGATCTTGAATAACGTCAGTATTACGGAGTACCATAGAAATGCAATGGACCAATGGAACTTTGAAAGTAACATTACGGAACAGACGAGAAAGGCTGCTGTAAGTATTTATATTATTTTCAAAATAAATTTAATAATTATCATGAACCGATCGTTACTCGATCTTAGTTAAAGTCATCTAAGAGATTGGCGCAATTTCAAAGATCCGTATGGCGCGCCGCCATGCAATACAATTGGACAAATTTTAACGATTCTCAAGACTGGAAAAGACAATTCCAATTGTTATCTGTATTAGGCTCTGCTGCTCTCGACGACAAGAAATTTTGTCAGGTAATCAATGTATTTAGAAATCTTTATCAATCCCACGTATCACGGTTCAATATTTATTATAGCTTGACGAAATAATCAATCATATGGAATCAGTGTATAGTACAGCCACCATAGCTCCGTATACCAAGCACAGGAACAAAGCGCACGATATTAAGAAACCAAATAACAAGACTACCAAGAGGAGTGTGAAATTACAAATTTCCGTGCACCATGAAAAACATAATAATTATAGTGAAAATGTTACAAATATTAAATCAAATCGGCCTGGATGTTCCCGCGGTAATAAAGACAAGAAAAAATTGCGTTTAGAACCAGGTAACTTGTGAGGTAACATATGTGTACAAAAGCATATGTTAATTGTACGATTGGGAATTCTTTGATTTTATAGACTTGGTCAAAATCATGGCTGAATCTGAAGATCCCGAAGAACTGAGCCACGTTTGGAAAGCCTGGCACGATGCTACTGGAAAAAAGATAAAGAACGAGTACATCACGTACGTCGAATTGATGAAGGAAATTGCAACATTAAACAGTAAGCTCGTGACAACTTGTAGTCGTTTCTCTTCAGCTTTCTCTCGTCTCTATCTCTCTTTCTCTCTCTGGCTCACGAACGAGTATTCTTAACCTATAGTTTCGCTGCGGTTCGATCGGGCGCTGTGCATTTGCGAAAATAGAATTAAGTCTCTTGCAGATTTCACGTCTGCCGGAAAATACTGGACTCACGCGTACGAAGATCCGGAATTTGAAAAAACTGTAGACGACCTGTGGAAAGAAGTGAAACCATTGTACTTGCAACTTCATGCTTACGTGAGACATCGACTTCGTCAAAAATACGGATCGAAGATCGTTCAGAGAGAAGGTTATATTCCTGGTCATTTATTGGGTGAGTCAAAATTTGTCAATAGACTGTATGATTTGTATCAATTGATTTTCTTATTGCAGGCGATATGTGGGCGCAATCTTGGATTCACGTTCATAGGTTTGCTATGCCTTATCCTCACGTTAAGAAACTGGACTTGACGAAAGCTATTATTAAAAAGGTTAAATCGATCGAAATTCATTATAGGATAGTTCTTAAGATTGAATTTTTCATTTTCAGAATTTTACCGAAATTGAGTTTTTCAAGATCGCCGAAGATTTCTTTCGTTCCATAGGGTTTCCCATGTTACCTTCGACGTTCTGGAACAGATCGATACTCGTGAGGCCAAAAGATAACAGGGAATTGGTTTGTCACGGTTCAGCATGGGATATGTACGACGGAAAGGATTTTCGGTAAGAGTGAAGAAATTTTTATTCAATTATTACAAATTTATTAAAGATTTTCTTTACAGTATAAAAATGTGCACTCAAGTAACCTACGATGACTTGGTCATCGTCCACCACGAAATGGGTCATGTATATTATTACATGCAGTACAAGGATCAACCAATAATATTTCGCGAAGGCGCCAATCCAGGTTATACTAAATATGATAAATAATCAATCTAATAGATAATTGTCCAAAATATTTTAGGATTTCACGAAGCAATAGGTGACACCATTGCACTCTCAGTGTCATCTCCCGTTCATACAGCAAGTCTGGGTCTTACGGAATCCAGTAATTACAGTGCCGAAGAAGATATCAATTTTCTATTTCTAATGGCTCTACAAAAAGTAGCTTTTCTACCATTTGCCTACGTGGTCGATAAATGGCGATGGATTATTTTCGGGGACGACATTAATCCAGAACATTACAATGGACTATGGTGGAAATTAAGGTAATTCGTTGTAAACGTTAAAATAATTATGCTTATAATTGGTACTGAAACACAGAGAAGAAATTCAAGGTATCGAACCTCCAATCGATCGTACCAAGGAGGATTTTGATCCTGGTGCAAAGTATCATATCGATGCTAATGTACCATACATAAGGTAAATCTTTTAGAAAGCTCTTAAAATAATGATTTACGATCGACTTAATATCCCTGTTGTATTTGTCATTTTTAGATACTTCGTCAGTTTTATTATACAATTTCAATTTCTCGAAGCTGTCTGTTTGGCGTCTGGACAATACGATCCTGGCGACGTGCACAGGCCATTACATCGTTGCGATATTTATGGGAGCCTTGAAGCAGGAATCGGTTTAAAGTTGAGTCGTTAACATAAGATAATAACGGAAATATCCAAGAAACAACTCAATTCTCACGATGATTTTATGACAGACAGATGATGCGGCTCGGAGCCAGTAAATCATGGCCAGACGCTATGGAAATGTTAACGGGATACAGAAGTATGCAGACTAAAGGACTTCTGGCGTATTTTCATCCTCTCTATCTTTGGTTAAGAGATGAAAACGAAAGAAATCACGAACCTATTGGATTTTGATAAAAGATCGAATAAATCTATTTTTTTTTTCAAATACTTACAAGTCATGCAAGGGTTGTCCAGACTGAAATTTGAGTTATGATTCTTCTGGGGAGATATGGAAATGTCAAGCTGTAATCGTTGACAGAACATAAACGGGTCTGTTCAGTGTTGCGCGAGTCAGTCATACTGATGCGTCATCAAGAATGCTGCCATCTGTAAATTGAAGTAGCTATTACTTCGTTAACGCAGCTAAACAGTCTTCAGTCGTTTCTCAGCTAGTAATAAGTCGTCAACTGTAATGCATGTTTTCGCAAAGGGGAATTGTTTCATTTATAAGATTAATTAAGGATTCTATAAAAAAAAATGGAATCTTGTAAAAGATATACCGTTATTAGTTGTACAATTTAAGCAATTTTTGTATATCAGTTTGGAAAGTAACCTCAGAATTGAAAGGCACCGCCATCACACGGTAAATACCAAAAGCACTGATGAATGTCATTCTCTTACGATACCGTTCGTATGGTAAAACAGTAATGATAAAAAAAATACTTTTGCATCATAGTTTCCTGAATTTGAAACCAGATGACGCGCGATTGATTCAACATACAAATATATGCCATGACAAAGTTGTTTTTTTGAGCAGAAACCTTTCCCTTGCAAGAAATATGATTTCTCCAACAATTTTGACTAATACTATAAGAAATATAGTCGAACAATAAGTCTGTACATTCTTCAATGGTTTTATATTTTTATAAATTTTTTTTTACATTCAATCATTTAATAATATTTCGCAACAGAAAGGATGTCGCGATTTGGACTGTAGGACCTTAAAAACAACTGACATTCAAAACGATTAAAATATTCTTCACATGACTTGCTAAGTCTGATCGAAGCTTTAATCATTCAATCTCGTTCGCCATTATACTTGGACGTTGCTTATTAATCAGGTATCAATCTTGTTAGTAATTTCTTATCTGTATTCTTATTTGTTTGTTAGTTGACAGGTAACAAGATCTGCATTCCTACAAAAAAAAAGAATTAACAATTCCTGATTGATCTTGTATCACGACCAAGGTCAGTCACGCAAATAGCATACTAAGAAAAATTCAATAAATTCTGAAAATTAAGAAAATCAATAGTTAAATAATCATTCTTCCATAACTCAAAAATAAATAAATAGAATTTCTGTCAAACACTGCTGATTAGGATCGATATGCAGACAATATAAAAAAGGCTATTTAATCTGCTCCCAAAACCTTTCAGTATGACAAGTACACATATTCATAATTGAAGTCCCGCACGTAGGCGCAATCCGATCTCAAGGATATATAACGATAATGTCGAATTTTATTAATAAACGTTCGATACGCCACATCATTAATTCAGTATCAGCTCGAGGCCCAGAATGCTTCTGTTGAATCTTACTTACTGGCCCAGATGCCGTTTAGAAGGTCTACACATATACTTAAAACCAATTTTGAAATATAGATATAAGTAAGTCGATTAAGATCGAGGTGACTCGATCGACTCTCGTCAATTTAAACAATGATCTCAAGATCAAGTGTGAGTTCGGTTCCGCAAAGGACCGTTCTCCAAGTAGAAAAGTTCTCGCATTTGATTGCGAGAGGGTGATGACCGACCCTGAATCAGCCTCCTGACCAGGTCCAAGTATATCCGACAAGGTTACCCAGAATATGAACTGTGAGTCCGGTTCCTTTCATTTTTCTCTCTTCCTCGTAATCCGCTTCTTCTAAAGTCCATGTAAAATCCAGAAACGCTCGTTGCATAGTGATTTGCATGGCGCGCAGAATCCTTAAAAAATGCAGCCTATATAAGATAACGCAAAAACAAAAGCGATGGAGTAGAGCGAACGTAGCGTTCAATGTTTTTCTATCGACTGCCTGTTTTTTACTTTAAAGGTGTCCAAGATTCGCCGGTTCATTAAACGATATAACAATTGAATAGAAATCTAAAAATGATTGTTTTAGAATATTTTATTTTATCAGGTGTCGCCGCCAAGTGTTACAATGTAATACATCGATTCTATATGTTATTAGCAACGTACTATAGACGTCAGTTTTCAGGCTGCTACGTAGATACTGAATTCTCTGCGTTTTACACGCATTCAACGCATAGCTGCTTCTGGCTGGCATTGCGTGCCACACGTAACCATTATAGACACTCGAACTACTCTTTTAATTCAATTGATAGTTTCACTATCAGTGAATTGATTCATTGGAGAAAAATTAAAGTAGTACCTCAGCCGTGCTGAGATATCACGGTACATCTGATCAGGCTGATTTGATAATTAGTCTGTAGGAATAATAAGTCGTGTAGTTTTTAAACGCGTGGCTTGTTTGGACATGCGATTCTAACGGTTGCGTTAAGTAGAAAAAAAAAAACAGGGAGGAAAAGTAAAATGGTAAAGGAAGGTGTAGGGAATGTTTTGACGCTGTAGACACGCACCTTGTACCCACTCAAAGCGTTCTCCTGGATTTCGCAATTTTACGGCTGTCTAACGCGCTCGTTCAAACGCGTGACGACGAAATCGCTTTCAAAACTCGATATGGCGAGAATAACAGAAATCAGCGTAAATTGATGCAACCGTTTGTATTTGACTTGTAAATGTCAAAGTGAAATGACCTGACGAGTTCTCGAAGTTTTATATTAAGATCACGATTTGATTCTTGCCGTCAGACAGCTTTATTGGATCGAAAGGTAAGAGCGATGGAAAATAATGATTCTCGAGGAAATAACATATCGACCTTGTGTCTACGGGCCTCCTTCGATCTATGAAATTAACGTAATAAGTCTGGGAAGCGCAAATATGAAAATTGCAGGAAGGATGACTAATGCGAAACTCTCAAGAACAAACGTCGCTTCGCGTGACCGTAGCTCTTGGAGTATAGATGAAATTTACTTTATTTAACTACTTTTATTAAATGTTAAGGTAAAAGTATCAATTTTAATACAACGACTCAAAATGGACTTGTCATTCACGTGGAATTCTATACCACGTTCTTGCTTACGCTGTACGATCGATCAGTCTATTTTTCTTTAGCCAAGAGAATTTGCGTAAGCTGATCACTGCTTTGACAATTATAAGTATATTGAAATTCTGTAAAAACATTTATATATGGTAAAGTCACACGGAGAAGGTGCCGACATTCCGTCGTATGGCAATATGGAAAGTTTTTAACGAGCGAACGAAAAATTTTCAGTAAGCACAAAAAACCTGGTTAACTCGTGACCAGAAAATATGACAAGCCAGTAAAGAACTTTGCAATCCTCTCTCTCTCTCTCTCTGACACTCTCTACCATTCCCACTTCTTTCTTAGACATTAATCCAGACTTTCTTTTCGTCCTAAGATTCGCCGCACTCCATTGCACATGCGTATTTGTAAAACATGGCGACACCATGCAGACACCAGTAAAGCAAAGAGCCACAGCGCACAGTTTGCTGACGTTACAATGGAACAGGTAAAATAATGTAATTAGTTATGCCAGAATCAGTTCAGGATATAAGGATAATTTAGTTTTCATTTCAATAAGAAATTCCTAAGTAATACCACCTGTCCAAAAGAAACTTTCTATTCAGAATAGACAATGCTAATGATTTTTAACACGCGGACCAAATGCATCCAATCAATGACTGAAATGACCCTGTCGATGAATCTTGAGGAAAAATTGTCCCGGGATATTTGATTGCATAATTCGTCCTCTCCTAAGAAACGTGAAAGTTTCTAGTTGGGTTCTACTCGCCAGTTGGAAATTAGGGAAATTAGGCTGTTATGCTGGACTGATAACCCTGTGCCTAGATCGACGACTCGACTTGTTAATCTTTCACGTCAGTACAAATATGCCAGTCGTAATGCGTGTAACGTGTAAGAATCGTAACAGTTGGAATGGCGCCACGCTGTATTGACGTCCCTGATTCCATCGGCTTATTTCGTTAATCGTTCCTTCCCGAAGCCCTTGATACGACGGAATGCTTGGAGATTTATGGAAAAGCTGTTATCCGTCTACCTGCCAGGATACTTGCTGATTTGCTACTTTATATTAATCATGGCATTGCGTAACTTCCAGCCCGAGGCACAATTAGCACGGACTCGTGCTCTTACTAATTAATGTTATTGCCTTATCGGGACTACGCTAAGTATCCCGGGAATGAAATGGGTGACAATGCGTGACTTTCTTTTGAATTACATTAAACAGTACATTTTTCAACTTCGAACCACGATTTTAATATCATTTTGATTTTTTTAATTTTATTCAATATACTAATAACGCTTGTTTATACTTCAATTAGATGATTCTGTAATAATTGGAGCATGAAATTACTAAAATAATGTTCTACAAAGAATTATTAATGTTTTATTCTTTTTTTTCGACAAAATTTTAGTCTCATAACAGACGAGTCTGATTCGTGCCTGTTTCGCCGGAAGTGGACAGTCTTGTGACTTCCGTTAAAGATATATTCAGTTCATGGACGCGAGCGTGCGTGTAAGCGCGTTCAAGTAAATTGCCAGTTTGTTGCAGAAGGTAGCCGTTGCCGTTCATTGAAAGCGTAATTACTAATTAGTAGGCAAATGCACCTTTAGCGAGAGTGCCGTTACCTTCGTCGGTACGGTTTATTGATTTTACACTGGTTCGACTCGCCATGGACAGGGACACCCTGGACGTTTCGAAATTCCATCTGAGGTTCTTTTATCGCGCTCCTTACTTTGCTAACGATTCTGGAAGGTGATGAAGTAAAAAAAAAAAAAAAAAGAATTTCCACATTAACGATTTATGTTAGCTGTTTTAGGAATTAACGTAAGACAACTATTTTTCAAGCACTCGTGTTCCCCTGCCTAACGAAAAACACTTCGTGAACGGGCCAATGCACGCTTATACTTTCGTACACCAATGTCCTTTCGCTTTTGAAACTTCTGAAGCGAAATGCTGCCATGAAAGATTAGACAGAAGATTAGATCAGAACGTAACCAGACTCGTGACTGAAGCCTTGCTGGCTTCGTCTCAGACATATTTTGCATCTCACAGCTCCACCCAACGAAGCAAAGATATCTCTGGCTAATGTAAATTCGTGTTATCCTAAATGGATAAAATTACATTAATTACATTAATTACGTTAGATCGTATATGAGTACTGACAGAAACTGCTAACCCTTGACACCGAAGATAGTCGCTCGATGACTTTTACTAATAACAACTTCTCACGCGATGCTCAAATCGAAAATGATTTCGATCTAGCAATCATTCACGCGTCACCTTTCTCAGGACTTATCGTTTGAACTGCCAGCATTGCTATTAAAGACTACTACGTAATTTTCGGTTTTACGATCTTTGCTATGCAAATTTATATATCGACTTAATCAACATGGTCAGTGGTCCGGGATCTCTGAAAAATGCCAGCAGCTGTACACACGTAATCGACTCCTCGTCATTGTTGTCGAACAGGAAGTGCATTGCGGTGAAGTCATTACGGGTGACTAAAGAAATCAGTGGAGTCGAAGGGAAAAAAAAAAGAATTGTTGAGAAAAAATTTGTATTCGAAGGCTAAACACTTATGCGAGGCGTAATCGTCCGACGTCAATTAAGCTGGTTTTATTATTACGCGAGGGGGACCCTCAACATCCGAATCATTGACACCCTCGTGAGTCATTCTCAATAACTGGTTCAAGATCAGCATTCAATGCTGTATGGCTCTCTCGAACTCATTCCCTCACAATGATTTTACCGGTGAATGGGTATCATGTGGATCATCGTCGATATACAGCGTTACGTGTATATGCAAGTATCTAATCTCATGAAAGAGTCATTTTACGATTTGTAATTATTCTTTTTTTTTTTATTATCCAATTTAGTCATCGTAATTCTCCATCTTAAAGTTTTCTCGTGATTGACTGTATCATTAACGAGTTATAATGAGCGTTGCAGTGATCGTGATCGATGGACGAGAATCGCGAGCGAGGCTTTTGTTTCTACTCGATTTATCCTAAGAGAAGATTCAACGCTAATCGAGGTCATCGAGAGGAAGAACGTGACATTTTTTTTTTCGAATGACAATTTTCAATGCGTCAGCTCTTTATTCAATTTTTTTTAATAGACTTTTATACTCTCGCCTCTTTCACTGTATTCCGTAGTCACGCTGACCTTCTCGGTTATTCTGATTTTAGGAAATTAAGGCTAATCGATCGTTTATGGTTTAACCTTCCAGATCGCAAAGCGTAAGCTGCTCGTATTGGAAAACGTGATGCAAAGCAGATACTCGCCTTGCACAAGACTCCCTGAAAATCTGATAATGAGCAACATGAGGTTAGGCTAGTTGTGACGCCTTTTTGTTTTTTGTTTTTTATTTCCAACTACTTAATGCAAATTAAGAAACCATTGTTTAGTACGCGAGAAAAGTCACGGTATTTTCATGCTATGTAATTTGATTGCTTCATGCGACCCTCGTTTATCGAACCTTCAAATTGTTTTTAGAGTTAATTATTGGATCCTTTTTGGGTCCGTCAGGAGGGAGTATATATAAGTTTTGTTTTTTTTTTTCATTTTTTATTTCTTTCTGATTCCCGACCTTCCACTAATGACGAGAAGAAAAATCCTTGAACCATGCATGTCCGGTACTTAAGGAGTGCTCCAGGCATCGGCGCGTGCCTTCATTTTTCCCGAATGCAGATTAATTATGCAATTAATCACTTGTCGATTATCAATTCCCTCAAGCAGTCAATACTATGATCCCATATGGTAAGAGCTAGTCTCATGGGCGTACGTGACTCATAATCACAGACAGGATTCTTTTGCTGATGTACTTTGTTCAACGTTTTCCCCACTAGGTGGTTACAGCCAGGTAAATATAAAGAATTCATAAATTCATACAGGATTGAATATTAATGACTTAATGATAGCGTAATGCGTAAACAGAGAACGTAAAGCGAATAAAATTATTCTAAAAGCTGTTCGTCAAAGACTCGTGTGCTGCGTCAATAGCGGAGCTATAAGATTTTTTCTCGGCGAATAAAATAAAACAAATTCCTGAAAATTTCCGAGTCCGGAATGATAATTGATTGAAATTATTGCGAATCTGATAATTAAGGATAACCTTCATTCGTTCCTCAATTGGACTTCTCCAAATATTTGTCGACTGCATTATTCGTATTTATGCAGTTCGCAAAAATGTCATCAGACTCGTTAGTGATGCTGCGGAGAAAGGGAAAGATTTTTTGATGTTTATGCGATACCGAGAATTGACTTTCAGGGACCATCGAAGGCGACAAATATGTCGTGCTAATTAATTAAGCACCAGCAGCTGACAGGAGCCGGCTCGTTTGCGCGACTTCTTTTAGCGACATTGGCTGTACTAGAAAGGTCCGGATTCCATCGTGGAATCAGTTCGTAATTGACATTGAAAAATCTACGTAGAAAATATATTATATCTCCATAACAGACTTTTTGCAAAAGCAAATTATCGTTTTGCAATTAGATATTGCACTGTCTGCGGTTTGGTAACAGGCTAAAGATAATTTTCATTTATTATTTTCTAGCGTCTCAGGTATCGTCCAAGAAATTCTTCGATTACGAACACGACCACACAACATACCACCTATTGACCCTGGACGGAGTCGTTGGCGCCAGCAATGAAGAATTTTGAAAAAAAAAATGAATAAAAGGGCCAATCGAAAGACAAGAGAAAGGTAAATGAAAGGCAAGGGCTTCCTTCCGTTCAGGGCCTCACGTAATTATCACCTCGAACATTAATATTAATGAGATTCGTGACAACGCCAACACGACTTCCGGAATTGGCAGACCCTCCCCTGCGGATTCTCTTAGCGAAGGTACCCTGGAGCCTCGAAGTCCTGGAGCCCCGGAGGCAGGGGTTACCTTGACCATCACGTGGAGAGTCCCATGAGGAGGGGGTCCCACGGCCTCCGCAGCTGAGATATAAGTCCCAAGCAGGCCCCCACCTCAAACAGACCACCACACTACACTACACAGTCTACCCTACCCTACCCCTGTGTAGTAATTCGTTAACAGTTAACAAGACTACTTCAGTAGTTGACCGACTTATCTGGTGCACGGAAATAAAGCCAGTCTTTGCAGACTCTTGGAGAACAGTCTCGTCTCGAGAAACTGAGAAACGCCATGAAATTCGTAAGTACCTGACTTACCGCTCGAGTCGTTTCTTCGTCAGACTCTCGCTCTTGGGATACAGTGCTACTTAGATCTTCTAGGAAGTGTCATTGTGCCATTGTGCCATTGTGCCAGGCGTCGACGAAGTGTCAAGTGCTTATACACGATTTCACCTAACTCTCCATATATACCTACGATTATACCACTTTGATGTTCATCCTAACTAAAATTCAGTCATCGCTCGATACAGTCAATTGATACCCCATCGAAAGTGAATCGCATAGTAGAAATATGAGTAAAAAAATATTTAAGTTCATTGACTCGACTAACAAGTTTTTCTATGGTGATACTTTCGTTCGTTTTATTCGCTTTTAATGGAAATCGACTTCTTTTTACCGGAGGACTGAGAATACTCTTGTTTTCTGTGACGGTATCGGGTATTGACACAAATAAATAAACAAGTGTGCGAAATGCTGATTCATTCATGAGACTGTCAGATCGTAGCCCTCGGCGGGACAGGTCGCCGGCCTTGCCCCAGGCTCACGGAACACCACACTATGGACCGACCGACGACGTTCTATGCTATAGGATATCCCGAGTAGTTATTAGCTATTAGTGGATTACGAGTTATACGAAATTCTATGTACTTTGCTTAATATGAAAATCGAGTAGCCACATTGAGAATTCATGAGATTCGAGAATTTTGATAATTTATTATTGCTACGATGCAGCATGGTTATATATATCGATAGGTACTCGGTGGTATCGATTACAAGATTAAACATAGTCCGTAGCTACTAACTACTGCTGGGATTTCTGCTTATGGGTATTCAGGGCATTATACGTACAGTACTTGCACCAAACAAATTGGATTTCGCAACAGAGCGTAGGCACAAATTGTACGGCCGATTAGGGAGACGTCCCGACGTCCCGACGCCCCCTTCTATCTCCTGTTGTACCGAAGCTGCGAAATCGTATATACCGGTTATGCTGTGAATACCATGAGAATTTGCATGGTTTCTCAAAGGCTGCCTAGAAATATTTATTAGCTATGGCGGCAGGTGGATACGCTTTCGCACGTTGCGTTACTCGAGCACGAACGCGCATGTAATATCATTTCATATGGAACTGCGGGAACCGTATATGTAGAAGCTGAAGAAGTCTTGATGGATGCCCAGTATAAAGAAGTGGAGTGGAATCAAATTTCTCTATCTTGGTACTGGCGTATCCAATTGATACTGGCTTAACATTATTAATTGTATTATCAGTTATTACTATGATCCACAAGCACGCTTAACCGACCGTAAATGCTTTCTATGCAATATTGCAATGTACCTCTGAAAATCTATGTCATTTCATGAAATAACATATTCAGCATAGATTTGACTTTTGACAGGAAATCTAGATATTTTCAATGTAATCTTTAATCAAAGGGAACTATAAATTTCTAGTTATTTTTAACGCCCTCACGCAATCTGCATGATCGGATCGAAATGCATATTATGTCATTCGGGTTAGGTCACTTTCATCTCTTTAATTCCAAGCTACTGACGGAATGCACGTTCACACGCTTCGCTGCTTCAGATTACTTTTTTTTTTTTACCATTTTTTCACGATTTTCGATTCGAATCGTGATAGTTACTCATGTTTTTGCGTGCTTGGGTAAATTGTTATCGATCAAGCCGATATCTGTGTTGTACAACAAATCGTTGGTTACGGTGAGATACGTGTATACTGAATAATTTCCGGATATCATTTTTTGTATTCCGATCGTTTACCTTTCAAAGCAGATAACGATCTTATTTAGGTTTTTTTTTTTTTAATACCTGATACGGATACTCTCATCGTACTAGTTCTTATACGTTTGATACTGATACTGATAAGAATTCTTTGAAACTTACTTAACGATCTCCTTGTGCATGAAATTTTTCATGATGTAGTTCTGATAACGAAACGCCCTGGTTCTAGGGTTATTAATACTCCTGTAAAAAAGCAAAAGTTTAGCAAGTCAGCAAGACAAGCGCCTAAGTTAAAGTACACGAGCAAGCAAGAACGTCTCGTTTGAGAAATCAGATAATTCCTGAAACGGAAACGAGCGCTTGGAAATATATTTCCAAGCGCTATATAGCATTGGATTTGTATATAAAATGTATGTTTAACACGGAGAATCGTCTCTCGCGACTGGATAGCGCTACATGTAAAATTCGACTTTCTTTATCAATTCCCAACAGCGAATTACCTAATAGCAGAGATAAAGAGGATGGATTCGCGGTATTGAGTAACGTATCGCCAAAAATACAAATCGAATCAGTTCGATCCTTACATTATTATGTACTAAGTGATCCAATAGTTTTGAAAAAAAAAAAAGTAGGCGTCACTTTCTACAGATAAATTAACTTTTTCTCTATTTTTCTAATTTTATTTTGAAATTTTCGCAAAAACCAATTCCGATCGCGTTACGCAATCTTTCTCTTCGGGATGCATTACACGTTCCCAATAGATAATATCGATTATCCACTCGATATTATACCTACTGGAAGATACTGAACGAAAGCAGTCGCCTCGCTTTCTTTGCGTCGGTACGAAAATATTGGCAAGTAATTTTCATAGTCGCGTTCGATCCATTTACGAAATTCTTTCTGACATAAGTGTTCGATCGATTATCGCATAGTAGCCAAACAGTCTGAGATTAATAAGAATGGCATGGGTGATTAAACGAATTTCTCGGTTTTAGCAACTTATCGGTTTGACTGACAAGCAGCAGCTTGCTCCATGTTGTTCGCGAACCGTGACGACCCGGACCAGACTAACCTACCAACGGACAGTCAAATATCGCAGCGACTCTCCGGAGGAATTGGAATTGCGAATTCGCCTAGCGTGATATTCCCTGATATAGATAGTACATGGGGAAATGAGATAGTATATATATGTATATGCATATAGAGAGGAACCAGTCTAACGTTTCGCTTGAGCACTCTGGGTTACCCAGTAGACATTCGATTAGAGTGTCGTAAGACAAGAGAACGTGTTTCCTTCGAAAATTGCCCTATTAGTCCGAGACTTTGAAAACCCTTCGAGCGAAATTCGTATTTCCTTTCATTTAATTTTTCGCATTTCTTTCATTTCCAGTTGTTTTTTTTCTCCAAGGTTTCGCAGAACTCCTTCGTCTCGGTGAAGTTCAAAGGAAAATTTCTCGGTTATTAAAAAAAAAAAAAGAACGACAAGAAATCTCGGACCGAGGAGTTTAATCGAAAATTTTGAGTTTGGTCGCCGCCAAAGAAAAATCTCACGAAGCGACAAGTTTCGTTCTTGCTATATTAATAGACGAGAAACGGCACCTTCTGCACGCATTCGTCTTTATACCTTTCGCTCTCTTCTCAAAGTGACTCAATCTTTTCTCACGGCCTTGGACTTTTATTCTATTACTCGTGAAACGACAGAAAAAAAAAAAAAAAATACACCGAAGCCTCTTGTCGAAATTCTGATATCGATTGTTCCAGCCTTAGACACGCGTTAAACGTCGCGTTAACGTCGAGCGAACAAACGCAGCCACTTTCACCGGTAGCGCCGGTTCTCCATAGATTTTTCGATACATTACGTGAAAACAAATGACCGACTGTGAAAAGCATGAAGTATCGTTGCCTTCCGAATCAGGATAAGCAAACACGGTTTAACGTTATGTCACGAGAGATTTGGAAACGAGAGTTCTTACGTTATTCGCGCAATTCTGTGAAATTTCTCTCGGCAGTGCCAAGGTGATCGAAAGTTAGGAGTCTCATAGAAACAGTGGGGTAAGCCCCCACGGGTAACGTCCATTAAATTTTCACCATGATCAATATCCCTTTTGGAGCACCGAGGAGCATCCTCCAATATGGCCGACTTTAATGAAAAGTCATTGACAGTCTATAACTCGGTGAAAATATGAAATCTCAACAGCCGATACATATATATATATATATACATATATATTTATGACGTTGCTGGTGCAATATGGGGAAATACTGTACGAGTTAGCGATAGCAAAAGTTATACGGGCGTATGCCAGGGCACGTATACACGGACTATAGATGTAACAGAGACGTTAGACAATGCAGCTTGCATAAAGTGGCGGGTACGTTAAACATATTTATGCACGCGGTTCTATGCATTATGCACGCTAATGGTAATGTCATCGGAGGTAAAACTACCTGAATAACGTTATAGACCAAGAGAGAGGGTAACGGTATCGATGAATTTAACGTTTATCGAATTTGTCATTCTGATACTTACCAAAATAGTAAATAATGTTTTTAGCCAAAAAAAAGAAAAAAGATTCATTCCCAGTAGGAATTTTAACGTCGCGACGTCGACGTCCTTCGCGAATGCTTTTTTTATCCCGTGATATTTCTTGCTGTCGATGGGGACTCGCAGGGAATCGATTCTTAATGGCGTCGTCGTGATACGAACTGCCGGTCGTTTCTCAACTGTTAAGATTTTCTATTTGGATTTCGATCACTTTTCAATCCCTTCTAATGCAAGTAGTATGTCAATGGATATTGATTTTTTTTTTTTTTCTGTCAATAAACATTCTCATGGATACTTTTCGTTTCCTTTCGGTGTGATACTACCTTGTGGCTATTAGCATGATCCGATAATGAATTATTTGAACTTCACGGATGTTTGAGCAGCGTGGAAAGTCTATGGTCTGCTCAACGCACCGTTACGCGGAAGTATCCAATCGCAGCGTTAGAAAAGATTCGTAACGTTCTCTCGCCGAGAAACGAACAATCGGTGGTTATTAAAAATATTTATCAGAAATGGATGGTAACGGTGAAATTTATCAGAGCCGCGTGCTTCCGCATAAGTTTAATTACGTATTAATCATTGGATCACATAGGAAGTTGGGATCTTTATAAGGATAGACACTTACAAAGGATAACAAGGTGTGCAAAGGTGAAAATCTCCAGTAGAGCCATTAATTGATTACGTGATTACATATCGATCAGATAAGCCAAGCACAGATTTTAGCTCAATAAATGGTTTAATCCTGAAATAACTTATTTGTTAGCTTATCTATAAAAAAAAAAAAAAAACTTTTGAAAAATCAGTCCTTAATACCCATTACATTTTTTTTTTTTTCAAATTCAACGTTAACTCAGCTGCTTTAAACTTTGCTGGAAACTTGAATCTAACTTTTAATAAGTTTTCATCTCTGTACAGTCACATTCGAGAGAAGTTTTGCATCCCTGTAGCATCTTCTGAACTAAGATCTTTCAAAGCTACCATATTGACTATGTAATTGCCTAATCATTCTTATGACTGTATAATTAACAATCATTACTATTAATCGATTTCTAGATTCTCTTCAAACGATCGCTAAACGATTAGAAAGACATCGACCAGCAACATGATCCAATAGTTGCTACTGGGACCACCAGGGAATGAAAATCGAACGTGAAATTAATATCGATCGGTTCTCTCGAATTCAATTACAAGTCCAAACTAATCACTGTATTAATTCGCGTTACGCTCTGTTATTCTCATAGACTTTCCATAAAAACAATAAAATCGAATCGTTTATTTTGTGATTATAAAATCGCCTGAGATTTTCAAATTACGAAAGATCTCAACGAGATGCACACTCGCCATTTTGATCCTCGGTTATTATCAAACGGGAATATTACCATTCCATGTGTCACGGTTCTCGCACATGTGTGTCGCACGTGATCAAATCCTTCGCGATGAAGTTATCCTTGTAAACAAATGCAACTAATGCCATTGCGTCTAGTTAACAATTAACGGAATCTTCGTACAGGCTTCTCAATACTCTTAGGGAATTTTCTTCATATTTACCTATATACTTATTTCAGTACTAAATACCCACAGTGTACAAGATACAATAGATACAAGTACGATCCACCATAATAGCGTTTACTTTTGACAATGATTGCGCAAGTTCTTACGAAAGAAATTCTTTGATGGGACAGCCGTGAAAATGCACCGGTGATAATGATAGCAGTATTATAGCGGACGGATGCAAGAAATGTGAAAGTACGTTAGCAGTAAGTTTGTATGTCCTTCGAAAAATTACACATCCGTCAGTATCGACGATGCCGTCAATACTTTTCTCTTTAGTTAGTTTGAAAGTTTATTTGATCTTTTTTTTTTAATATTAATAATTCTGTTTCCTTACTCGTTCTCGTGGCAACTCAAGAATCAGAATAGACTAATGACTTTCCAATGCTTTGAACTTTTCCCGAGTTATTATACCTATATCGGCGATACGTCATGGATACGTTCGACTCCAGCGTTGAGCAATGGCTTTTATTTTTATGGGACAATATTAATGGCCATTATTTCTCACGAAATTTATTTGTACTCTCCGGCATACGAATCCTTCCGGATTTCTTTTTTTTTTTTTACGTTTAAAGAAGTCTGGATATTCGAGGAAGATTGAGTTCACGACAGCGTAACAGCGGATTGGTTCGTGTCGCCTGATAAAAATCGTAAATCGAAATAACGACATCGCTTTTGGCTTATATAATGAGATCTGTGCAAGACACGTATGCGCGAATTCTCATTGATCGTATGAGAAATCGGATTTCACATATACGATCTTATAATAAAGATTGCGAGTTGCAGAGTGGCGATTATTTATAAGGACATTAATGGTTTTTGATTTCTTTCGAATTTCTCTAGTTACGTTTCTTTTTTGTCTCTCACAGGCATCTTTAAGAATAATTATTCAAAGCTGTCGCTTGAAAGTGACTCAGGTGTCAAATAATATTGGAAATCGCATTAGGCATCATTTTTAACGACACTCACACGTTTTCTTACCTAATTTCAATTATCAAGCCGATAAATCAATTCGGTTGGGAATATCATCGTGATTCGGGCAGTCACGTTTTTTTATTGCATTTTTTCTTACAATTTTCCTATCGATTCCATTTGCATAACTAGCTGGTGTGGAAGATTAAATTAATCTAGAGAAAATTCCACACTCGAACAAGGCAGCTGCTGGTCAGTCGCCATTTAATCGTATCGCACTCGATCTTATGTCCTTATAGACATTCTTTCAGTCGGCCCTCGTGATCTCTGCTTGAGGCTTGCGAAACTTTTCTTCAATTCCAAAGAGCCATAAGACCGTAGGCCGCTAGGCATTGATTACAAAATATAGATATACGACACGAGATAAATTCGTAATCAAAGATATTCATACAATTCATTAAAAAGATGGGTGTTTAATCGTTCACGCTTATATCCGTTTTAAACACTAATTTTGACAATATTCAAAATAATTAATGTCCTCGTCGCACGCAAAAAACTAATAGTTCCAGACTTTTGAAGAAAAGCCATAAGATAACATGATTTCAGTAGTTTTACTTCTTTTCTTTTTATTTCGTCAGAACTTTTAACAGTCTTGGCAGGATTTAATACGTAATCGACCCAGTATGTAATGTAGATCAGCGTGTCAAACCTGTAAGTCATTTACATTTTTCAAGTTCTTCGGCGTCTATTGACACCTTCTCATCCTGTCAATCAAGTTCAAGTCGACGGAAATGCTTGTTCCTCCTCGTTTACAATATTTTTGTATCTTATAATTAAGAGAATTTATTGCTATTACAAAAATATAAAATAAACATGAAAATCATTATGCGTGTTTCAGGTCAGCCTAGTCTTCTTCGTCGTAGCTGCCCTGGCTAGCGTTTACGCACAGGACTACAGTCAGCTGTTCGCTGGATTTGGGCCTTACCTGCAGCAAAGTAACTCAGGAATGAGAGACCCCCGATCGAATACCGGTAAGTCCAAACAAACAAAATTTCCAAAATTCCTGTTAAACTCCGTTCCACAACGAGACTCTTAAT
>JARPRG010000448.1:395267-413100 GCA_031001745.1 Hartigia nigra | reverse complement strand
ATGTTAATGCTCTAGAAAGAGAATGGCAGGGGGTTAACGAGGCGTACGAGAATGTACGAAATAGTTAATTTCTAATGGCATAACAAAAAAAAAATTATTCTATTACACCGATCATCATTTTAAATCTACTTGACGAGGTCGCGAAAAGTACATTTGACTTTGTAACTTTGCTTCTTACTTTTGTTTCTTTTTTTTTTACCGAATTATCATCCATTGTAAAGTTATTCAATCATACTTAATAATCCCGTCATGCACTGTTTGCCAAACTTTTGTGCGGCCAGCAATCCTGCAGCTAATACATATATCTCTCCTGTTTCGCAATATCACAGCGTAAATCGCGTTACGTGTAAATTCTTCAGACACAAAATTAACAATAGCGAGGAAGTTACGATTTAAACCATCGATCTGTCTACGATCGCGTGATACCCGATACTTTTTCATTGGCAAAAGTTACTCTTTGATCTTATTCTTAGCGGAACCTATCTATATATCGTTATAATGAGTATACAAAGTCTCTTGCCCGACTAATTAATGTCTATAACTGAAGTAGCCTATTGTTATTGGCAACGACTTCATCGCGTCTTACTCGAGCGACGACGAAATGGGAGAGTGACGTGACTGCTGCCATTTTACTTCCACTTGGTCTGCGCCTACAATACATAAGACTTCGAGGAGGTACATTTCTCAAGAGAAATGGAAAGGCTACGGTTGCTCCTGTCCGGCTCAATTTCATCCTGAAAAAATGCTGCAATCGCGTCTAATGGAATAATGAATTAATGATGGATAGCAGCCCTAAGAGTCAACCTTAGTGAACGTACAGCGTGAAACTTTCGATCAATTTCTTTTTAAATCGAGCACTACGAACTCCTGGAAGAATAACTAAACACGTAGCCAGGGAACTTTCCTAAATTTCGTCATTAAGTTGAAAATAAAAGAGAGAAAAAAAAACATAAAGTACCCTTTCTCCAAATTAAGTAAGACTCTCAGTCGTTCATTATCTTACAATGAGTGTCGTTAATGAAAATTGATGAAAATACATTTTGAAAAGTAAGGATAACAATGTTTATGGTAATTGTTATTATATAGTAGATTTACAGGACGTTCATTAGGAAAGGAAATTAATCGAGTCATTGAAGGCTTAATGATGATCCACGCGATATTACGTAATCCGACCGATATTACATGTCGATTAACGTCATGTTTAATTACCGTAAAGTACCGTCGGATTTCTTCGACGTTTCAATTATCAAATGATCATCGAAGCGTCATCGTCGCTGTGCGGATACGCCTTTCCGAACATGGATAAGTTTCTGTTGTGTTAGCTAATTAATTAGCAAAGTAGTGGACTTATATAAGATTGACTTGTATTCTTGACCGCTAAGAAATATATAAGTGAATATGCCAATTGGAATGCTGTCTGCTTACAGAAGTATTTACGTCGAACGACAGAACACATATTTCAAGTCGTACTGTAATTCGATCGGATTTATTTACGAAGGACAAGTTAATCTTTCACGCCTCTTTGCGTCGATCCTTATTGATTTTCAATCGGCTGCGGTCCCTTTGCCAATTAGAAAGTCAAAAGTCAGAATCATCGTAACCTTACGTGGCGGAGTCATCGGTCTATCGATTATCTATAGTCGAGTCCACGTGAATTATTACACGCTACGTCAGCCGCAATCAAAGTTTCACGAGACGTCACGTGTCAAATCGATCGAGAATATATCGACGAACGGAGACAATCGGACAAGTACAAAATGGCAAATTCGCACGGTGATCGATACTAATTTTCATATTTTGCAACAACTGAATATACGTACATGGCTTTATCGAAATTTCAATATATCCATGGGAACTTTGAAATGTTGTACATTTTTTTCTTTTCTTTTCTAATGCAAATTTCCAAACGATGAGATCGGCATCTCTTGCGTATCTTATCTGTCTTAACGTTCTTTTGTCAAAGACTTGCGAAATGCAGATTGTACATTTGAACAATACGTATGCAGAGTAACAATGACTCTCGTTCGTTTCATTCAAGTCATACGGAGCATGACGATCGCTATTGATAGAATCGATTGTTCGAAGAATTAGGCAAGAACAAGGCACGGTGTATCGATCGAGAATCAATTTCGCATTGATAAGAAATTCCATGCGCCAGCAGCCGTAAGACGTTACGCGGGTAAAAGTCATACGTGAGTATGTGAAAGGTCTGTGAAGGCTTCGTGGTATAATAATTTTCAAGGATCCTCATTTTTCCACGTTACCTTATGTCCATACCTCGTGATCGCTAACTTTGTTCCATTTTTTTAACATCGGTCCTAAGACAGTTATATTTAATGACTATATAGAGTCCAATATACAACATTGCGATAATTAATAAAAAAAATCTCTTTCTCTCTCTCTCTCGCTCTCTATTTCTAGCACTCTAGTTCTCCAGTCTATCCCCCTGTACCTATAGCGTCTCTGTTTCTCATTAGATCAATGACCGTGAAGGCCGATCCTTGCATAATTTCATGCCGACGATCGGCTACAAGAAATTCCGGAATAATCGGCGCCGCGTGTCCGATAATCGATTCTCGTTAACGATTAACCAATTGATTCCTCAACTATAAATATGTGTTTTAGATCGATAACGATGCCCAATTGTTTCACGCTCGATTGCATGAGAATCAATTTGTTTTATATCGTATCGAGTCATCAAGGTCAATCGTCTCGTGAAAACACGTAGTACCTATGATTTCATTGATTTATTGCTCCTTTTTCTTATTCCATGACGCAAATCATGATCTACAGCTCGGCATCGTATATACGGTCGTTAGAATATTCGCTTTTAGAAAGTAGCGTAGAAATTTTATTCTTACCAATTTTTCACTAGACAATCTCAAACGTAACCAAGGAAAGTTGGAATATTATTCATAAAAGAATTGCTGCTCGGGCCCCTGTCCACTCTACTTTAATTCGTCCAATTCGCCGCTAAGAATTGTGCTACTAATTGCAAGAGTTATTTGCTTGGCGCAATAGGAGGTGGCAAATGTTCAAGTATAAAAGTGATATACATTAATAAACATGTCCACGGACTAATAAGACTTTTCGTCGTAATTGATATTAAGTTTAGAATTTAACTGCTCTGTTTGCACGTCTGACATCTTACACGCTTTATTCCGTAATTGTCAGCGAAAGTATTTCGTACCAAATCTCTATTGGCAACGTAAACTACGTATCTACTGGGATCTATTAAATCGGCTACTGTCACGCGATCGTGAAACCACGAAACTCTAAAGATAATTACTTTTTTTTTTCTTCTATTTAATACCAGTCGAATGACAAGTTTTCTAATAGAGATTTCTTCGTTTTTCGTATTGTTTCAGGACCGGTCCTCTTCCCTTCTGGACCACCACCAAACGATGCCGATACCAGCGGCGTGATCGTTGGTGCCAGCGGCTTTGGCTTCGTTCCTCCCAACTCAGGTAAAGAGCCCGGACAATCGTGAGTCAAAACAACAGAGAGACGACAGTGACGATTGTCGAGTCACTGAAAATAATCCTGGAACAAGCCAAATCGTCGCACAGTGTACATAGGAATTGCAAGAATCAATTACTACGACGCACTAAAAGTACCAATAATCCTGACAGCAGTACCTTCTATGAAATTATCTCCCTTGTCCTGCACTTTCACCACTTCGCACTCCCCGATCTCCTTGCACTTTAATTTATGAATAAATGCTATTTATGTTTTACTTGTTAAATAAGCCTGGTTTTTGCTGTATTTAATTTTGAACGCTGGAACCAATCGCAGCAGCCAGTGTCTTGCGTCTCGCTTGGACTGCATGAAGATTCCTATTATTATTTGGAATACATGATTCTTCCACTGCTCGAGTAAGATTTGGATTAAGTGCACGAAATGGTCCATCATCTTTGAAAAATTAATTCACTGATTATGCTGCACGAGTCTGAATGTTTGCACTGTTACAATGACACGTATGAATTTCAATTCGCTCGCATGACATGAAAATGTGATTTTTTTTTGCCTTTTCACTGGTTTTGGTTATCGCACACTTAAGAGCAGAAGATACTCCAATTCAAATGAGTAATATTTGCTTTTTGTCGTTTGAAAGAAGAAAGGTACGTATCGTTCTGTATAGAAACAGACGTAGCTCCAATATTTACCGAAAAAAAAAATGCACTTGCAACGAGTATACCGTATACATGCGTACCTGTATATATCTGTGGTTTTACGTACATATCCTGCATGATATATTATTCTCACGCACCGGATGCTAAAGTCAAAGACTAAACTGGCACATGTAATTATGGCACGCATACTTAACGCCACGGCAAAGAGAAGTAAAATTAAATGGCGTAGATTATAATCGACTCTGTAATCGCACAACTTGTATAATAATTCTCATTGCCAGAAGTGACATCCTAACGATGCAGTAATTACTGATAAGAATGTAATTACGTTATATTTACGTATTTACCCTATAAAATATTTCCAGTTAAATCCTCAACTGGTCATTGAAAATTGCTCGTAAATTTGATTTTTTAATACAAAAATTATTTTTTGTTTATATGAAGATAATTACCAATCCGATCGTTATCAAAGTACTCGATTACTTTGACACGCATGTGTCATTCGCGTGTAGTATAAAGTTATGGGTATCAAATTATGGGATCGAGATACACGGTGATCCATATCCGATGATCTGTTCGTATTTCAACTGGAATTATTAATATCTTCTCATAGATTAAGTTAAAGTAAATTCGATTCGTCGAGTCTCAAGGCAGAAACTCGTTTCCACGTAACCTTCCTTATATACGCGTAGCATAATGTTACGAGGTCAGCCAACCCGTAGGTCAAGGTCATATTTCGTAGGAGTGAACTGAACTCTCCAGTAGCGACTTCAGGTTCAACAATCTCTGAACTCTCTATAGGTCAAGTTCGCTGGGTAAATGCGTTAAGTCACTTGATGCTCGATAAAAAGTCTCACGACGCCACCGCCGCGACGCTTGTTCATTGACGGTCTATTCGCTTCTAGAGTCGCTGTAAAGAAAGTCTGGGCATTACCGTCGAAACGATCCAAGTTTACTTGTCATACTTGGAAATAAAAAACAATTTTCTTCGTTGACCCTAATCCGCAAACAGTTATCCATTAAAAGACATTCGTTCTCCAATTCCCACGCCTTGACCTAATAATGAACCACTTAACAGTTACGTATCTCTACGTGCTGCGTACCGTGCAATTAGCTGCTTCGCGTAAATAACAATGGAAACAAAAAAATGTCCTTTCGATTCTACGTATCCACAAGGCATAACAAAACGAATGTATTATAATATTCATTATAAGGATTTCGAAAGGAGACGTCCCCCCCACTCCCTTAATTAATTTATCCAAAAAAGCCATAGTTAATCAATTAGAAAAAAAAACATTTTTTATTTGCATTGCTCCGATCCACAAACATTCTGATATCCCATATGGCTTTTTTGTCTCTCTCTCTCTCTCTCTCGGCTTCGTTTCACTCCCTTGCCACTGGTCCGATATGGGAAAATACAAAGTTCAATGGGATTTGTTTTTCCTTGACTCAATGTTCCCCATGGAACTTAAACGAGTGTTACGATTCTCATGGGACATCGGATTGGCTTATTGAATAGATAGTACCTTATACCTACTGGCAACCAGTAGTACGCAGGGACTGATTCATGGTAAATCAGCCCTATTTCCCAGAAGACCCTTCCGTCAGATAAGAAGATAATGTATACCCGTACAAGGAATTATCATTGAACTTCAAACTCCTGAAACCATATATTCCTATATAATACATACAAGATACCCATTGGCATTGTATATCAGAATTAGAAAGAATAGCTAAACCTTATCAATGGCGGATCCATAATTCGTCGGATTAAAGCTAAGCATTTTTCAGGCATTTTTAGACGCCTGAAGTTACACGTCACGATTCGCACGAATGCATCGAAGAGTGCATTCTATTCTAACAGCCGGATCCCATTCAGGATATACGAGTCTCTGATGTGAGAAAAATACAGCATTTACGCTCTTGCACGCGATTATTATTTGCAAGACGTAACGATAATGATATCGCGTGATTCATTATCGGCATCGTAAAAGAAACACGTGTCTCCACCCACCCATCGCCTCACGCCAGTTTATTTACATACACGTATAATTCTGTACGTTGCTATACGTACCGAGTACAGGGCGAATGTAACGAAGCTGATATAGATCGACGCGATGAAATGTACAATGCATTGTTCTTTTCGATGAAAGGAGCAATAACGAGGTGTCTAACGTTATAGATCGGCAATCTTATAGGAAATGGCGGATATCTATGGTAACGGTAAGGAGACTACTATTCCATGGATATAGTATAGAAATTACTTGGTGTTCCTTTCTCCTGGAACTTGTGGCACGGACGTGTCCGTATATAGACTTTTTAGTCATGGTGTTATAATTAACAGGAAAGCATCGACGAAGGTATCGGTAATACGATACAGTCTCATGGCCGATCTCTCAAGTTCAGAGCCTCTCACTTTGATTGGTTTCATTATAGTTATACACGGTATGAGTCTCTGTGTGTGTCTGTGTGTATAGAGAATCTTATTTACCGTCATTAGAAGCATTCACTGACCTTACTCCAATTTTTCATAGAGCGTCAGATTCATGGATACTAATGCATTGCTTTTATTTATTTTTTGGTTAATCAATCTTTGCTACTTGACAATGAGGATTAGTTCGAGAGTGATAATAATTGTAGCAGCAATTGATTTGAATTACTGTAATTATTGAAGATGACAAAATTTTAAGTTGAATAGTAATAACGAATATGAAGGTTGGGACACCGTGAAAACGCTTTCGTAATAGAACATGAAATGTGGGTTTTCCATGAGGATAAGGGGGTGGTAGGAGGGTATGGTAGACATTATGCAAAATCTCCTAAATACGAGGCCTCTGGGCTGCCTACCACTCATCGAGCTCTTTGTCCTTCGATGATGAAGATATTAGCGAGCGCATCTCCATAATCCGCTTCGACCCAATTTCGAGGGAAAACGAAGTCAGGTTCTCCCGACCATACCAATTGGACTCACCCTGTATATACGTAGATTCTGGACCATGAAGATCCTTTTTTTTCGGCTTGGACCGACCCTGTTTTTATTTTAAAACGCTTTAAAATTGCCCCGTATTTAATTATCACGTGTTAATAGCCACCCTACGCCGTGAACAGGGGTGAAACGTTTGCCTTGGTGAAAACGAATAAAACAATTTAAAAAAAGGTATGGAATTTACTAGAGGCTGAATTTTTTGCCGGACGCATCACCCCAAATATAATTACGAAGAGAGTCTCTTGTTTGACTTGTTCATATAATATATATATATATGGATAGAATTTTTCTCATCACTGTAGGGTTCGAAGTGTGACGTAACTATTGAGAAAATTTCATTCTCATATGGGATAGTCCTCTTTAAGCCCTATCCCCAAATGATGCTATAATGGAATCAGTGGGGTCCCACTTACCCCAGCCATCCTGAAGTGCAGCATCGCCGGCGTGATCATCTACCAACTAACCAGGGGTCTATCTCATGGTCAAACTGCTTGCTAATCAAGCAGAGTCCAGGGGGGTCCTGGAAGTCCTGGGAGTCCTGACTAGTTGCCAAGGGGAAGTATAGCTGAGGTGATAAGGGTCATAATTAGGCGCTTTGAAGTGGACAGCTTCTCGTTACCAGTGGTCAGGTGGCGAACTACAGGCTTATTTAAAGATATTTAAGTCCCCGTTCATCTATTGGGGGACGAACGGTTCAACAGAAGGGAAAATTGGGAAACCTGTAGAGCAGCCGTGAATTTAGTTGATTTTTCATAAAAAGTCCATTAGAGGATAGTAACTGGTATCAGAGCTTCAAATGATTCTAGGGATTTCCAGGGGATTTCGAATATTCCTATAGTATTTTTAAACTCTACTTTTCCATTGTGTCGTTCATCGCGAACCCTAATTTCTGCTGGTCTAAAGCGGCTTTTTTTTTTAAATCCAGTCTGCTATTTGGGACGAGAATATTCTCCCGGGTTTTCGCCACTTCGTCATCCCAAAGCCAGATCACCACTTCAACCCTTTTCGGGTACAATCAATGAATATAAAACGTGGAAAATCCGTGGGCGGAGTCTGGAACAAAGGCTTCTCGTAATTGCTCACTTTTGCCTAAATTAGTTCACAAGGCAAATTGAAAGCTGCGACACAATAGTCGCGCAGGAGTAAACTTTGAACACTTCATGGCTTTTAGATTCCCTGGTCTCTTATATGTAATCGTAATGGATGTATATATATATATATATAATTAACATATACATATAGTTAATAACTATAAAGGAGAAAGTAAACGTGCATTGGATAAGAAACGCTTGAACGATCAGAAACGCTTATGAAGATAAATAAAACCAACTAGGCTAATAAAACGTCGACGTGCTCGACTCGTCTTCGATTCTCTATCATCTTACAATTTCTCGTATAATGTTTCTAATTTTTTTTTTCTCCCACCAAGATCCATCTACAAAGTGTCTAAAAAAAAAAAAAAAACAAAAAAATGTTCAATCTAAAATTCACAAGCCGGACGTGATTCGAAAACGTGCTAGCACAGCTACCACAATCACTGTCCAGTGTCCATCCCTAACAAATTAACCCCTGAGAAGAGTCTGAACATCAGAGAGACTTGCCACCCCAAAACTGAGGCACTGGACCGTATCCGCGCGGGGATTGATATCGTGTTTAAAAAGCAACAAGGGTATTCGAAAAATCCCAACCCAGCTTTAAGTCGCGTTTGCTTAATTAAAACCCCGGCGTAACGTATGGGAACCAGACGTAAACGGTTTTTAGGGGAAAATAAAAAAAAAAACTGCTACAAAAAATATATTCCATTTTACACAATCGACCCTTAACGATATACCAAGTGCTATCAATTACGCGCTAGTGACTCGTAGCTCAATAAAAAGACTGTTTTCATTTCTGCGGTCGCACGCATTACAGCACATACATAGTTTGTTCAAGCAAATATCCTAGACAAGGGGGTTGGCACCCCTCAAAGAACACAGTTGGTGTTTGTCCACATGACTTGTTAGTTTAACATGGCCGACCCCACAATCTGCGAGCGGGACCCCTTTACTCGAGAGCGCAATATCCTGTCAGACTCAGAACGCGCAGAGCTCTGTGTGCGCTGAGCGTTCACAGCCCGACGATACAGTCGGCTGCTTTGACAATGGAAATCCGAAATGTACGGTGGTCGAACTGTAAATTTACATTGAGTCATTGTCAACGTTTGCCCACGTCATGACTGACGCCGTGGACTGAATAGCAGGAGCGTCGCGACGATTAATTTCATTTCGCGCAATTCCTATGTATCACCTCATACAACCTTAAATTTCATTAAAACAGTTTAACCACTACGATCATTCATTGAGTCATCGACTTTGTCGATGTCTTTACGAGAGAATCTGTCGTTATAAATTAATGACTTGACAATTGACGCGATTCCTTGACTCCTCTATGGTGTTGCATTTACGAAATCATTCATTTGCTGAATACGTTATTGAAACTTTAACGTACACGTGTCATCGAGCCTTTAAAATATTATGTAATTGTTGCATAATGCATACGTGTATATATATATACTCTAAATAAGCATTTTCATGCTAATTCAATTCTATAGGTACTTGAATGACTGCTTGTCTAACGTAACGATAATTTTTTTTCGTTTCAGGAATTTTCACCTATTATTACTAGAGCAACGTTTTCGTCATACGTGAAGGATACATACGTCATCAATAGATAAAGATATCGTTAGAACTCATACGTTTTCTTAAGGCTGCTTGGACCTCGCACAAAGCCCAGGTTTCGTATATCATTACGGAGAGTCATAAACGTCACATCGTCACAGTGAGAAAGTTCTAAGGCTAAGTCATCGTCATGGTCAACGGAATTATTATAGGAGTCATTAAAAGTAATTATAGCGCAAAGGGGACACATAGAAAAATTCAGAGAGATAAGGCAGTACCGAATCTGATGATTATAACGCAACGTGGATATGCATTTATATTTTTTTAATTCATTTAATCATTAAAGAGACGCCTCGATACGGATCGTCATTGCTAAGGTAGAATCGTAGAGGCTTTAAAGAGATCATTGTGTCGCAATGGGTAAATGACTGCCTTCATACGTGGACACGCACGTGCTTGAGCATACCTGCGAAAGTTTTGTCGCGGTCATACGTAATTCCCTGGCTATCGCGATATACAGAATCTCTTTCAGCGAGACTCTCACCACCTCATCTCCACGAGTATACGGAGAAACGCACGATTAGTTTAATAGATCATAATTATTATTTAATGATAGTCTACTTGCTTTTTGTCAATTCGTTTCTCGTGTAACTAGTCGCTGTATTAAGGATATTTTACAAAATCCTTATATACGTCGCGGAACACGAGGAACGTAGGTAACGTGTGCTCGAGTGATAAAATACTTTGGGGATTGAACCACATTGAAGTTGAATGTCGAAGCACGAGAAAAAATATGATATAAAATCAATTACCGATCGATAGAGTAAATATTGTTTTATTGGAAAATTACGTGAATTTTTCTTTCTTTTATATTTACTGTAATTTATTACTTGTGCTATACGCGTGGTACCTCGAGAGAGACGAATTGACAAAATACGAATTATTTATTTGTATAGTGACTAACAATAGAAATTTTATCTGGTTCTGGAAAGAAGTCTCGTTTGGCTTTCGCTGCTGCGTCTCTGGCGAGATTCGAAAGTGTTGAGATTGCGATGAACGCGTGACTCCATTTTCTGGATAGTGGTGGAGAAAGAGAATACAAAGAAAGAAAGAGAAAAAAAAAGAGAAAGAAACCATAACAGTCGTTATTAGATATAATACAATGTACGTACGCTAGGTTTTCAATGTGTACAGATTACCCGTTAATTAATTATTATACTACTTGTTGTGTAATATATGTAATAGTATAGATAGTGCGAAAAGAAAAATGAATATTTTATACGTATCTTTTGACATCCCTTCCGATTACTAGGTACGGCCCTGATTTAACTTGAATAATGACAATAATTTATTGAATGAAAAAGTAATGTCTGCTAATTTTACAAGACGTTAATTAACAACGAAACGAAACTTTCCAATTCTATTTTCTCTACCGTGTCGTCCCGAGCTATCGCCATTTTCTTTCTAATGAAAATTCAATATCGACTTGTCTCATCCCTTTTAAAAATGAAAGCGTGGCCATTTTAAATTACTTTTGTTTTTCAGACACTCTGTATCTGCTGTCGGTGCAGTGTATGCATTGTATCCATTTCTTATAGAGCGATGCAGAATAAATTGCACATGCAGGTACGTGTGTAACTCTGAACCGAGCGAAAGCGAACATTCGCAATGGCGAATAACCTATACTGCACCTACCGTGTACAGTCCAATGTATTTTAAATTCTGCCGATGCAAACTAAGAAATCGTAGAATGACGTATTTTTGCGATTTATGAAATCGAGAAATTCTATGTTAGAGTTTTGCAAAAATATAATACTATGATATTTTTCGACCGGAAGGACACAAGTGTACAGATTGTATCAATGGATAATAAATAGTAACAATTAACGATATATGTTTATTAGTTTGTTGTTTTTTTTTTTGCCGTTTCTAATCATCCCAGTAACGTCAAGAGTATCGATTATCGAGATTATTCAGTCTGGACCGCGAATGCTGCGTGTTTTACGATGCGTGAAAAGTTGCAAACAGACACGCACCTAAGTGAAATTGGCTTCTCAGCTGACATTCCTGAGAGAACATGATACGATTGACTGAAGACTTCAATGAACTTTGATCCCTTAATAATTTATTACAGTAATACGATTATGATATTACATAAAAGAATATGAGCTCTCTAAAATTCTAACGTTTCAATCGCCATGGCAATGATCCTTAATAAGAAGCAGGAATTAAATGCTGCCGAGTTTGTAGTTCAGTGACGGAGTCAATAAAATTGCAATAATAACAGAGCGGCCATCGTGAGTATAGCTTTAATTATCTTTAATTTCGCGCGCAAAAGAGGACGCATGTTTTAAGGCCTTGTTGGTTTTACTGTCAAGCCAAAAAAAAAACTCACTTTATAAATTATAAGTGTTCCATGTCTAAAACATGTTGGACGATTTACGAGCGACCGAATATAAAATCCAAATCGTTGAAAGGAACTAGCTGCAAGTAGACATCGAAACCCACCTTAAGATTTTTCCATGTCTTACCATACAGTATATAACCGTAGGTTAGGTAGAAGCTAAATCTCTCATACACAGCAATAGCATCTATGTGAAAACATGAAAATATGAAAGGAACAACAAGATATAATATCGCTCGATATATCAGGCATCGCGCACTTGGAACGTTTCTATATGGGCGACGAAACAATTTTACAAAGTACCGAAGTGAGTATATCGTTCGGGTAATAAAATTCAGAGTAGGAAACCTATCGCGGCAAGTATTGTGTATTTTATGTTTTTCTTCAAACGCCATACTTTTTATCGACAACTCTATTTTTTGTATTCCTCACTTTCGTGCGAAATCGCTATGCGTTTAATAATTTCGCGAAAACGAGAACTAGCAGGAGTTTCGCAAGATTCGATCGTTCGTGCAAATTTGAGCGAGCGAATGATCGGCAGATTTGCGAGCTGCTAAACGTAATAAGAGAACAAAAGACAACAGACAGGAATAATGATCTTGGACAGGTAGCTGTACAGTAAGGAATTCTTGAAAAGCAAAATATCCGTTCTGACACGATTTTCTCGTATATCGATCTCAATGTGTACTTATGGCAAATGCCTTATTATTATATTACATAATGATTTTAATCGCATGATCGCTTGGTCACGAGTCAGAACCCAGTTGAGTATCAGAGCGTGAGCGTGGCGAATATTATTCCGCCTGGAGAATGCACATCTGCACACGCATGCTCTCGTTACTTATAATGGAAAAAGGAAAATTACTCTTGGCTCACGCTAATTGTTATGCGTGATATCGATCGCATTGGAAGACGTGTTTAAAAACTAAAAAAAAAAGTGCATAAGATGCACTTCATGAAACTGACGCAATTGTACTTTTGTGATCCGATCTCAAAGACTGTCGCAGCATGACCAACTTTCCTTTAAACCACAAAGATTATGGTGATCTGTGAAACAGAAGTCGCGACGATGACTTCATTGATAATTCTCAATGGGAATCTAGTTTACCACATTCCTTGACACTGTAACTGGTCTGCTTTTTCCTACGCATTGCAACTGCATTCTGTAACTGCGAAACCAGTCGTAGCTACGTTCAATACGATGTAAACAACGTCAGCATTTCATGAGGTAGACACGCGTGAAGAAACGATGGGACATTAGAGTGGGAGAAGAGTTTCTATTTTTTCTAGAACGTTATGTCCCATGTACGGCGCGTGTAAAAAAAAATAGAATTAAGTAAAAAGTTAAGCGTTGTATATTTTTTAAAGGGTAAAGAGCGATGACAAGTAAGTGTAAAAAAAAAATGCTGCAGTCGAAATTCGTAGAAACCTTTCATTTTGAAAGGATGCCAACATTCCAGACGCTGATCTAGATGCCATCCGTTCTTATTTCATGTTTATCAGTTGGACAGATGCCAGATTCTAAACTAGCCACGTCGAGACTAGCAAACGCAGCCTGAACGAAAGTTCAAGTGAAACTTTAAGCTGAAGCTTTTCGCACGGGCGATCGCATCGAATCGAAAAACATGTCAATGCTCAGAAGGTACGATCCCGTAGGGATGCAAAACGAAAATGAGATAAATATAACGGCTGGGAAAGAGGTAAAGAGAGAAGAAAGAAAAGAAATTTCAAGGGACGGAATTTGGATGAATTTAAAGAACTCAATTAAAAGCAAGAGCGATCGCCGTACTGCCATGAGAATTTTTCGTCTTTGAAGCTTAGCAATCATTTCCCCTTTGCACGCTTCGTAACTCTGTTTAAAGGAAACGATGAAAGCCCAGCAGGGTACAAGGAAATTATCCTCTGTGCGGGTCGATTGACTTAATTAATCTTGAAAAAAATCAGCTGACGTCGTCGACAGAGGTTACGAAAAACCCTGTCGCGTTTCTTTCTTTAATCATGTGACTATAGAAAAATCGCAACTGTTTCGCAATTAATCAAAATGCATTCAATGGACAAAAACTTACCGAGTGCTTCTGCCTCCACATATAAACAGTTCGACATGCATTAATAATCGCAATTAATTTTTCGATTTCGAATTACTTTAATTAGTTATTAACCTCTTGATTGTCTTAACGCCATAAATATGTTTTCCATAAACACACAAGTGTAGCCATAACGCAGTCATCTCGTACAGTTCGTAATGTCCGAGACGTGTACCACCTATCGGGAAATATGAGAATTGTCGGTAGGACAGAGATCGAAAGTGTTCACATTCTCTCCGCTAGGAGGCAGACATTGTACGATCGAAATCGAACGTACGTTAAAAGGAAGTTGGTCGCCGCGTCTCGTCTCGTTCTTTTTTTTTGTAATGGACGTGAAGGTAAAGCCATTACATCAGTGTATACGTACGACAGGCGAACGGGGCTGCCATCCTTTAGAAGACCGACAGGCGCATGAATGAGCGTCAGGTCGACGACACGAAATCACGTTAGCAGACGAAACGGCGAAGCCCAGTCCGTTCTAGGGTTGAAGGGGATGTCGGTCTAAGCCGTTGACGCGATTATGTCCTTTTTAGGAAAGCATTACTCGACGTAACCATCCTTTACTTCTTACTCGATGCTCTAGTGGCTACGTGCTCAGCTTCAACTACGGCTGCTGCATCTATCTGGTAAGCAATTACAGTCTGGTACTACATATACGTATATATTATATCTATATAGTGAGAGGTGTAGAAAACGCCCGGGCGATGAATCTTCATTTTATGGAGTTTTATAAAGTGCAAAGGAAAGAGGATTGAGTAGAGCGAGTAGAGTGAGTAGAGTGAGCTTATGATGAGTTCCACGCCGAGAAGAGTGTCGTGAAAATTACGTAGGAAAGAGTGAGACGTCGGCGTCGTCGGCGGGAAGAAACTCGTTGAGCGCCCCTGAAGTGGCAACGCGTTATATCTTATTTATAACGCATCAATATTCACGCGATGATGTTGTCCCGTGAGCTTCTCTTATATGACGACGATGTTGGGTAGTTTATATTTCACAATATGCCTATTCGATCCGGTTATAGGATCTTTATCAGATCTATTCAGACGCACTCCTGCGAGAGAGCCTGTGAAAATAGAGATTCTATTCTTTTTGTTCTCTTGTTCGATCCTGCCTTTTTTCCCCACTTTGAACTTTCCAATTTACCATCCCTCTTTATTTCTATGAAATTTCTTATTATTGTGTGTTTTTATATAGTTTCTAATCTCACGATATAAGCAATTATATTTTCGATCTGAATGTAAGGAGAGACAAGGGAGGAATGGATTTTGCGAATTAATCAAGTACCTACGCGATATGTATATGTTGGTGAAAGGTTGTATTATTCAATTTTATGGGGCGGCAAACCAGTAAATTTTCATTCATAATTTCATTTAACAACACGCTCATAAAATTAGTATGGTATAGCTAGGGATAGTGTAACGACAGACTGTTCTGTTCCCTCTTTGACGTCACACTTCATCGCTGGGCCCTCGGTTACAAAGTTGGCACATAAAACTCCAAGTAAATTGAAATTTGCATGAAAATCCTGTCAAGAGCGTCATGGCGCTTATATCTCTATCAGGATTGGATCGAGCTTCATTTTCTTTATCGGTGGATGTTTCGTTCTCCTCTATTCACCATAAATTGCATTCAACAGGCGAATGCATAAATCTATACCTTACTTACCGGCTGCTACCTATGGAAAAAGTACTCGCTGCAAAATTACTAAATCATCCAGCCAAGTTTTACGATTTTGCGCGATCCCGCCACTCTGATTTGCAGTTTCAAACTTATTTTATCCCGCTTCTTGAAATTGTCGGTCGCCCAAGATTCAGCAAGCTGCCTAAAACTTCGGAATTTGGGCTTTACGGATTCATGGTGGAATGAATTTCCAAGAATGGTCGTTCCACGGAATTTTCAACTGAATCTTTTGAGGAAATATACATACGTTATCGCGTATACGCAGACAACTGTTATCAAGGTATTTATTCATATGAAAAATTCGACTTCAATTATATTGAATAAGTACGATTTATGGTTTATTTTGTTCGTCGTTACGGCTGGCTCTGATATGAAATTCTTGTCTGTCCGACAACCGCGTATCTCTATATTTTACGTTATACAAGATAATTAGCTATATGACTTCATTATTCATATAGAGCAGACAGCAGGAACAACGTGTACAGACGCCTCTTCCGCACAGTCATTCCATTCGTTTCGTTTTTCCTCTGTAACAAAAGTGAAACTAACATTCTTCAACGTCATCCACGTTCGTTACAGAGGAACTTTTTCTATTACAGTTTTCGCCTATCCACGAAGCTAGCAGCTTGCAAAACTTTTGTGAATTTTTAATAAAACGCCAAAACCCCTTACGAGTCGTAGTATTCAAACGAAATTTCATAACAACGATCATGAAGCTTTCTAATAGAAAATACAATAAGAGTAGCTCATCCAGCCAAATATTTCTAAGTAAACTCAAAAAACGTTCGTCTTAACCGCACCGTTTATAACCACGATATAAAATGTTTCCTAACCTTAGGGCGGCATTATTTCATGAAGCTTTTACGATGGCAATTAACGCCTAACGCCTTGTATGCAGTTAGCGATTTTTACTAGCTATTATTGCACTACTGCTGGTGGCGACGATGACGATGCTGGTGGTTCGTCTCACAAAACTCTTACGTTGCCCTTAACACGGCATTTTACTGCTTACGATGTCCACCGATAACTTTCTGCCAGTCTTTACGACAAGTTTCGAAGATACGGTGTCATAATGGCGAGTTACTATCGATCCGAGCAGCCATGTGACGTCTCATTCGGCCGATAAGTATACCGACTAAGCTGATTTTCGTGGAAAGAGAAAGAAAAAGCAAAGAAAAAAAAAAGATATAAATTCATCCTAATATCAGCTTAATTACTTCCGCCTTAACTATAGCTTCTGGCTTGAGCATCGTACGTGTTCGGCTGTCGTCAAGTCAATTTGGTCAATCAAAATGATATTAACCATAGATATAAAAGCTTATAGACGCATTAGACGCATCCCCATGCCATTACCTGAAATGTTTCTCTAGAAACTTCCTCGCGCATGCCAATCCAAATGAGATGTCAAGCGAGGCAAGTCAGTTATTATTATTTTACTTGACAGAGTGACGTAACCTTCTCAAATGAGATATTACGGCTATGCCGTTACGATTGACTAAATCGTTCCACCCCTCGTAACATCAGGTTAGACTTAAGGGAGGTTTGGATTGCTTCATATTATATTGCCATCGTGCAAACTGTGTCACGTTAATACAACCATTCTGTGTTTCTCTCTGAGTCACGCTTTACGTAAGTAAATTCGAGATAGACAGAAAGCGAGAGAGAGAGAGAGAGAGATTTATCTTTGCATGAAATCATGTCCTATCTAAAATAGGCCGTAACGGAGATACATATAATAACGTAGTTTATATATTCGACATTTAAAACCGCTTCCATAAAATATTATTATTATATACTGTGACGTATTTTCCTGATCACGCGAGATCGAGATCGGTAAAACGTCACCTTCGGCCGTCCACCCCCGCTCATGCATCCGCAAGCCACGGCTGGGC
>JARPRG010000448.1:310235-384043 GCA_031001745.1 Hartigia nigra | reverse complement strand
GTGCCTGCTCTGGTGAGTCGCATGATTTTATTACTTGGTGCTGGGATTTCGAATAGTCCGATAGCCATAGGCGTCGGATTTCTCGTTTCGCTCCCGATCATATGTTCTGGACTCCCGTTTCTAGATTTTGTCTATTCGCGTTCCCGTCAAAGAAGTTCTCGCTAGATTACAGTATTTGCCGGTCCCTTATTCCGACCCTCTCTAGCACAACCTGCACCCTGAGCGGCCGTGCATTTCCGCAATCGTTCGCTCTCGTTCATGCAACCAGTTGCGTTTGTCAGTTTTACGCGCCCCCAAAAATTAACGTTTTCGGTTGCGTTTGGCGATTTTACGCGTCTCCAAAAATCGGCGGGTCTCGTTTCTTGGCCTTGTGCCGCTTTGGTGGAGACGAGGGCGACCCCTCTCGTCTCCCAGGACATGCCGGTTCGTCGGCACCGGTAAACTAAAAGCTGGCTGGCGCCCAGCCGTGGCTTGCGAATGCATGAGCGGGGATGGACGGTGACGTTTTACCGATGTCGATCTCGCGTAGTCAGAAATTACGTCACAATATATATATATATATAGCTAACCAAGAGCTCGTTAATAACGTCGTTGATAGATGTTGAAAAATGTTCAGGACGGTTTGAAGTTTCCACTAATAGCTTTCAACGTGGCGGCTGCTCCAAATAAAATATATACTTCACTCGCAAAAACACGTAATAATCCTCCACAGACACTTTATTCGCGAAAAACGCCAAGGTAGCTACGTTCAGCCACTCTCGGCCAATGCGCACTTATATACAGTAGTGTACTCTACTCCATACTCTTCGCTCTTTACTTCACTATATTTTATGCCCTCTCCGACTCTCACTCTTGGCACTTTAGCTCGAGGCAAGTAGCTTTTTTTCGCACCTCGGTCTCTCCCACTTTTTTTGGCGAATTTAAAACAAGAGAGATGCTCCCGATGCTCTTCGGGTTAGCTATATACACGCTAGAAAGGATGTACTTGTGGAAGGGACGGGGTAGGTTGATGATAGTGTCTGTACTCCTTTTTCCTATTTTATTTTTTTCTTGGTAAATACATTATCAGCACCAAAAAGAACAGGGACGTTGGCGTCAGAAACGTTAGGAAAGCACTTTACCAAAATAGCATCCTTCGAGAAATATTTTACCAATAGCTCTCGGGCTTAGTTAAGGGTAGACAGGGGTGAAAATGCAATCTGATATGATCATTGACAGCTCAATCAGTAACACCTATACACAACTTTACACGACATATATCCAACGAAGGAGTAATTATTAATAATTGAAATTCTTAATTACGTAACTCCTCTCTATCTGAGGAAAAGTTCGGGAGATCGAAAATCGATAAGCGTCGCGACGTGTCCAGATGCCTGTCTGAAAATAAACATTTTCATGCAAATTAAACGAGCGCCCAGCGTCTTAATTCTCGACTTACGAACCGTGACGCAGACGCTTTTTGGCGCTGGGGTTGAATTCTCCACGCTGAGTAATTAAATCCAACTCAGAGGGTGGTAATAAAGCAGCGCTGCCCGTCATAAATCCAACGAAACTATTTCCTGACCCTGCCCCTTCCCCTACGCACCCCCCTATACCGACTTCTACTCTCTGCTCACCCCTTTGTACCCACGTTGCACGACGCCTCCTCGGGGTTGTCTCGATGATCTATGCGAAGCACAGTCAGGAAACTAGTTACGCCTTCCACGGCAAAGTACTTACTGGAAACTAGGTTAAGGATTGCCAACTGCGCAGATTTCTATTGTCATCCATTACGTAATGACCATGAGAAATTAAATCTTCATAATGATTCATGTTCTATCTAAATTAATTGTAATACTATACCTGATATTGATATTACAACAATGCCATATTGAATTCACTGGAAACCCATGCATATTGGATTCAATAGACAGGCTGTCAGTTGGCATCTGGTTTCGGATAATATTCCAGGCAATCCAGACCTTCCGCCAATCTGGAATGTGACGAGGAATGCGGTTCAGATGCATTGGAATGCGCAAGGGGTCTCTTCGTGAGTAGCGCAATTGATCAATATGTAGAAAACGAGACTAAGAATTATACCGTGCACACTCGACTGATCAGCGTTACATACGAATACATTTGGACGCTATATGCTTCCTGATGCGTATCTTCGATACTTTTTGGGATAACAAGGTCCACTCGATGCCTTCGGGAAAAGGGACAAATTTATTTACCCCGGCAAGTAAGATCCCTGAAAGACGATCCAGCAAAACCCCCCTGTGCTCCCTGTACAGTGGGAACAAGTTCACCGGTGCGCTTCCCGTAAGTTATGGCTTCCCAAAGTATGGTGCGGATCTTCGATAAAAAGAGTGCCCACCGTTGCTCCCACTGTAAGGGTAGTTTGTTTTCATCCCCCAGCCGCGAATCTTTGCCACGCTTCCATGAACTCGCCACTTCTTTGAATGCTTTCATGGATTATTTAGAACCACCTAGTGAGGGTAAAGGGGGTGCGATTCTAGACTTATGGCTAGCGGAAATCCTCTGTTTAGTTTACGCACACTTTCTTCCCTTTTGCAGGGGTGTTAACTGATTTATCACAATACGAACTCCCCCTTTTTGTAAAATAAACCAGTAATCACTTTGGAAAAGCGAAAACTTTAGTTCTTCTCTGATTACAAGCGCAAAGAGATTTCTGGCGTATCGAATAAATTTTTGAAAAATTTTCTATATCGCATACCTCAGAGTGCACTTTAACGAATCCTGTAACGCGTTCGTAGGTATCTGCGTGCATGTGGAGAATGCAAGGGGTTACAGCGGAGTGCACTTAAAATATGCCCTAATAACGGATTCCCTTGTTACGTTGATGGGGGGGTAATTAGGAGACGCAATTAGTTCTGTAGCGGTTAGGGGTTGCAACGGGAGCACAGCTGGGGTGAATGTGGTCGTGTTCAGGTGGTTGCTATATGTATCGAATCCCGTGCAGTTACGTTGGCCAGAGTAACAGCCAGCCATTGCTCTGTATTCTAGTACGTTGCAATGACGTTGCATTGCGAATGCCTGTTTGATAACGAATGCATTTAGATTATTGCACTCGAACGACGACACGAGTTGAGCGAATCGACGCGATACGAATCAAATAATCAGAAAATGTTGAAATTTATGACGAATAAATATTAATGTTATATGAATTCATCCTTTAGCATACCTAGACACGTTAATTCGCATGAAATAAATAAAACATGAGTTTTACCTGGGGATAGATAAAGTACCTTACAAGCCAGTCTCTTATCATTCCCTCGAGTCTTCTATATCTTTTTGTTATTTAATTTTCCTCTTTTTTTTTTTTCTAACTTGGCAGCAAAAAGACTGAATAGGAAATGAGGAGTGTATATATAAGGCAGTCTGAATTGCGTCTGCATATATTCTCTCGTATGTTTGCTTTACAATAATTTCGCCATATTTGCTCGGACGAGATAGACTTCTCGTAAATGGATAGGAAGGAATTCTGAAAATAAGTATACCGCCACTGAGAAAACGATTGCCTGTTTTATCATTCGTCGGTCCGACGTTGTTTTCTTCTTTTATCTCTGTCAGTGGCACTTTTACGTAATTTGGATAAAAAGGATGTATCTAAATCGCAGGACTACTTTTCGCCACCCTTCACAAAAAACATCCCTATATTCTCTCATTGTCGTTCCAGTAATTCTCGATAATATAAGGACTCGCCATAAGGGGTGGACCGATCCTTGGCTCGGGAGTCCCTTTCGGGGTTGGCAGCATTGTTCAAGTATCTCGTGGGCGTCACGTCATAATCGTCTGGCATAGCTGTCACGAAATGGACTCGCAGTCCGCAACACGCGGCTCGTAAAAACTTTCGGAGCTCGTCGCATTTGAAATTCAAACCCGAAGGAAAGTTTGCGTTGCGTGGACATCGTTCCAAGGGGAATGGGCAGGGTCGATGCGAATTCCATCCCGATGAGAAGGAGGATGACGGGACAGTGAAAGGGAACAAGGGTTGCTCTGAAAAACGGGAGAGGGTCTCCATGCAAAATATGGAGTTCCACAGGACAACTACTGGGGCCAGCACTTTTATCATCGGAAATCATGAATTTCGGGAAGGATACAGAATTTTCAACAGCCTCCCTATTATACGTATGCACGGGGGTAATATGTGGCAAGAAGGGAGAGAGAGAGAGAGAGAGAGAGAGAGGATCACTGAATTCTCAAAATGAATGGAACTGGGACGCGATCCACTTTTCATCGTGAACATCGAATTCCACGAGTAGTATGGACCGTATATTTTTCACACTCTCCCAACTTTGAGATATTCAAATCGCGACCGTTCGAATTGAAAAGCATCTTCGCTGGACCAGATTCATTTCGGGAGAATCGTACAGTCCTGCTTTCTTGAAACCAGACCAATTGATGTGCGACGAACCGTGAAAATTTTTCTATAAAGACACCATAGTTCATATACTGATATCACCATTTTCGACAATTCGTATATTATTTTCTGATCGAACAAAAGAATTGTTCCGTATCGAGATCAATTTATCGTAGGACACTTACCCAGAGATATAGAAAATAAAGTAAAAGAGGGTATACGGAGAAAGTATCGAGAAGGGCTTTGCGTGCGTTATATTTTTCGGCGAAATAAAAGCATATATAGTAAATAGCAAGAAACACGTGATCTGGCAATATTTCTCGACCTATTGGCTCACTCCGTGTTCTGTATCGCCATAGAGTAAAGCTTCGCAAGTAAAGGCTATATGGGCTATATAGGCTAAAGGGGACCAGGAGTTACAAGGGGATGATACAGGATACGGAGTCCCGTGGGAGGGCTAATGGCGCGATAGATTCCCCTTTTATTAGACTTGGAAGGTTACAGGCCACTACAGACAGCGTGCTCTGGATGTCAGCCCTTTTATCTACAAATTTTTGTATAGCCACACGGTAAATCCTACGGCACGTCGACAACGCGAAACTCCATTCTACCAGAAATTCATAGTTCTACCCTTATTCCTGTAGATCCTTTGCCAATTTTCGTTAATAATTCATTTATCCCACCCAACAATCCCTCCGCCATCGTTTGCCCATTCGAGTCACCCAGGGCGAATCAATGCAGCCGCAGGGCTTTTCGAAAAGAAATAAAATTACATAACGAAAAAACTGTAAAGTGAATTTGGCCATGTTCCTTTTTAAGGACTTTAAACATTTTTTATCATATGATACATAAATAAAGAGACGGCAAATGTAAAGACTTTTAGAGAGAATTCGAGTACGAGAGGATTTTCAAAATCCTCAATGCGTTTGAACTTTTTACGCTCTTTGCTTAAAGTAGATACTTACTGTATGACACAGACTGTACTATGTGCATGCAGCACAAAGGAATACTTTTGTGTCTTGTATGCTGCAATCCAATGTCCAGTTTTTCAGGTGCATGAAACGGAAGAGTGAAAGTGGGCAATGGTTCTACGTTAAGGTCGTCAAGTATCCCGTGGAGTGAGTGGCAAAGAGAGTCTGTAGTGCTTTATTGGATAGATGAAACGTCTGCATACGTGGAACCTTATGGAACTATTGAACGATCCGTAGAGAAAGTTTTTTTTTTTTTTTCCTCGAATCAACTTAAAAGCATGTCAAGAGAATCCAAGAGACAGTAGAAAATTCTTTGACTCGTGTGATTCGGCAGCAGGCGCGATGACGTCAATGAGGGAGATATTTTATTTACGCAGAGATTTTAAGCAATTTTTTATTGGAATATGCTGAAAAGATGGCTGACGTATGTAGATACTTTCTGACAATCTCAATGCGTGCGTTGTTATAAGGTGTGTATAATAAATATTTGACAGGATGTCTCGTGCTTCGTTTTGGACGGGTGATATGTCACCAATAAGCGCTCTTTTTTTTTTTTTTTTTTTAATATCTCACCGTCCATATTACACGGATTGAAGTGGCAGCAGAACGAAGCAGAACGGGATGAGTATCCCTCTCGAAAACGGTACTCGCAAAAGTTACCACCCTCTCGAGCTTGCCATTATTAAAAACAGTGTTGAGCTCTGTAATTATTGCTTTTTCGCCCACCAGAATGAGGGACTCGCACTCAGCACAGCTGGGGTCGTGAGCTTTCGGACTTGATGACTATCCGAATGATTTTTTTTCCCCCCAGTAATATCGACTGGAGAGTCCTCGGTACGCTTTCATGCAAGAGTACCAGGCTCTGATATCCAAACGAAATAAAAAAAGTCCGCATTGCATTTTTTAAAGATATATTCCGCGCAGGATCAGGGTTCAAACTGAATTTTCGTCGAGTTCACAAGAAAGTGCATCCGATTGAACCGAATGTCGTTGATATTGTATTCCTGAACGAAAAAGAAAATTTAGCAAGATTGGCATGCTTGCATTTTTCGTTTTCCACTCAGCCGCCACGCTACGTCAACGACACGTATTATAGGGAAGCTTGTTGGTCCAGCGGAAGATTTTTAAGTTATAATATCTTGAAAACAAAGCTTGTGCGAATGAAAGCAAAGGGATGCGCAAAAGTGTGCAAAACATGTGCAATAGATTCGTAAAAAAAAAAAAAAGTTTGTATTTCGAAACTTCGGGGACCAGCAAACTTTCCGCGGAGCTAGGGTAAAAACTTTACTTTATCCATCGTCAAGCATTTTTATTAAAAGCGACCATCATTTTACGTAATGCATAATTAATCGACTATAATTCACAAACGAATCACGCTTTTCAGGATACACAATTTTTGCTTTTCTTTCTTTCTCTTTTCTCTTCGTTGCATCCCAGTTCAATTACCACCTAGAGGGGCCAGGAAAAAAGTTTGATGGCCACAATGGCAGATTGCATTCCCAAAATAATGGATGAGGTTCCTCCGTGAAGATGAAATCTCACTGATGGCCCAGTACTCAGGAACCCGAAAAAATTCGCATGACGTGTTCAACGGGTTGCGAATCCTCTCTCTCGCTTTTTGTTCCCACAGCAAACCGCTAGATGCACGCTGCAATTCAACGTCCCGGAGCAAAACGCATCGTTCAGTCTGAAAATTGTGCTAAGGTAAAAATGAATGAAGGGATTCATTTCATGAGGCATGCTACGGATTAGAGGCATTTTTTGGTTCGCGGTCCCATGTGCACTACTGCACCCCCCCCCCCCCAGCCCCCCCCACAGCCCCACCTTTTCCTCATTCTCACGAACAACTCATTTCGAATGCCGGTTCCTGGATATATCGAGTAATCGTCCTTGCTTCTCTCTGGACTGTAGGTATTATCGATCATACGCGCGAGGTCATAGCGTTCTATGCTAACTATACAGAATGCGTCTAGACTATTTTTTATGCTTATCCCACTTTATAGGAAATAAAGGAAAAGAGAAAAAAGTTTGCACGCGGTTGCTAGGTAATGTTTAACTGAAGGGATTGGGTATAGATACCATCATACGGATGAAGTATATACTTCTATGTATATATTATATATTACACAGATGAACACCGAATAAAAATCACAATCAGTTCCGAGGTAAAATTCTTTATTTCAGTATCAGATGCATCTGTCATTAAGGCAAAGCTTTGTTGCGTAAGGACATCAGAGAGAATTTATCGTGCTTCCTGATTTTTCAAATCGTTGAAACGAAAAAAAATCTCTGGCTCCTCCTCAATCGTCTGATTAAAGACTCTTTTTTTTCTTCGGGTTTCTTTTATTTTTCATCTCTTCATACTCGGATCCCTGATCAGCAGATACACTTCGTTACTTCGTTAGTATCCCTCGCTAAGCTTCCTCTCGAGTAACTAATTACGATTTTCAAGAATAAGTAAGGACTCTCGAAGATGGCCGTCAGGTATCACGTGAAGATTTCCGCTCTTTTCGAAATAGTCGTCATGCGAACGTCCGTTCTTGCCGAAAGACATGGAAGATTTAGTTGGGCGTAATGCTCTTTAATGCTAGATGGCGTGTTCGGGCTGCATTTTGAGTGTCAGTTCAGCGGCCTGAGGTCATTGTGTTTCTAGGCTGGGACCGGAAGTCAAGATAACATCTTACCAAGTTCCCTTCTCGCATGGGCTTCATATCCCCCCTGGTACCCACTCTAACCATTTCACCCTGCCTCTTCTTCCTTCATCCCCTATATTATGCTTTCTCTCTCCCTTTCCTTTCTTCTTCTACGCATCCAGACAATGTTTGGGCCTTTGTCCGCCTAGCCACCCTCTCTCTGCCAACGAACGCGCTTCTAATTATTTACCCTTAGCCCGTCCCGGCTCAGCGTTGTCGTCTGCATACTCCTAATAAATTCTCCACGTAGGAAGAGACCAAGCAGAGACTTAACGTCTCATTCGCATGCGATAATTTTCATGATATATTATTGGCGTTATAGTGAATTTTCAAAATTTTCCAAAAAATCAATTATTTAGAGTGGATGAAATTTGTTGGGGGAAACTTTTAGTATGTTCTTGCATAGTAATTACATTTAAGATATATGTCCTTGGTGGGTGGTGGGTCTTGGGTATGGTATCGTGAAAGTGGCTTCTTTTTCTCGTGTCACGCATCTTGTATTTTACTCAATGGAACTCCGTGGTAACCACCCCCACGGAATTCTTAATCCTACTATACCTTGAGGAACTAGGGAGAAACTGGAAGCGAAGTGTGGGGCACCGATGTTCCGCTAACAAGAAACTGATGTCACGGAGTAAATCTTATACGAGGGGTGGATCAGTCGGCCGAACACTGGCAGATACTTTCAGGAGCATAGAGGGCGAGAGGCCACGAAGGGTGAATTGAGAACTGAGAAGAACGCTCGTAAGAGACAGGGGTGGAAAGTAGGTAACGCCACTTTCGGTAGGACCCGCGATCCTCGTGGGAAACTTATTCAGGATCCCGTATCGTTTCAGCTATATTCCGAGGAAAAATGATTTAGCATGCAATGGATGTGCAATTGATCGCTCAAAAGTATACGGATAGAAATATGGCACAGATATAGCTTAGATCCATGCTATAGCATATCCATTGCATACTAAATAATTTGGCAAGTATACTTTTGTTTTTGCTAAAAAAGAAATTTAAAAAAAATTTTAAAAAAAGAAGCAAGAGCGTCACGCGTTCTTCGCTCTATCCAGGATATTACGTACTTATATTACAAGACCCAGCTGCACCCCTTACGCGACGTAGAATTCTGGCCTCATAAGGGGGTTGTTGTTAGAGTCACCCTCTGGGGATCCTTAATCATGCAAACAATGTAGATAGGTACGCGGAGAATGAGTTTACGATCGCGACGAACGACGGCAGCGTCCGTCGTATTGTCCGTCAGTGGCTTTAAGGGCGCATCTAGACAATGGCTCACAGGGCTTAGCTGACATTATGCCGTGTTTCGGGGGTAGCGCGAGGGGTTTATATTATTTCAATAAAATGGTTACGACGGGGTCCACGTAGTCCTCCGGTTATGTCTTTGAATTTACGAAGTCATAATTCAAAGTAGCGACCTCCCCCTTGCCCCCGAGTTCAGAATTATCGACTGAGAGAGGGCTGCTTCTTTATACCCACCCCTCTCCCAGCGCACGCTACTACGTGTCCTGGGTTGTAAGAAAAAAAATAAAAGTCTTACAGTATCATTCGCTTGCCCTTTGACCTCTGTCTATTTGCAGTTCGCAACTCGCATCCGTTCACCAAGCAACAATATGCTACCCCAAAAAGTTCAGGAAAAACATGGCTTTCCCTTTTCCTTTTGTACCAACATTGGCGCATCCTGCCGCTTCAACCCTTTTCTTCCTAGTGCAATACGCGGTTACCCCATGTCAAAGTTTCTCGCATTCACCACCTCCTTCGCTTCGCGTAGACGTCGAACGTCCTGCAGACAATGCCGTTCGGCCTCGTAAAAACGTCCTCGGCAAAACCGCGAGGACGATCGGCGAAAACAATCTTCCTCTTTTACGAGGCCATAAATTCATTTGGGAAGTCAGGGGTGGTTCCAAATCTTTCATAACTTATCGTCGCGACATCATATTGTTGTCGCGAAGCTTCTTGTAAAGTGGTACAAAGAATTTCTTCAGGCAGCTACGTAATAAGGCAACATAGGTATATAAAATAGTTTCGAAATTCATATTTTTAATCATAGAATATTTTGGTCCGTTGTGTCCGATGGTTTATGGATTGGTCCTCGTATACGTAGAAGACTCTTGGTACAGGTATAGCGGCGCCTTTTCATTGATAACTTTAAATAAAGCGGCGTCTACCCGTCACCTCTTAAAATGCGCTCTATAATATTCACTGAACTTACCCTTCATCCAGTCTCGTCTAGTGGCTGCCATTAGTGTGTGACTCGACTTTTACGAGTTTCTCGTTTACACGAGCGGCTTTGATTGCTTTTGATGTTGGGGTTGGCATTGTATCGAAACCCTTGCTCCCCAGGCATAATGCATATTAAACAGCGCTATGGTCGGAAACCAGTGAAATTTTCATAGAGGCTCTCTTGATTATTCCCTATAGGTTTTTCAGTAGATATTTGACAATGATTATTCGGGCAATCAGAGATTTAAGAATTTTTTGAAGAATACGAAATACAGCAAAACCAGTAACTATCGACGAAACCGTCTGAATTCCTTTTGTTGGCAAAACAACACAAAAAATAAGAAAACGGGTCAGTTGTCTAGGTAAGTTAATGATAAAGATAAAAGAAACTAAGTGCCAAGGGGAAGGAGGAGAAGAAAGAAATGGGGATAAGAGAGGCGGAAAGTTTTCAGTAAAATTTGCCTCCGCTGTGCCGCCCTAAATACATATTACCCTCAGGTCCCAGACTGGAATTGAATTCACATGCGTCGCGGACTGCATAAACAGAAAAGGTACGTTCAAAGAGATGAGACAGAAGGTTAAAAGGAAAAGGGATGGGTGCCAGATAAAATGGTATTGACCCGTAGGGCCACCACTTTTTTCCAATATAGCCTGGTAGACCCGCCATTTCCCCCTCTTGCCAAACTAAAAGGAAGAAGGAACCACCAACCTTGTGTTCTCTCTAGGTATTTGGCAAATTTGTTTTTTGCCTTTCTTCCTCTCTATTTCCCATCTCCTCGTCATTCTCTCTCTGTCTCTCTATATCCGGACTTCACAGACGCTTTTGCTTTTTCCTATTTTTGTTTTTCCCCTACTTCTTTCTATCCTCTCGATAACCCTCCGACGTATCGTCCACAGATCGGTTCTCTGTCCGGCAATCCGTAACTGGCGAATCCCATGGGAAAGTACGTAATAAGAAAAATCGTTAAGTAAAATGCAGTGGCCGCAGACGTGCAAAACGGCATGGCTATAAGTTTTGCAAAAATTTATCAATGATTTCTTTGAATTTATTGATCGATGCCAGAGGGACGGAGTATCATGAAAACATGTTCGTTATAACCAATAAAACTTTCAAAGCAAAAATAGAAGTTCTACATTGTCAAAAATTCATAAACGTTCACTCTCCGCATTCAATCGTAATGATTTACATAATGCTAACGATTCCAAAGATTTAGCGAATCAAGGGGTAGAACACGCGCGTATCCACATATTTGTTCAACGTTTTGCACCAATCTCTGCGACTCGCCGGTGTATCTAGTGATACTAGCTATACTCGTATTTACATACGTGTATATGCTAGTCCCGGAGCACATTGTAAATGCGATCATTTTCAAAGGCTCAGACCAGAGGGAAAATTCTCCGTGCGGAAAAACGGCTTCAAACGCATGGATATTCGAGGGTAATAGACCTCGGACATATAATATTCACATAGGATAGCTGCATCATACGTGGATGTTATCTATGTGATATACTCTCCACTTTATTCGGCATACAGAGTAGCTTGGTGTATCTATATCTTGATTAAAATATATCTTGTATCTTTTCTTTTTTTTTTTTTTTCTTCGTAATTCATCCACGTTAACCAATCGTTCAAAGTGGCTGCATAAAAATAAAATTCTCAGGTTTACAACAAAACTACTAGGAATTTCGAAGCACTTGCTGCGACGTAATAATTTCATATTAGTTTGAAAGTATAGATTGCTAGTACTGGATAGTATTGGGTGTGATCTCTATAGACATTGAGGAAAAACTCATTACGGTATTAAAAACAAACAATAAAGTAAGATCAATCCCATGGCAAATATCTTGTAGATTTCCTCTTTGACATATTCAAATCTTTCCGAGTCCGATTTCCAAACCCCCTTCGGCTTTCACGACTGAAACCTCTGAAGCCTTATCTCATCCCTCCGATCCACCAAGTACACCCTCAATCTTCAGCTTCTTCCCAGGACTGCTTTAGAATTCTTGACATGCGCGCATTAGGCGACTTGTGTCTTGTTTACGCCGTTATTTGGCCGGCATTGAGAAATTTGAATTCGACGGGCGGTCCGCATGCGGACGGACTAGCAAGAGGCGAAGAAAGTCAAGATGGAAACGGATAGACTGAGTCGAGAAAGCCGAAACGATGTGTTTGCTCGAAAGAAACAATGGCAAACGAACGTCTCTCGATGCTTTTAAATTTAAGACCTCGATTCTGCCTGTTTTTTAATAAAATGATAAAAAACAAGAGGACACTCGCAAATATTCTTTAACGATATCGAATAGGCGTTGTCAGTACTTTACGAGAGATCCGCTGCGAAAGGCTGTAGATATATTTGGAAGACAAAAAATTGATTCTTCATAAACAGGTTGGTGGGGGAGGAAGGGAGAGGCAACCTTTATATTTAATAGCGCGTACAGAGTATAAAGGATCAGCATATTCATGTAGCGCTCAGCTCGTACGTGTCCCCTATGGCATCCATGGGCGATGTTTTACTATCCCAGCCGTTTTACGATACATTATATGGCAGATTAAGCCCCCATCATATTTTATATTTGTATTTTTACAGAGCTTTTCCCACTGGCAGCAATCCAGCACTGTCTGAGCCCCACTGCCAGTGTTTTATACCGAGCTTTTTATTGTTTTCTTATGTCTACCGGATTTAGGCTCTGTTAACATTGACATTTTCCAAGCCGAACTTGTCCCATTCGCTCGGCAGGAATATGTCGCGAAACAAAGACTTTTTATGGTAATCGCTACGTACAACTATTTTCATTGTCTCTACGAAGACCACCATTGACAGCAACTAATCTTTCATTTTATCTCAAACGAATCTGTCGCGAACTAGAAAATCTCTATGCAATTTTTATACGTAATAGGGATTTGATCTTTTTTTTTTTTTTTTTCAAAGATATTTTCATACTCCATACATTCTACACTCTTGTATTGTACGTTAATATGCTGATATGCCTAGATACATGTTGAACGCGCTGCCCCCTCTTGCGTAACGTGAACTTGAAGGAGTGGAATACGATCGCTAAGCTCGTTTCCGAATTTTAATAGTGGTATGGCACTCTGTCTCTTTCTCCTTTTCTCTATCTCACTCTCTCTCTCTCTCTCTCTCTCTTTCTCGTGAATTGATTTCATTTTACGACTGCTCACTCTTGGGGAGTTGTCTTCAACTCGTAGGACCCCACTGGATGTAGTAGGCTCTTCCTGGGGAGGTAAATCCATCTCAAGTCGTAAACTCGTTCATGACGACTGTATGAGTGTTGCTAAATGTGGTGTTAACGCTCATAACTCCAAGGGGAAGATTCGGGAAAGAGAGTCCGAGAGGAAGGAACTAAAGACAATAAACGGACAGAAAGGGAGGACGAAGGGGAAACTTAAAGAAAAGTTTTGAATAGTACTACGATTTCTACGACGCGAATATATTTTAATCGTATTTTTTTATTGGGTACGATTCCAATCAAAGATTAAAAAATATATATAATAGTCATTCCCAAAACCATCGTCATTCTCTTTGGTATAACGAGCAATAGAACTTTTCAAGCATGTCTTAATTTAAGCCTGTAAATTGGCAATAAAATGCTCGCGCGATTTCGTCGCGGCGATGAAAAAAAAACGAAGGAAAATGGCCCAACGAAAAATAAAATGAAATTCTTTTCTTAAGTAAGAGCCCTCCAAGGTACTCGGGCATTACGTAATATGAGTTTCTCCTACGGGAGCCACTCTTATTAAGAGCAATAATGATATGGCCTCTTCTTTGTTTCGTATCAAGTAATTGCCCTTTATAATTAACCAAAATCAAGGGGCAGGGGTGTCTTCTAGGTCCGGATGGGGTTGGGGGTGGAAGAAAAGAATTGTTCGACGATCTTCCATAGGGAAGACGTACCCAGACTTACGTGACAAGGAAGAAGCTGGTATCTCAGTCGTATTGATAATTAATAATGATTTGGGCTCATAGGTCAGAGGGAGCAGAAAGCCAAACCTCAGACGAAACCATAAGGCAAATGAATATTGGAATGTAAATATAGAATTCAGTATAAAGGATAATGGCAGACAGATACATGTCCCGCTGAGCGTATCTCGTTTGGTTATTTCATCTCGAGCACTTGATGTTAATAAATGGAAAGTTTTCTCATTTAACAAAGATATAAGATTAAAGAAAGAGTCAGTGCAATTGAATCTGTCTTTCGTCTCGCGGATAATTAAGCTTTTGCTTAATTGATGTGTTTTTCATTGTACCGGCTGGGAGTCATGAATATGCAGGCACTTCAGCATTTTTTAAAATATCACTTCGAATCTCATTCGACTTTGCTGCTCCTCTGACTTGATATTCCCACCTGCCCGCTGCCGCAGTGGCCAGGAGGGACTGTCGTTATTAATGAGAGAAGACAAAAAAAAAAAATCTCAAGGGCCGTTGAGACAAATTTTTATTTTAATAATGCCATTTCAAAGCCAGCCGAGCTGAGACAAAGGGATGAGCCCTACACCTACAACTTTTTCTCGTATCTCTTGATTATTGGACTTCGGGTATTCCTATAAGGGTTTTAAGAGTATTCAAGAGCGACAGTGATAATCGAGACGTCGAGTCTCTTTAAACAGTCGATTTGTCTGAGAAGTGTCGAAATCTTTGAAGATTTCGACGTTTCCTATATTCGCCGTGAGTGCGAGAGAGAGGGCCTTATGGGCGTTTACGTCCGTAAGACAAGGACAGACATACTAATAACTCGAATCCTAGGTGATAGCCTTCCTCGAATTGGTCGACTCCAAGATGCATCGTCGAATGACTGAAATGTTTTTTTTTTTTTAATAATTTGACTCATCCGAATCATCTAGCTGTATCTTTTAATCGGCCGAATGTTCGAAGAATACTTTGAATATCCAGAAAAGTAAAGTATCTGTAATATTTTCGAAAGCATTGGCACCCCAAATTATTCATTATGGAGCTTCGGGATGGTTGGGTCCATTAAAATTGGTGGAACGAGACGAGTAACGGTAAGTGATGGCGGGACGAGTAAGGTATAGAGGGGTAAAAAAAAAGTAGAAACAAGTGAAAGCAAAAGGGAGGATATAACGTTTGAGCCCGCAGGCTGCTATACAAGTTTTACCAATAGGAATTCTTTCGGCAAGGGAGTAAAGGAGAGAGCGAGAGGGAAGTAGTTTAAGAGCACGTGAATATTTCGCAGGGATTTTTCAGGATCCATTTATCCCTTCCTTCTTTCAACCCCTTAAACAGCCAGGGGGAGACTAATGCCGCCGAGCATATATTTATTCCATTGGCTAGTTTGCCCAGGAATTAAGTTAATACCGTATCCAGAACAAACTTTATGCAGCTTCGAATCTCTCAGTATTTACACGTTACTTTGAAAATTCACGAACTTCGCGAGTAAACAATTTCCCGAGTGATGGCCGCGCTTGTTATCGCTAGATTAAGGGTTAATATAACCCGCTACAAGAAGGGTGGGTAAGAATCTACCGATTAAAAACACATTAGTATTTTTGCAAGGGTGAGTAATTAAATTCCCAAAAAATACCATGGACATCCCGAATAACAAAATCATCCCTTCTACATTTTCAACTCGACTTTCAACCCTATCGTCATTCTTCGACGAAGTTCCAGCCTCTGGACTCTGATGATCGTTGCTACCCTCTTGCTAAAAGAATTTCAAGGATCGCCGGAAGTCCACGAGTCTAAGTAAATAATGCAAGCAAGTGAATAATTAATAGATAGTACGAAGTACGTTATGTAAGCAATGATGTAAAATGGCTGCCCGATCAAAAACACAGTTTAACCAGGCAGCCAATCCTTTTCGTTCTCTATTTGTTCACTGCGGGCGCAGAACTGAACTAACTAGCTGAATGAGCTTGTTTAAGCTCTTTGCGAATCTTCCAGCGCTGAACCCTCTGCATTCGTTCTGGACCAGTTTCTCTTTGAACGAGACAGAGGGAGGAGGGATACTCTCGTACCTCGTGAATTGAATAAGTCATCTTTAAACTCAGACGAGTTCTGCCATTGTTTATATCGGACTCGTGGCATTCCAACCCTTTCTTTACTTCATTCCCTTATTCGAATAGTACTCGACCGTGAAATTCGAAGCTTTCAAATGACGGGAAAACTATTTTTCGATAAATATAAATACTTGAAGATCAGTTAAGTGTAATCGTAATTTGTACATACGTAAGGTATGTACGTTGCGTATACTGAAAGATCTTCCATTGCCAGGAGTCTGACGTATCTTTAGACGTAGCACGAGCTGTGGTATTCGTGCGAAGATTGCGTAATGAATCCCTCCTACACAATGGACGCCTCTTCCCATTGTGCGCCAGGACTATTTCATTACGGAGTGGCTGCAAGGTTTTTGAGAGACGTCTCTTCTGATTAATTCAAAGCGCGGCTTGCCAAAGCGATGAGGTCTGTCGGGAGATTCAAGAATTTCCTATAGCTGACAAGAAAGTCAGGAGGAACCTTTAACTTCGTCTGCTAGATCGTGATTCCTCTTTATTTTTATTCCTCTTCTTCTTCTTCATTTGATTTGACCGATCTTAATTCGCTACCACAAGGGATGCTGTTCATAGAAACCCCACAGTGTGTATTAAGAGGGTTGAAACAATATGCCGAGTGTCCCAACGGTTTCCGTAAATAAATCATCAGGCGCAGAGAGCATATCCCTTTGTTCCGGGTGCCTGAAACGAGTAAATATTCAGTGGCGTCTGAATATGACATTTATGATAAAGTTCGGACGTCGCTTATTTATTATTCATGGAGTGAGACTGCGTCGCGACGCGCAGCTCGCTATGCGCTCGTTTTGAATTAAAAAACTTTCACGTTAATTAATACGACTGCTCAGTCGGCATTACAATTACGTAACATCGTTACGCGCTCGTTGACGCTAGGCGTTTTCATTGCTCGATTGTTTCGCCGATCCTCTAATTGCAAATCTCTGTAATCGTTACGCGCGATAAATTACTCGACAGGGCTACCAACCATTGTTCGATACGATCCTAACGATTTACCAACTGGCAAACTCAAGTGTGCGTACCTGCCTGTCTGGAGGGTTTTTACAAAAAATTAATTCTCACGTTTAATTTTCCTGGGCTTTCTCTATCATGAACAAAAAAAAAAAACAAAAAAAAATCAAACATTCTAATCGGATTTGGCACATTTCATCGAAGAGCTTATTTATTGCTTCTCGGCTGGAATATTTCCAAAAAGCAAATCTCTCTAATCAAATGGAACTCGACAAGAATCATGAAATCCTTCACGTAGTATTTATTCTCCCTCCTTACACGCAAAATTTCATTCTATTGAGATTTTTTCTTTATTCTTATCCCTCTGTACATATATTGTCTCTCTTTTCTTTTCTTTAAAACAGTCTATTATCATTCCCAACGGGACAGACCTGTACCTTCCGTACTATACGCGTTACTTTTCCACGTAGAAAAACTTAATAAAAATAAGGTTATTATGAGTCTCATGGATAGGGGGTTGCGCTGCGGGATGGCAATTACCTCTCACTCCGGTTCACCCCTTTTGCTTACACCTTTTCTTTACTGCCCTTCCTTTACACTTCTCTTCTTTCTGCTTTGCTGTTCTAGAAGGTGCTTAATAATAGTCTCTCCGCTGCAACAAGAAACCACCCGTCCCCGTGCACTTTTGAACTCGAGCCAGGACATTTAATATCTTATATCTACCCCCTTGTAAATCCTTCAATACTTCATTGTCTACCCTAGGCGTAATTTATTAAGTAACTGTTCCAAGTACTTAATTCTTATCATTTATTCATACTACATATTAACTCCACGATATATGACTGGAGTTACTCGATGCGTTGTACATACGTGGATCAGAATGGATTAGAGAGAATCTTAAAGTAGCACCTGTGTCCCCACGTAGGAACTACCTCGAGGAAAAATAAACGTAAACGTAAATGATGCAATTGACGAAAGAAAGAAGCATTTATGGGATAATAAAATGTAAAGGAAGGAAGGAGGCTAAAACGGAAATTGTAGTAGGTGCCTAACTATACCGACGTACCTATACTACTCTGCCTTGTCATTCAGTATGAGCGGCATTCGTGGAGAAACGAATAGACGATGGTAGTAACGTTTTGCCGTTTATCTGCTAAAATAAAAGATAATTGCCGGGTGCACGAGGATTCTCGTATTTTTTCACGGAAAGAAATTTACGATTGCGATAAATCGCGCAATTATCGCGGTTCGCTCCGCGAGAGAACGCCTAAATAGAGAGGGAAAAAGTAAAGAGAGCCAAAGGGCGAGAAAGAGAGGGAAGAAAAAGTGTCGTGTAGATAAAAATAACCGGATAGTAAAAGATAAAAAAAAAAACACCGGGACATTCACTATGCCGTAGCCATATTGGCTCTAATTATCAGGAAGTTAGCCAAAAGGGGGTTGGTGGGACCCCGGAATCGTTTAGATACGAATCACGAATGAAATGGAAAAAAAACTGGCGGCAACTTCTGCGAGAGGAGGTTACGGGGGTGGTGGATGGAAGCTCATATAATGCTTTGTGCGAAGGAGAGTAAAAAAAAAAGAAAAAAAATAGCAGTACAGGAAGCTAGGGCTGACAGCATTGAACTCTAGAACTTCCTTTGGCGACGAAGCCATCGTATTTCAGAATTAGCTTTTTCTTTGGCGAGGGTCTGCGGCAAATATTTACATTGGTCGTAGGGTAATTCTTGAATTTATGGGGGATGACCACTTGAATGAAACCACTGGCGTCGTGTTGAGTTTCGTAGGGATCAAAGCATCACCCTCTCCACCCCACCCTTTTCTTTTCAAACTCTTTTTTTTTCTCTCGTTTTCTCTCCTTCTCTTGCACATGACAAAAAAATGATCCTCAAGATTTTTCCCCTGCGATTTCACAGTCCACAGCATCCCTTTGTCAGAAATAATTTTGACTCTTTAATAAAGCTTTCGAAAATTTGAATAGACCCATCGCTTTGCTGTATCTTCTCTAACGATGTATATGAAATCTTTGTAATTTCTAATTACTTAATTATTTAGTAAATAGTTAGATAATTAGATTATATATATTACACTTGGTCCATGTGAACTTCACGTGGACGTAAGTCACGACTTCGTTAATTTGCCTCTAATCAATTTACACTGCAGGGCAAAAGGATCGAGTGAAAAAATCCAGTAGGATTTTTCGAAGTTTCTCGTAAAGTGTACTGAGTGTCGGGCGAAGCGACAAAGGGTTGTTTTTGCGCTAATTGCTTTCAATGGCTAATTGAATTGTTCGGGTGTAAGTAGACGCGCCTGCGAAAGGGTGCAACGCCAAACGTCCTTGTTTAACAAGCAGCGTCACGTAGGAGACGGCTCGGCTTCATTGGATTTTCTTTGTCGTTCCACGCAGCATCTCTAGGTTGCTGTACCTAGACTCAATCGATGGTAAAACTTGATGGAAACGGCTAGGTTATTCGTAACTTTTATTTCCCATAGGATTCAAGGGAAATATAAAATTTCGATAGAACGTTATATGCATCGACATAGCGTAGTAAAGCTCGCGAGGAGAAATGCTGGTTCACGTAGCGAAGTAAGAGAATTCCACTTTTGTGATAATTTTGGATCTACCGGTGTTCCAGATTCGCCTGTCCGTCGAGATAAATGATGGCGCGAAATGTTGAGAAAAATATTTGCATGCTCGAGAAAGCGATCGGCTTAGAAGAGCTTTACTTTTCGCCATCACGTTCTATTTTAGCATTTGGCACAGTCAAAATGCTAAAAATGTACTCGACGGCTTTTTAGCATTTTACACTTTTTTTTTCTCATTTTTTTTTGAAGTCTAAAAGCTACGAGTAAAACAACATGTTTTGCGAACGCCTACGTAGACACGGTTGCATATCATATAGAAAGATATTTTGATTTGTTTTTTAATATTAAGAGAATTTCATTCTTCAATATCTCAAAACGAAAAATGATGCCATAATGACGAATTTGACTTCTCAATTCGTCTTTGGCTGTATGCTATGCTTCCACATTATGTTGGATCCTCTTCTTCTCTCTCTCTCTCTTTCTCTCTCATGACTCGACGAACAAAGAATCGTATTTTTAACCTTTTACTGCATACGCACGTGTATGCGAGGGCAGCGCGCATCGCAGATGTTATGAAACCCCCTTAACGAATTTTATGTCGTGACATTAAAGAGAAATATGAAGGTTTTTAAGAGTTCCTCGAGAGACGTAGAGATGGAGAGAAGGAAAATACTAAAAAGAAAAAAAAAATATGAACAAAGAAAGCCGCCAAGCATTCAATGGCGATCCTATTTCCTTGGATAGTTCGAATGCTCGCGTGGGTTTTGAAAATAACTCTATTCCCTATGGCTAGCAAATGTAATTTTTTAATTATTTCGTATAACGTTAACGAGCGTGATGTGCCTCGACGCAGTACATACAACGAGATGAAATCATTATGTTAAAAGCAAATGGACGCATTCGGATAAATGCGATGGAAATATCCGCAGGTTTGGAAAATCGCTAATTAATTTGCGCAGTTTATGTATTCTTTATGACGCCGAATTGCCACGATTTCAAATCTATTTTTCATTATTTTACTGAAAAGCTCGAAAACGCAATTTAAAAGTGTAAATAACCAAGGCAGTCTAGCTGATTGTTAAATTGCATCCCGAAAATCACGCTGATTGTTTTGCGTGGATTTAATTATATCGAATGAAAAACAAAATTGATATTTTTGTTTTCATCATTATTCTACTCTCGACAAAATGTAGATTTTACTTGTTAATTCAAAAATGACGATCGAACTCGTTTCGCGTGGATGACAATTGTCGATCATCAATGTAAATTCAGCAGTAGGCTTTTAAGTTTCTCACGATAGGATGTTTCAGGCGTTTGAAATATCGCGAATCAATTCACAACGAATGAAATCGATTTGCAAATTATTACCGCAAAGATGCATCCGTCGAAATGTCGCTATCGATTGTCTCATTCGATGATTGAACAGCAGTACAGTGCTGTATCGATACTGGACCAATATTCGTTGAAAATTCGCCGATTGTACTACCAACTGAATCGTATAGGGATTTTCGTAAATTTTTCTTGTAATACAAATAATAGTCCCTTTACAAGAAAATAATGGCCGTACGTTCAGGCGTACTACGTACTTCGAAGTTCACGTAAATCTTTATCAACGTAATGATACAATTTCGAGGAAAAGGGAGACACAAAAAGAGGCATACGCAGAATAACTAAAAGAGAATATTAATCTGGCATAACGTAAAAAGTCGTCTGACCATAAGTAGTTGGGAGTAAGGGTAGGAAAACAAAAAACAAAAGAAGAATTTCAATACATCCCCTGTATAGGATGGCGCTGAAAAGGTAAACGCTTGTTAGAGAAGTAAAAAAAGAAGTGGAAAAAATTCAATTCCCGTTCTCTTTCGCTTTTATCTTGGCGAATAGACAGCATGACTTCGAGTACTAGCAAGGGCGTCTAGGAGAAATAAGAATAAGCAAAAGAAAAGTATAGCAGCATCTTCGCATCAAGGGTTTGTTATTTGATAACGTGGAAGGAGAATCATAAAGAAAAATGGTTGACAAGAGCGACGTATTTGTAATATAGCAGCTACACTCCACGTACAACAGTTTAGACGTAGAAAATATCGAAGTCCTTTATATATTGATATGTTTTTCGTAGAACTGTCCAATATTTCTGTTATTTTATCAAAGAGATCTCAACGTAGCGATATAGAAGTAAACGAGTGAAAATAAAAGTATACAAGAATTCAGACCATTTTTCGAAAACCTTCTATTAAATTCATTTTAAATTGGAGTAATCCAAACCCCAGTGTATTCTGAGAAAGTACAATCCTACCAAGAGGAGCGTCTTTATCCAGCAGGCATTTCATTATGCTGTATAGGGTGAGTCAGTAAAGCTGATAAAATGAAAGTCGAAAAAGGAATCGGTTTTAAGGTGGACAGTGAAAAAAAAAACAAGGATAAAGGAAAGAGAAGGAAAGACATGGGAAGCGAAAAGAATATCGAGGAGAGTCATGCTCCGTCGCGACGATATTCCAGAGACGTCGCGGCGCCTAGAACGCATATAAACAGTACCCACTGACATATACACGCTAAAGAAACTTGAAATTGACGGTTTTTCCTGAAAACTTTTGAAAATCAGTAGTCTGCTTTTTGGCGAAAAACCAATGGACCAACTTAGTCTATCGAACTATTGCTAAAACAATAGAACTTGCGTTGTTTTATTGTATTGAACAATTAAAAAAAAAGTGCTCTCCTGAGCTCAGGATCGAATGCTAGCATGTCATTATTTTCGGATATAATTTTTGTTTAATCTTGTGCCAAAAGAAAAAATCTTCTTTTTCAATTCTCCATGGGATTTCTAAGTTATCGTCTGCCATTCTAACTGGCAAATTCTTTGGTTACTCAAACTGACGTAAAGTCTCGATTCGCAGCGAAGATCTGGATCCATCCATGAGAATTCGAAATTCGAGGGCTTAATGGCATTTTGTAGAACGGTAACCTAATTTGCCTCGCTTTCACGGAGGGTTGCTGCAGATTGAATGGCGGAGCCCTTCGAGGCATATGATCTACGTGGTGAGGCGATTGGTCCTGCCCTCAAATTTGATCAGACCGGGAACTACGATGCTCCCTAGTATCTCGTTTGCATACTACACACATCGGTAGTTATCAAAGAAACGAGTGATTACTTCGGGGAGTCTAGCCGATAGGACGTCTTGTCGATATCAGCGAAGAACCAGAGAGATAAAGAGAGAGAGAGAGAGAGAACGAACGAGAAGCGAATAAAAAGATAACGAAGAAAAAAGTAAAAGAGAAGATAAAACGACTATTTTCTGACCGACCGTTTATTTCGAACGTGACGCCCAGCGTCGAAATAAAATAACGAACATGCGAGGCCTTTATCGTACGCGTTTGCATTAATTCCCCGAAGATTATGAATCCGAATGGACACATTTTTGCGAGCAATTGCCGGCACTATTTTTTACGGTCGGAGAAAAGACGGGTTCTTTGTGCAAAAGGGGATGCGCACGCGGTTTGACGAGGGTGGCTAAGATTAGGGTACGTTTTAGTGGGACATTTCTATGGTAACTGTTAATAAGCCAGAATTTTTCCGTGGCTCACGTAGAGCATGTCAAATATATAACACTTAGCGTACAATCGTATATAGGTACCGTGTATAACTACCATACGTGAACTCATAGACGGTAACCGCCACAATTTCCTCTTTAGTTAAGGGTAGCAGTGGAATTTTGTTACGGACTAAGAACACTGGGAATGTCCTAACGAATTAAACGAGCCCAGGATTTTACCCTTGGGGCTTATATTAATAGGCGAGTGTCATGCGTCACGTGATAACAAGCAACCCTTACATTCCGCGTCTCGTATCGGTCACGAGTTAATTGAATAATTTCTTTGCAAATCGTGTCGAAAATTGTCGAAAATTAAAAGCTCGTTACCACGACCTGCTATCGCAGCTACGACTCGTTAACCAATTACAACAGAAGTGTTCTCGCTCTCGCACACACACACACACACGTACTACCCCTTCATCTCTCTCTCTCTCCCTTTTTTTTTTAACTCCGCCACTTTCTCTCCCAGTACTCTCACCGCTCTCCTCGTCCTCTCCACATACATCTCCACGGTGGGCAGTGCTAAACGCGCTATGGCGTGTCTAGAGAATATTCGTCATTCCTGGACGAAGGGTGAGTTTCCAGAACGTAGCGTCAAAGGTGTGGCTAATTTTCAAAAGTAACACAGAGCGCGGGCTGTGATTTACTGAAAATGACGAGTAACCTTGACGAACGAGTACAGGAATCTCACCCTTACCAGGTACTACTCACTACACTCTGAAAATCCTTTGAACTTGACGTATAGGTAGATGTAGGTAAACGCTCCGTCGAAAGCTTCATCCCCCGAAGGAATTTGAAAGGATCAGGTAATCCCTCGTACGATCCAGTCGATTCAACGTAACGCAAGGGGGGTAACCTGTACGGTATCAACGATATACCGGTAAAGTAGGAAACATGCCGATTCTTCGGTTGCGTGCCTTTCATTCTAAAGTCAATCGGAAACTGAATGCCGTTCATCTAAAATGAAGGTAAATGGAATGCTGCTCCCGCGTAAAAGCTCGATTCCTTTTGTTCCTGGTAGGTTTGACTATACGTAACCCCTCTGGTTATGTTATAGCTACTGACATTGGACCTGACTTTAAATCGTACCATGGTAAAGCCACCCTTCTTCTAGCGTTCTCTTTGGCTTTCATTCCCACTGAATTATCCCTTAACTTTCAGACTAGTTAGCGACAAATACTCGAATGCTAATCGTTCGGCATTATTAATCAGGCCGTGGTCGCTTTGCCAACTTGACTAACAAAGTTTCCAGCCATTGTCGTACGGAATAACAAATAGTCAGCGTCTCTATGGTACATAGGCTAATATAGCACTGGGACGTCGCGACGCTGTCGTTACGAAAGATAGAACGTTAATCAAGCCAGTCAATTTGATTCGATCAGTACCTGGTGTAAGAGTTACGAGTGCGTCATAGAGATCGAAAGATCTTTATGTCCTGAGGAAGATACGATTTGATGAAGAATCTTGGATCGATTACCTGGATAAGGTTATTTCTTGATTTGAAATAGAAAAATATAAAGGTGATTGAGTAGCAGAAAAATGATTACTCTTCGTCGAATGATTCAATAGGAAATGAAAATAGATCTGTACAAGTCCAATGATTCGGAGTGATCGAGTTTTTCTAGTGATTTTTCTCTGTTATTATGCATCGGGCAAAAAGCAGCAGACTGGTGAGATTTTTGCGTGCGCACGGTTGATGTGGAAAATTCGACGAATCAGGTAAAAACTGATTCGTATGTATTAATGTCAAAATAAAAATATCGTTCAGCGTGAATTTAAGCTGACTGAGTAAAAAAGCATCGGGCACGTCAGTGATTTTTCCAGCATATTTTTGGTCCGGCGCAGACAGCATCTCTCTGTACAAGATATAGGGGGGCTAATACGTATATATGTATATATCCGAATATATGGAGTCGAGTACGTGGAAAAGTAACGTAAAAAGGAAACTGATAAATAGCCAGGATTTAAATGGCGCAACCACCGACGGAACCGACGGTTCGCGTTTTTCATCGAACTTTCATGGTAAAAGGGATCCCTGCCGGCTACTTTAAGTAATTGCATCACGTCGAGAAAGAGTTAAAAGGATTGAATGAGCATTGACCCTCTTGAAATCTTTATTAATGAGTTCCATCATGACGATGCCATCCTCCCTCCGTCACCCCTTTAAACTCGGCCTGAAGCTCTCGACAGTACAGAGAGAAGAAACTTACTTACCACTGAGAATAGACAGTACTTACTCCTGGACTTAGTAAAACTTATACCTCGAGCTTAACCGCTGCTGTAATGCAGTTGCATTTCAGTGCCAACCCCCGCTCTGACTCCGTGCCTCAGGCATCCTTGAAAATTTCGAGAAAATACCAGAACGCCAGCTAGACCCATTATGGAGTTTCTAGTAAACCAAAAACTATTTAATTTCCCTCTCGCTTTCCCAGCTTCATTCCAAAATAGAGATGCTTTCCACCTGATGAGGTGCAGGTGCACCTTTCGCCAACTGTTCTCTAGGTCCTGCAGTCTGGTTCCGCTACGTACCAAGGTACCTACAAGGTACTAGGAAGCATTGTAAAAGCGAAAAAGCTTCGCGAAACTTTGACCATCCATTGCGGATCGCAAAACACGAGAAACCCAGTCAGGGGCGTAGTGACAAAACATTTCACCCCTGTCTAAGCACTTGCAACAGTTGCAGCCACCCTGCTCCCTTCTGGACAAGGTGAGCAGCAACCGACACTCAACTTTTTTGTACAACTTTCTACTGCGTTCCTGAACACAAAAAAAAACATGTCGCAGTAATTATACTTTATTTTATTCGAAATTCAAAGTGACGTACGTACCGGATGGAAGGCTATTAAAAAGTTTCAGCTGTCTTGATCGATTGGCTGGAAATATCGACAGGGTGAGGAATGAAGAACAGTACTTCTTACGGGTGAAGGGTAATTACATTAACTTTCTTTAAGTCTGATGAAAATTTCGCTCTTTTGGATATCTTTCTTATTACGGTCCTGCTTGAGAATCTATTACCTCGGCTCACGTCTGTGCTCCTCGCAATTCTTAAGAGCAATGCTCTTGTTTTCCAGTCGCCAGAATGAAACGATCCGTCTCAGGCATTGTCCACGCGATTCTTCCCTGAATTCAGGCTTTAAGTATCAGGGACAGGAGAGAAAATGATTGCCAGAAGAAACGTTACTTTGCTCGGCTGTACAGTTGCTCTTTCGCTTCTTTTACTTCTCTTGGGTCCATTAAGGACAACTGAAGAAATAAGTGTTTCTGGATGTTGACAACGGGGAGAATGGTTGCTTGATAACAATGCCATTAATATAATACTTACGACTTGAAAGAAGAAACTCACTGTGCATCGTGATTATTTTCATTCGGCACCAGATAGTATTTGATAAAAATGTCTTTGAGTGAATACTTTACAAATCTTTCTTCTAACGAACAATTGAATATTGTACGAAGAGATAAAGAATCTGTGTAAATATTTAATGCAACCGAGTGCTTCGCATCTCCGATGATGCGACTGTGGAAAAAATATTTGATATCGACAAGTCGCGATAAATTTTGTCAACAATCAATTGCCAATTAGGCAGTTCGATAAAACACGAGTATAGGGGGACCGTAAATAAATACAAATAAACGTCAAAGTTGTATATACATATTGATACAAGGAGATTTCGAAAGTTTTTCACTTGCCGATAAACAGAAACCATTACGTGCCGGCGAATTAACGCCGGAGAAAAGTTAAGTTAGGTTTACATTTCATTAATTAGCCGACCGACGGTAGGTGGGCCTTTACCCTGGCTTTTCGACCCAAAGAGAAATGAAAAATGCCACCGAGACGTGTTTAAATGCGTTTCTTTCATCTCCGATCATGAAAGCCAGCTATTTTCAATACGATCCTCATTCACGTGGACCACTCGGAAGAGGAGCCAGAAGTGGGATATGCCTGCCACCCTATATACTATACATATATATTATATACGATACCTACTCTCTGCCTGTATATATGGCTGCTTCACAACTTGACTGCCTGACTTCATGGCTGGCAGGCTGCTCATTTGCTAAGGAAACGTCAGAAGCGCTGCCAAAGGGGAACGAAGTGGGTGCAAAGGGTATATTTGAAATCGTGATTACGCGGACCCACTTGGCACGACGAGAAGAAAACTTTTGCGACATTAAAGTGTCGCATTTTAAATAGTACTTTGGCCAGTAGACAGTTCGTAACACAGAGCCCAAATTTTAATGATTAGATTTTCTCCGTGGGATAAAATTTCCTTGGAAATAAAAGCAAACCTTTTTCGTGAGGGTCCTTGATGCTTTTCGATCGTGTATTTTCAATGGTAACGTTTGTGTACATTTATCCTTGTCAGGTACTCTCTAAATTATACTTCTAGGGTGTAAAGTGAAAATCCATACGACACGTTTTATAGACAAAAAGTAGGCGAGACATCCTCAGACTATTTCAGATAAGACGCTAATTGAATTAAATGCTGAAGGCAAGACGCCGTTTACACAGTTATTCATTTATGACGCTGCGATCAAAGACTCTCGACGACCCGTCTCGACTAATTATGTAAAATTTAGATGCCAGCCGTATTTACGCAAGGCACTCGACTCGCGAGGTAACGTGAAGGAGCGTGGAACAAGAGTAAGGTAGAGGGAAGAAGTGCAAGACGAAGATGAAATGGATGAAAACGAGAAAAATCTTAAGGACACGGGACGAATCAACTCGAGATATTGGAAAAGAGCACTTTACGTAAGGGATGAGTCTTATTATACAAGTTCCTGGTTGGTGATTTCTCAGTAAGACGAATCTTCCTTCAATGTTACCCAAGTGAAAATCACGAGAACGAAAAGTCAATGAAATCTTTCGTAGCGTCATTGCCGGGTGTAAATTTCATTCTCATTCGTAGGATCCGGCAGAGTGGATTTAAGCTTCATAACTTTCGTTAATCCTCGTTGATGCGAAATCCGGTTTTCCCCAAGCGAAAGCGCAACGAGGATCTCTTGTCGCGGCCAATCAGAGCGACGTTCTCGATTGGCCTGGATTTTAATGGCTCTCGTAAATATAGTGACATTAAAAACACATACCGCACTGGCGAGTGCGTATTGGTGAGGGGGACACACGTGTCAGCTGATCCTGCACCTTTGTCTAACAGTCATTTATGGGGGAGGAGGGTGAAGCCACCCCCTGGAGTATAGCTACCCTTGATGAAATCGACCTCAGCCCTGCTATCTGTACGCTACCGTTTACTTGCAGATTAAAAAAATAGCCTCGATAATCCAGGAATTAATGATAATCGCTGTCAATTTTAATTTTTCCGCTAATCACCCAATTTATTGGCGTTTCGTGAGCCGTGCTAAAAAAAAGGAAAAATATCTACAGGGTATCCACGAAAGACATTTGCTACTGTCAATATATGTTATTATTTTTTTTTATTCGTTTTTTTTCACGTCCATATAATGCGATTCTCACATGGCAACTCGTGACAGGTGATTTTATATATTTCATACACACGAAATTTAATATCGAAGTGAGAATCATGAAGGTTGGCCCCGAGCCATTAATTTTCACTAGCGATTTCATCCACAAGGGTTATTCGTTTGGCTTGGCTCTTTGGCTGACTTTATATGGGCCAACAAGGAGAGTGGATAGTCAGAATTTTATGGTTAACACGTGGTGTGAGGGTTGTAACAAGAAGCGTCGTTTTATTGTTAGAGCTTAATGGCAACCGTCGTCGAATGACCGCACCTACGGAATAATTAAATAGTCCCTTTTGGCTATCGAAGTAAAATTACCAATACGGACCCAGTATGGTTTCTCTCGAGCCAAGTAAATAAGATACTAGCGAAAGATGGCTCGAGAGAGTTGAAAAGGTACTTTTACTATCATCGGCCATTATGGCTGCTACTGCTATACTACTCTTAAAGCCAGCAAGTATTAGCATTGATTCATGTTTTCCAGTTGCGCGTTTCGCTGGACTCTTAAATCAGGCAATTAACCGCAGCGGACACTCCAAGAGATAGGGCCTCCTGAATGGACCGGTTATGTGATCGTTTTATAGCGTATTTAAAGCCCATAGGAAGAGAGTGGGTGGGTTTTCAAGGGTGGCCGAACACTACAGGAAACCACTAGGCCGACTACACTGGCGCAGTAGGCTCTGCAGGGAGTAGGACCAGTTCGAGAATGGAACTCCTGAACTTAATGGCTGAGCTCCGTTTTAATGGCTGTTCGAGTCGCTCGATGATACACTGCTGGGATGTGACCGGAAAGTTCGTAGCTGTAGGATCGTATAGAAGACCAGAAGAAAGACATTAATAGCCCTTAATGGTATTCGCGCCGATTTCTCTTACGAAGTCATGTGACCTCGAGGCGTAATATTTTTTTTGGCATAAACAAGTCACGCCGAATTACCTGGTTACGATCTCTTTGCGAAGTATATCTTGCGTATATAGATATAGATCGACGTATTACCAAGGAAACATTCTTCGGGGCGATGAAGAAAGGTTAAGACGATAACGTAAACATTGAAGTCAACATAACGGAACGGTATTACATAAGAATGTGCATTCTGCAAAATTCTTGGTATAGTTTGGCTGTGGTCCAAAAGTTTGTAGCTAGCGAGGGACGAGGGTTCCGAGAGAGACAGAGACAGAGAAGCGTGTACGGAGCGACGACTGAGTTATGTTTATGGTAATGAGGGCTGCGCAATGGCGTTGGCCAGGATAGCAACTCTCGGGCTGCGAATATAAAATGCCACCCTTATTCGGAGAACGCTTAATGGCCTAATGGGGCTGTCCAGCCGCTGGCTATCGCTAACCCTTTAGATTCGGGGGCTTGGAGATACGTGCGATTTACAAGGGACCCGTTTAAAGATACTTTATGGAGTTTTGGTGCTGCCGTAAATACTGGATTAATTCAACTCTCAATTTTCTACCTCTTTCAGTCTCTCTTGCTTTCTCTCTCTCTCTCTCTCTCTCTCTGTACATCGCGAATTTACGGGAAAAATATAGAAACTAACGGACCAACTCATCCCCGTTGCAGTTTCTTTTCCGAGGAGCAAAGAGACTGCGAATTCAAACACGATAATGAGCACAGAGACTGGGAAACGTACTCCAATGAGGGAGTAGCTGTGTACACACGTGGTATAGACAGTATGAAGGCTGGTTTTCACAGACGGGGGAAAATTCTATAGAGCCACCCTCCAGCGTAGGGAACCAGCCGCCTTTCGATTTGGTTCGATAAATAATTAGCTGAAACTTAATAAGTTCGAAGCAATTTAGTCTCCCGATCATTCAGACTCCCTCTTGGAGTAGCTACAAACTTGTTTGCCAAACTTCCTTACGCACGATTCGCCATTCCGTCTGCGTCTTGTTCGGCGGTGCGCCGGTGGTTCCCCGATGAAAAGGTAAACTTTTAATTTATTTAAAACCTCGACAAAATCCACTCGGGTCTCTGTGTGAATCAAGCTTTAACCTCTAATGAATTTTTATTCAATCCCCGAATTAAAAAGGTCGTGAATGGAGCGTTGACAGTCGAGGGACTACGTTTCTACTATGCTTTGGCGATATATCCAAGGCAACCTTGGATTAAGTTGATTAATTCGAGGATCCAAGGGGGGAAGCCTGATTATGTATCGATGAGGTTATGCGGATATCCCTAAAAGCCTGCTGGAGCATCACTTGGGTTTCGCGGATTAACTTTCGCTTCCGGAAGAGGATTCTAGGAAATTGCGGTTGTCACAAGCAGGAAATCCTCTCGATCCCTACTGATCTACAATTTCATTCATTTTATTATCTTTTTATCTAGATTCAATGAATTTATTGTAATCAGGCATCATCGTCCTTTTTTGTTATTGCCCGATCCATTATCTCTTTCTATATTTATGACTTGTATATACACGCATGTAGGACAAAGTGGGTACGACGAAAATAAGGGATGAAAACAAAAAAAAAAGATAAGAAAAGTTTCTTCTTGACGCATCATCCCCCTTAGTATTAAGTACAAGCTTTTTACGCGACTTCTTACAGATCAAAGCAATATTATATTCTCCCCGCTTTTCTTAGCATACAGCATCCGTTACTCTTATCCCTTCTTCACCCTCTCGCTCTCTCATCCCCTCTCACAAAATCTCTTATACTCGGAACGAGCCAACACCACAACAGGCCACCCTCGCCTATCCCCAGGGAGACGCAAGAATATTAATGAATCCAGCGTGCCATCCAACCGCCAACACTCTCCACGTTATCACCCAGCATCCGCATCCGAACTGTACCAAAAGTCAAGCACTAGTTAATTTCCGCATTAAACATAAAAATTCATCTAATAAATCCATAACGTATTCAGACTACAGTACATCCGTTCATAAGACTCTGATCTTCCCAGCATCTTTCTCAAGGTCTGATCTCACTCTGAACCCGTAACTTTGTTCTTTTTTCTCAGATACTTTCGTAAGACAGATTAATCATGCAACATAACAACATAACCCCCACCCAGCTCGGGCAGAGATTGTTTCGCTTTGCCGAACATATAACATGGAGAACTCAAGTACCAACATGAAGAGGGACCATGTATTATTTAACAGTACCAATATATCAGGAGGCTGCGAAACCACGATGTATTAACCGTGTGTATGGACCTTTATGTGTAACTTGTAACTTGTTGGCAATGGGTGCCGAATTGCTTGCACAAGAACGTATAGTCGTAGTCATTGAAGGTGTGGTGTGTCCCGCCTATACGCCTGGTAGCTAAATGCATACCTAACTCAGACGTGTTTCCTATTAGGTGACTGTACCTAATAACAAGCGGATCGATTGTGTACACTCAAATGAGAAAATTAAGTGTTTCGAGCCACTTTACCAATTTCACAACTTGATACGTTATACGTTATACGTAATACATATTTTCCATGCTAATCCCTCGTGGGATTCACTCCCCCTCTTGTCCCTTTCCTTTTTCAACTGTATCACGAGATTCGTTATACGAAGTCGCGATTTGTTTTTATCCTGGCAAGAAAATATCTGTACACTCGTAAATTCTAACTGGATGCCCAACGTAATTTGTAGTCCCGTCACGAAAATATCAACAGGGACGATCTTTATGAACTTTGCTGTCCTGCTCAATTAGGAATGGCGCACGAGGGGCGAGAGGGGAAGGGAACGGCGGATATCTTTATTCGCTATATGCGCCTAAATCTACCGCTATTGCTTTATATACCGAGATTCCAGTATCCACTGGATGGACCTAGTTACTGATGTTCACGAGGGAGAGTAATTCTACGTACCGTATCTCGAACGTATTACACTACGGAAACTGAAGATAACCTTGGCTCGTGTTTGAGTAATCAAAATTATAGAGGAAGGATGAATCAAGTGTGATTCACTTACACGCTGATGTTGCGAATGAGAAAAGAGTTTATAAAGCGATGATCTAATTAATGTTTACAGGCTGGATGTCTTTTTTAAAGATTTTGTTTACAAAATATATTTTTAACGCTACACAATATGCGTAAGTTGTGGAAGATAGCAATTGGAGACTTAGTGCAGAGCTCCTGATTAAATTATCAGCTTAATTTAAAATAAATTAGTACTTGTAAGATTAATGCCATACAATTTGGAATTTTATGATGTAACGTTTACTCGAATTGCGTCACTGATTATTCTTATCTAATGGTGAAAAAGTTATGCGTAGTTTTTCATGTCACGGTCTTGAATTTTTATACTGATTGTCATTTCTAAATTGTCTCGCTATATGTTATTACATATAATTAGCGTATTGCGAGCCAGACAACGGTGTATGAAAATTGTCAAAATCAATTTCGTCAAAATAAACATTGGTTAATTCGAGTCTGTGAAATTTACTAAAAACGCGAGTGTACCGAGCAGTAAAAAAAATGACCAAATTGTTGGCACTCTACCAGACGCTCCACTTCCTGGCCTCGCTGTCATCATATTCGGTGTTGACGTAACAGCAACTGCTGTGGTTCCATCGCTATTATCATTATTCAGTGAATTTCCCATTGTTTCAAGAATCCAACTTCTGTAGAACTTTACGTCCGTATAAACACCAGGAGTCTTTGGCCAAGCACATCCAATACCACCTGACACGATTCCAGTCAAAAGATTGTTGCAAATCATACCCCCACCGGAATCGCCCTAGACAATTAATTAATTAATTAATTAAACCATCAATCAAGAGCGCGTGTATCTGTATAATAAGAAAATTAATAATTACCTGACACGCATCTTTTCCACCTTCCAAATATCCAGCGCAGAACATCCCGTCCGGTACGTCCGTATAATTTTTCAAAAGTTGCCGACAAAGAGTCCGATTCAGTACAGGCAGATTCACGTACAACAGCTCGTTACTGACTACGCTAATGTTCTAGATAAAACAAATACGAAGTTTAGTGATCGATTGCGAAATCGCAAAATAATTCCTCCTGGGACATTAGCTACTCACGTAGGCGGGATAACCCCATCCTGAGACCTGACAGAGGGTTCCAGGAGACACTGAACTCGTCTGCAGCGACCTGGGCCCGAGGGCTGTCGTGTTGAAGACAAAAGGTGTATCTAGCTGCAAGTATAACATTCGTGTCTAGGGAGAACAATGGCTGCTTGGAATGAAGAATGTACCTTTAAGAGAGCAAGATCATTTTCGAGGGTGTCTATATCAAAATTTGGATGAATCATCACAGCAGTCACTCCGCTTTTTTGTCCAGTAAATGTCGTAGTGTTCAGCCATATTTCTCCACCGACTACGAAGATGGTCCATGCCTGAATTGGAACTTCGTTTCTGAAATCATTAGAACCTCCATTCAATTTTCATTACGTTATCTTACTGATCGATGATCTGATACTGACAAGTAGAGACAATGCGCTGCTGTCATTATCCATGATTCCGCGATTATGCTACCGCCACAAAAATGCCTTTCCGAATAACTCCTTCTTAATGATACCTACAAATATTTTTCCAAGTAATCACAGTTTTCTTCCATCGGATACCAAACGATGATTTTCTTTTACCTGATGCGGAAACTGACCAGATATCGCTTCTGTACCATTCACTATTCGACTGTTCAGACCAAATTTGGCGTAACTGTTTAAACTCAATTTTGGAATTCCTTCCTGAAATTCTATAACACACAAAAAAAAATATATATATATATATATTCTAATAAGCACACGAGCATCATTTGACGTATAATTGAAAATCATTCTCCTGACTCCCCTCCTTCCACGTATTATCTACCTGATAAGAACGCTCATGCGTACCGTCATTATCGTATATCTGTACTAGCAGTGCAGGTAAAAGTATCAAGCTGTGTTAGGCAAGCGAGAAAAGTCATTATGAAAATCATTAAAATAATTAGTCTTACCGTCCGTGCACGTGGAGTGGTGAAGCAAAATGTAGAGAGCAAAAAAATTAACGAGTTTAGAAATCATTTTCACAATATGGCCACCAGCAAACGCAATCACTATCTTCACAACTCCGACAAAGATAACCTAGTGAATAGAGTGTTCGTCATCCGACCGATTTATTCAGCCCGGTTACGTTTTATCTCGCCGCCTTATCAAGCACCTATTAATTAGAATTTGATCTCAACGATGTTACCTGGTACGTAGAAATACAAGGTACACTTGAGGATGAACTAAAAAAAAAATCTCCCTCTCTTTATTCCAGTTTTACGGATAAATGCGTTGTTGTGACATTTATGACGTTTACTCTCTTATCTGATAAGATAATCGATCGACGTGTATTTTTTTTTCATAACCATACACATATCATAGAAACGACAATAATCTTTCTGTGCATCGATCAAGGCGTGTTTATCGTCATTGATCAATGCCTGAAATAAATAGTGCAAATTTAATTGTTAAATTTTTAACAATGCAATCCGTGACTCTACTTACGTCAGACACGACGAATTGTTACAGCTATTGTGATACGAACGATTAATTAAAACGTAATATTTAATCAGGACTCCTTTCACTCCTTCGTTGATTTGTATATGGGAAGTACCTAAGATCAGATAGTCTGAAAGACTATGAGTAACAGCACGCAATAATGCATATCTCCTATGAGCTGCAATCAGAATCCCATAAAGTGCAGCCACCAACTTGAATGTCGGTTGGAATAGGAAAACCAGAGGCTTGTACCTGCTAAGATTATTGCCAATTAAGGCGAATAGAAATACGAGGAAAATATCAGTGGAGGCTCGAGAGAATTCTCTTGGGTAGTTTTAATGAAAGGAATGGAAAAAGGGAAAGAGCCAGAACCGTACGGTGAATCAAGTTGACACGAGAGGCCGCAAAAGTAACCTGGGTTGGACGCTGACCGTTAGGGTAGCAGCTACACACACTACTCCCGGGAAACGCACACTGGAAAGCTTTATTTAGTTGTCCTTAAATCTTACCGTGCAATTAACATTGCTAAGGCCTCTTGCACCCTGCTGAAATCGTCGTTTCATAGAAACGCCTGAATGCCGGGTCGACGGGGGGTTGAGACTTAAGGGATGTAGTTAATGGGGAAACGATGGAATAGCTGCTGCTATACCCAATATAAATGTGAAACAATAATTATTCTTTTTGTCATTTCGTAATCTTATTTTTACGCTACTTATTATTGCGTCGTAAGAAAATTTCGAGGTTTGACGATAGGATTAAACTCAATATGTGTATAACAATGAATTAAACGATCGAACAATTCGATGCCTATTAATCGATAAGCGAAATCGATAAAATGAATAAACACGATAACGATCGGGGTGGGCTCTGCACGCAGGTGTCAAGAGAACGTACACATTACGATCGGAGTCATAAATAATTGCGCAAGGGTATACTTACGTTGGTCCTTCATACGTGTTCGCGCTTATTACACGCGTGGCATATAAATAATAAATAATTACGTATCCCTATAAGTATAAGTTTATGTATGCTTGTACGAGGGCAAAGCAATGACTGGATGGTAATTCTTAAGTTTATTTTAATTCAAAGCCTTTAACCGTATGGAAATAGCCAAGTCGACTGTAGGTTGAATTAAAAATATCTATGTCGTTAACGCGATAAGAAATCTCTTAAAGCCCAGCTGATGGAATTTTCAATATTCGATGTCAAAACGCGTTCGGAAGCAACTTAAGTTCCTAATGCCCATTCAAGCGGTTGGTAGGCAGACAGGCAGGCATAATATTCGTTCAAGATGCCACTAAATTGCAAGTTCAACAACTATCCAATATTCAAAGTGGTATCCCAGGGTGCATGCAGGTACTATCACCGTAACTCATCAGAATATCGCCAGCTCTGGTCCTGGTTGCCTCCCTCGGAGTGTACAGAGCTGATAGGAGCCGCCATTACCCACCCCCCCTCGAGCAACCCCCATACAACCCCAGCACAACCCCCGCCGGGTACCGAACAGACCCATCAAAGCCCTGGGCGTTGTCTACCGTAGGATCGTGTTCGATCTGTGTACCTTCGGAGCTTAATACTCAGCGCAGCACATATTGTGTCTCCAATAAAAAAGAAAAGGGAAGAGAATGAAAAAAAGAAAAAGAAGAAAGATAATGAAACTGCTCACACAGTACCGGATTACATCCAGCCCACGTACATGCGAGCCTCTAATTGTTTTCTTTCTTTCTTCACTTCCTGCCATTTTTTCTTTCTATTCCTCTTTTTAACGCGTCAATAGATCTCTCTGCCTTTTCGCTTTCTCTCCTCTCCCTCTCAACCGAGTCTCGCATACGCACCGCGCCTCGGGACAAATGCGTCGGGATTCTCGCACCTTGTAAATCAAAGTAACCGAACGAAAACTGAATGCTCTTTTACGTTGCGCCTGCAAATTAAAGTAATTAAAGTGCACGAGATGCACGAGCATCCAAGTATTTTCCATGCATCTGTAACTGATTCTTTGCTCTGAGTATGTTGAGCACCTGTGCATCCACCGTAAGCAGATTTCTGTATATTTTTATCTACCTTGCCTACATGCCATGGAAGTGCATCGAGTGCAGGGATGTGCATGCAGTGCACGTCTTTTATGAAAGGTGCAGTGCGTTAGCGGAGATCACGCAGCATCTTTAGACATGAATCTCAAGGTCCATGTGAATGTCGATGCTACATTTGGATCTTGTCTTGTGGAAACGAAGTATATCTGGACCAGAGTGTCGAGTGAAATGGCACGAAGTGCCTAGGGATGCTGTGTCGAGACAGACAAGTAAAATTGATCCGAGAAAATTTTAATGACGTGCAGTGACGAGAGATGAGATTAATTGATCTTAGTTGCGACGAGAAAAATAATGAGGGTTTATAAATAGAATTGTTTTTCATTTTTAATAAAGTTTGCCAATTTTTTTTTTACATGGATATATGATATCGTGGTGCTTTGACTTGGCCTTGGCATCGCGAAAGATTTATCCCGTAATTGTAAACACGTGTACTCCATATTGCAATGCTTTTGGTTTATGGTAGAGAACGGAGAGAGAAAAACATGGTAATGGCGAGAGCATTTTTGTACGTGTATCTTGATACTTTATCGCAATCAGGGCTAATTAGTAACGCATGAGATGTATACAAAAAATAAATAAATACACGTTGGGCTGATTGCATCTGACACACGAGCTGCACGGTGTGAAATTATTACCAGTTCAGGTACCTACGCACTGGTACGCATGCTTAAATGCACCAGCATTGCCATTATTATAGGTGCATTCGAAAGTGCATAGTTACGATAGTCCAAGTACAATCCAAATTTTTACACGGCAATTTCGTCAGCTTTTTCGGGCAAATCACTATGTGAACGATCATTAAATGTCACTCTCAACTGTATCTATGCTGCGTTACGTATACAGCATCCGTATTCGTATAATGCACTGGCACATACGAAATTCTACTTTACATTCACATCGACTTGTCTGCCTTATTACAAACTTTCTCCATTTCCGGCATTCTCGTGGAATTCAAAACGCGCCAGAAATCAGTCTGACGTACGAAAGGAATCGTTCGAGAATAAAGATGGGGGAATGTATGTTTCAAGGGATTAAGTCCTTTTTGAATTTTTATTTGAAAGTAAACATTTTGAAGGAAGGAGCCATCTTCCATTTAAAACAACAAAGCAAAATAATATGCTTGTTAATGTTAAAGAAAAAGAAAGAATAAAGGATGATTTTACGTGGGAATTAAAAAGTTTCCTTCGTTTCGTCCTTTCACTCCAGACAAATGAAGTATCTTCGTTTTTCGCGAGGCCTTAACGATTCGCATAGCCGTTTGAGCCGCGAATGCATAAAGCAGCGGATATCCTTAAGCGAGGAAGAACCTGGGGAGACAGGAGAGGATAGAAATGGTAATGATTACGAGGCGAGATTGGATGATGGCCCCAGGAGGAATTTCAGTCAGGGTCTTCAGGGATTTAATCGTCCTCTGGATAACACCAGGAGACCAGGAAATCCTCGAACGTGCCGAACGGAGCTTCGTCAAAGCCGCTTTGTGTCGTGCTTCAATCCTCGCACTTTCATTGAGAGAAGCAAAGCTCGCGATACATCTCATGGATACAGAGATATGAATATCCGATGTTTTGTATATATTTTTTTATCATATAGACGTAGCATATACTACATGTAAATACATAGAGATGACTTTTTTGAATTAGCTGAAAAATTCGTACCTCTTTCTATGAAAAATATAAAAATATCCAATGATATAGGAGGCAGTATCTTAATCAGCTTTCTCGCCTAAATAAATCGTGCTCGGCTATGCGGCATTCCGACAACAGAGATGAGATAAAATTCCAATTAGAATATTTTAAACACCTCAACGCACAGTGGAATTCTCATTATCTTAAATGCTTTCTGCTGTCAGTGTGATGTTTCAACTATGCACCGTGCAACGGTGCATCGCGTATGGAATAACTGGAGCTGCGTCTGCAGAACTTGCAACAGTGATAAGATCTGTGGATTAGAACACGTAAGAGGCAATGAAATTTCATACCTCCTCGAAAGATGACAGCGAAATTAATTTTACGTAATATCGCATTTCTATTTCCGTGAACCGGAATGGATAAGAACTGGAAATCTCGATGTTTCACTTGTTTTTAACTGGTTTTCCGAAAGTGCCCGGGAGCTAAGAAATCCACTAAAGATACTTTTTTTTCATGGTTGTCCTTAAAGTGCAACTTGATGAGAACACACCATATTCTGCAGAGTCTACGGCATTGCGCTTTATCGCCATGGTGGTCGGTCGATTCGCATTACGTAACCAGTCTGCAACCGTGACCTCGATCTCAGACTGTGACTTCGACTTCGACTACAAGTACACTCCTCCCTCAAGTGGATTAACCGAAGCACCAACACTTCTATGGACTGACTCTCTGACTCTCTGAAACTCTCTCTCTCTCTCTCTCTCTCTCTCTTTCTCTCTCAGCAAGACTCTTTCGTGAGCCAACCTCCCGCAGACAAAACAAGCACCACGACGAATCTTCTCTTGCCATTCCTGGCGGTACAGTCCATGGTCGCAAATAGCCAGCTCTCTTTAGTCTCAGAGAAGTTTTTCTCGTGGGACGTGGTTCCCTTAATATTTTTCTTTCTGCTTGTGCATGACTTTTTTTTTTACGCTTGAAAAAAAAAAATCCACGGACTCTCCGTCCGATCAAGTATTTGGCTCGTCCGCCATTATTCTCACTGGGTTCTCCAGAGGTCAATGTGTAGATCATCAATGCCGAACGGAAACGAAATCAATAAATCATTCTCTCGTGGGCAGAAGCCAATTTCATCTCTCAGCAAGTGTCTCGCTACGTAGATACGAAAATACGAGGATACTTCATGGGGAATTTTACGGGTAGCCTTGATCTTATTTCACTTCCATGGCAAAAAGGGGTTACGTGCCGTCTTGGGCTTCGCGGGAAGTCGAGGATCTGCCTGAGGAGTCATGAAGAACATTTAGGCCACGCTGTTCACCAGGGTCCTGATCATTAATCTCTTGAGCGGCTCAATGTCGCCATGCCTATTTATAAGACGTTTTAAATATCAGTCCGCTTTGTCCCTTCGAGAAGAAGACGAAGAAGAAGAAGAAGAAGAGTCGAGGCCACCGAGAACAAATCTTAAATATAAAAAATACGCAAGAACCAAAATGTCAGAATCATTCGTGCACGTACTTTTTCTTTTTCATAAAAAATACAAAAAATGATATATCCAGCCTAAACATGCTCTGTCATAACAAGGTAAAACCCACGAGGCAATAAATCAATAAAAATTGTCCATCGCATGGAATCTCCCAAGAAAGAGGAAAATTACGAGATTGATATTTCAGTCAAAGAAAAAGTAGATCCGTTCCGGTTATTACGCGATTGCATCGTCGTTTGGGACAAGCGGCTGCGCCGGACGAATGCTTCGAATTGAATTGCGATTGAAAGTCGCCACCTCAGCTTCGTCCTGTCGAATGGAAGGAGGTGACCCATCTTGAGACAAGAGGAACGGGAGGAACGAAAGAAACGAGAGGAACGTGAAGGAAGAACACGATCTGGAGTGGTGGTCGATCGTGTTCCGTACTCTTACACTTTTTTTAAATCTTTTTTCCTCCTCTCCTCCCTCTCGTCTCAGAGTGTCCACCTCCTTCGAATCCAAAGCCAAAGTCGTAAGCAATTGCTGTCTTTTCAGTATCTCCAGGGATTCTCGAACGATATCTTATACACGTTTACTTACAGCACACGAGACGGTCAACTCTTGATATTTAATCGAGAGAGGAATTCGCTATGTCAAAAGATCCTCTTTTTTTTTTTTAATTGTAGACGCCAAGCAGAATTCTACGAAAAGCATAGGAAACCATATACATTAGACAGATTGTCAAATCGTCCCAAGAATCGCAACGGTCATTTGAATTCGATAGAAACTGAATTTAATCTGCTACGTGGCTAGAGAGAAAAAAGAAAAAGAAAATCTGATCAGGATCAGTGTTCGATTTACCAAGAACACTCGGTATACTCCATACCCTGATATCCGTTATACTATCCAATAACGAGTACACGTACCTTCGTCCCGACTGCGTTATTGTATAACGCCTATATCCATTTATTTAGTTATACACGAACTCGATACATAGTATAAGCCACGTACGAGGGTTATGTATCCTCAGCACGCATTCCTATAGGAACTATGTATAGTATACACGGAGTACCTTGGAATGGCTGTAGAGCCACGTTACTGCTTATTGCCCAGACATTCCCCCATAATAGAATCGCTTTATTACAGCCAACCGATGATATTCTCTATATTGTAAATTGTTAGTGTGAGCATGAAGATACTCACTCCTTGGATAGTCATTCTCTTTCGAGTTCCCATCTATATAGATCCAAGTTATGTATGCCCCATGCGTGCAAGAGATGGGCTGTATATATATTTACAGCACTGCAGGATTCTCCGTGTGAGATCATCGGATGCATTATGCGAATGCGCATTATGCGAGAAACCTGTCCGACACGATTCCTTCGAAGGGCGAATGATCGATGACGATGGGCCCGGAAGCGATGGGCCTGACTCTGATGTTCAGTCCGGTATTCGCATTTACGAAGCCTGCATCCACCAGCTAATTAGGAGTCCCAGCACGGCCCAAAAGACACGGGGCCTGATATCGGAGATCGAGGATCACGTTAAAGTCTGTACGGGATACGTGTTGAGCGACATATATATATATTATAAAGGGAGAGAAAGTATGAAAGCGGCAGGTTGTAGGTTAACGAACGCGTTAGTGTTACTTCGCAGTCTCAGGATCGTAATTCCTGCATTTTCGGACCATAATTACACATAATGACTGCGTCCCCGTAAATAATTTAGCATGCTTCCTGCGGGACTGGTTTCGCTCGCACAACTCCACTTGTAGCTCCGTACGTTCTCTCACCCTCTCTCTCTCTCTTTTTATAGCATTTTCATTCTCCTCTTTGCAGTCTCGTTCTCTCTCGTGTTTTTTTTTGGTTTCGGCGTGTCTCGATTCCGCTACCTTTTATCCGCGGAATCAGACTGTGACGACAGTGCATTTAACCTGACGCTGATGCAACCCAAATAAACTCAATAATTATCCCAAGGAGATACCCGTTCGACGTGGTCCATTATTTTCAAAATTATTACTGATTTTAAATTCGCGTAATTAATTTTCTATCGAATACATTTCCTGGAAAAACGTTAATAATTTAATCAAACTATATAAGTATACGTCTGCATGCAAAATTTCGTGAGATCTCATCTGTACTGTGATTAACCGCGTAACAGCGACACAAGATCCAGCCGAAGCTGCCAAGGCTGTGTCGGTGGGGTATAAATTTCTTGTCAGTTAGAACCTAAGCTTGCTTAACCCTAACACTCCTAATACTGTCTAACGTATTATAGTTTACTCGAAATAGAAGCCCCTACAGAGGTACACCTATATATGTACGAATGTATCAGAGGATATATAGCGACACATACTCCCTAGATCCCGCGTGCATGCGTGCAATATCTGTGGAAGCCGCAGCTACCAGTAGAGAGTAAAGGGCGTAGAGGGACGTCGTTGGGCATCGTGGGGGCGTCGAGGGACGTCCAGCAGCGTCCAGCATGCCGATGCGCGATGCTGGTCGCATTTATGGCCCAGGTCTAGCACGTGCCATTAACGTCGACCACATCCTGTCCCTTACTCCGTTACAATACTGCAGAATACCGGACACTCTCTACCGTAATGTAACATGGACAGTTTATTAGACTCGGGACGCGGCTGACATAATTGGCGAAGAAACGTTGTAACTGCCGAAGGAACGAGACCCATTCGAATGCAGTGAGCGAAGCTACCAAATGCCAAATGCATTCTAGGCCGAAAACGAAATTTCGCGTCTAGTTATATCCGAGTGTCGTACCTTCGGAGTCCTAGTTCAGATTTATCTTAATTCGTTTTAAAGTCCTTCTTGTCGGCAAGCTGAGTTTTCGGGCTTAACGCGAAACGAGATTACAGCAGCCGGCTGCGAAGGCTCTCGTGAATTTATAACGTAGGACTTTGTTGCGTCATCGCGAATCACGAGTGGCGTCTTTTCCAGTGAAGATTCACGATAAATGCATTAAGAGGATCTGCACATAAATGCAACGGCACGCGCATACCTACCCTCTCGAGATCGTAGAACGGTCCTTGCGAGAATCTTCAGCACGTAACTGCTCTTTATTTAAGTCCCAGCATCACAGGGAGATTGTACGTGTTCATTGGCCACTGAACAATGGCCTTGTACCAGTAGTGCCCTTCGATTTATCTCGTGTCTTATAAATACACCAGGTTTAGACTGAGATGGTCCATTCCGTTTGTACAAGCAGTTACTCTCGATTCAGTCCAGTTGCGGAGTCTGTGGGTCTCTGAGGTCGACCTTGAATTCTTTTTATATTTCATTTTGTTTTTTTTTCCTCTTTCCCACCTTCGTTCCAACTTTGGCTCAAGTCCTCTCCTTTTTATTCTTTCGGTAACTGGAGATCTCACTCTAGGCTTAAATAAAACTTCGCTTGGGTACACCACCCGAAATATCCTAGCGGCAGCCAATGCGTCTGAGTATTTTTCAATGGTCCAAAGAATTTTCTTCTTCTTCTTCTTCTTCTGCCGCGAGATACGAAATACGGACGAATGTTATCTCACGTCGTGAGAAATCCCAGCGAAAGGATCAAAGGCAGAGCGTGTCTAAAGGCTACGAGAAGAATCTTTGTAAACCATCAAAAACTTCAATGATTTCCTATGGAAATTACTTGAGCTCTATAGAAAATCTGCAATTCTCACTTATATATACATGGTACACGTATATTATATAGGAAATCCCTAATATCTTTCTACCTAAAGATAAGTCTGGGCTCTCGAGATTGGATGGTCTACAGTTCCTTTCACAAGAATGTTTCTTTTAATTTCGCCAAAGGGTAGCCCGCCCTTCTAGATAGACTCCGTATATCAGGCCTGTCACTGTACTGACCGTCTGTACCAATTAGCGTTGACCGCACTCTGCTATACGCCTAACTGAGAACGTGCGATGCCAATAAAGCCATCCTCGCGTAAATACAAGTAGATGTCGTTAATCTCAATACGCAGTAGTCATTAACGAGGAAGAAATTAACAGCCAGATCCTTGCCGGTCGGTTTATAAGGTACACTCGTGTATAAAACCTACATCGAATATGTATCGGAACGGATTCCATACTAAATCTACGCTCTATATAGCTAAAGACAGTCTATTATTCATTTTACATTCTTAAAACGACCTGTACAGTCACGAAACATCGTACACGCCTATATGGTACCCTCTTAATTTACGATCCTTTTTATTGCACAGAAATCGGTAACCAATCGGGATTCACGCGAGGAGCTTGATACACCGTGTATTTATCTTAGTTAACTTTATGGCCAGGTTAGACAAGATGAACTTCCTTACTTTGGAGAATGAAGATATACAGTTAAGATTAAATTATCTATTTAACGCCGTGGTAAAATACGGGAACCGGCAATGGCTTTTCCCCCTTTCTATTCTGACAAACCAATTTACATTATAGGTACGATCCATCCACGTGTCCTTAGGTTAACGAATACGCTCCTGACTTTGTATACCTGCACCCCGAATAAAATGGCGCGAAATCGTAAAGCACGTGGAGGTGGTAGGTAAGTGACATTTCCGTGAGAACGACTGTATTCAAGTGGTACTTTAAAACGTCTTGCGTCAGAGACTTAGATGAACGTTTTACTGAAGGAGCTATCGAGTCGAGTGACGTTGCTCTTTGTTCAGCTGCGGCATCCTTAGGATTGAACCGAGTCAATGGAGACTGCACCGAGTGTAAGCCTGTCTAAGCGAATGGATCGGTAGCTATAGGACTCCTCTCGTTTCTTCCAAAAATGACTTTGGTACCGGTTGTCAGATTCTTCTTGGCGATATTTTACCCAGGCAGTGACGTAATAGAAATTTGAAATCTTTTTTAGCCTTAAGAAAATCAGCGTGAATTTGCTAAAGATTGCCTTCGGATGCCATTGATTATCGGGATATAATAAGACGTCCCATTAGTGACCCATGCTGACCTCAATGAAGATCGACGGATCGACGGGGTCAAAGAGGATTTTATAACTGAATGGATTATTTCATTATTGCATCGTGTCTATCTTTTATGTTAACCTTAACCAACTCAATCTTACGAGATATGCTTTATGTACTTCTATAGTCTTCTTCACAGTGAGTCGTATATCGTAGTTATCTTTATCCATGGACCACCCAGTAGTCCAGTGGATGTGATATTAGCATGGATGTAACGCGAATATACTGACTCAAGGATCTGCAAAGATCTTTGTGCTCGTCAAAAGGAAGGCAATAAAGTTCCTTATATTCATTGATGATGAGTATACACTATAGTCAGCTCTTTGACAGTTCCTACTACGGAGGTATTAGGATTCTTTAATGGGATGATTGATTAAGAATATTGTTATTGATCTTTCGACCGGAGACTGCGATAGAAGATGAATTTATACGTTGGGTCACATCAATGGTGATTTGTCTCTATGGTGGAGATTTGATGTGAAATTTTTGTTTTCAGGGATACTTATGTCGGTAGGTACATATGATATTCTATTGGACAGGATATTATGTAGGTTAAGATTCTAAGGTTTCTATACACCTTCTAAGCATGGATCTTCTTACTCTGAGTAATATGTGAATCGGAGTTGTATGGTTTCGCGTGATGAAAATTTATCAAGTAATATGAGACTTTGAATAAGAGTATTCGGGCTAGTATTTTTAATGGGAAGATAGAAGCTCGTATAGAATTTTGTTTGTAGAAAGGCGATGAGTTGAGTCAGTTCGCGATTGAATCGTGGAAGTGGTTTATTTGTGTGAATGAATAAATCATAAGTTTGGGTACCATGCCGATCCTGTCTGTAAATCTCTAGCAGTCTGACGAATCTTCTCACGGTACATTAATTCTGCTCGAATATTTCTACGGCATAACTCGAAATTCAGAAATCCATGAAGGACCGACCCATCAGCAACCCATCACACGCTAACAATGCGAACAATCTGAAGTGGATGGATAAACGATCCGAAGTTGCCCCGAAGGCTGAAACCCTTTCCCCTTCAATCGAAAATCCTTGCTGAAGTACACTAATTAAGCCTAACTTGGCATGTGCCCTTGCTTATTATGTTAACAAATAAGCCCCCCCTCTTCTCCTTCATCCTCCAATAAAAAGCATATCGCCGTCGATAAAAATCGATCCCTCATTCTACGTGTCAATAACGAAAATAAAATCACTTTCGGTTGAGCTACACGAAGATACCGTGAAAATACCGAAACATAATATCAGCCACAAAAAAAGAATCTCTTGTGGATTTTCGCATACCACCCCTTCACCCACCCAGTCAAGGTCATCTCTAAGTGAAAACGCTGCGTAGTTGACTTACATTCTCACGACCCTCTTTAATTTTCCCTCGACAAACTTCGAGCAGTCTAGTACCCGAGGGTATGAGATATTTAGGTGGATTCCATAAGCAAGGGATGCTCTCGAGTTTCCGAGGAAGTCAGGAGCACCCTGAGAACTCGATGAGTCAGGCTTCGAAGGATGATCATCTAATTGCCTCAATTTCGTCGAAAGGGTTTCTGTTAAAATACAAAACCTTTACTACCATCAACATATTCATCGAGTTCGTGCTCTTGCTCGTGTCTATTCCATCGCTCGTATTTATCCACGTAGCTACAATCCAACCACCTAATAAATGTATCTCACTCGGGAGAGATGAACTGCCAAGAAGGTGAAGCGTTACAAAATCAACTCCGGATGAAAGTTATACCATTATTAATTCGGTATATCATGAAACACGAGTGGTATTACAAAATGGTGCGTAGGTCCTACACAGGGCTGGAACTTCGAACGAGTATAATGGAAATGTCCATCAGTGGGCATTGGGCAAATTTTAAGGGATTGAGACACAGCGAACAGCAACGCACAGGGCAGCATGAGCCAGAGGGCAAAGGGTATACATACTGGTATCGTATTACCGTGTACTTTACGGGCACTCCGCCAATGAGGATTATGTTGCGCGCTTTTATTGGAAGATATAAGGTTTTAAGGTTTTCGCGTACATAGAACGCGTAAAACCATCTCATTCTGTAGTGGCTGGTTTGCCCTTCAGCCGAGAAAATATTTATAAAACCCTCTTCGCGGCTTCGAGTTCGTTAATGGAAAAGCTGCTGGGGCTCCTGGCGTATATTCATAGTGGTCCGGCAGGCATAAACCTATGTATTGCGTGTACCAATGCGCAATATAAAAAAAAGGCCTTCTCTTTCCTATGAGGCGTCACTGGTAAATGTTAAGGCTCATACTTTAGGTGGAAAAGTTACGCCGTATTGAAACGATAAATAATAAAGATCAATACTTTGAGAGAGACTTTCCAGTTACGATTCGATGGCTCTAGCATTGCCAACCCACCTTTAGGCCAGTGCTGGCTACCAACCTATGTATCTGTAGGCGTTTATCGTAAAATTATTGTAGCGTAGGAGTCGTAACTTTTGCTTGGCTGGTCCATTATCCAAACAATGATTAAGCGAAGGACTGTACTGGGATGCTGGGTGGCCAAGGAGTTCGCCGACTCCTCGGGCCCTTCTCAATTATTCATAATTAATAAATGCCTGTTTGTTTGTAGATTCGAGGGCCGCTCTGTTTCTCTTGAAACGCTGTTATACGTATATATACATTCTATTGAGTATCTCCCTAACGTCATCATTACCACCACTTGCTATTCATTATTTCTCCAAATTATCTTTAATCAAGAACACTCCCTCTCTCTCTCTCTCTCTCTCTCTCTCATTCACACACACTCTTATTACCGTCGACAATGTAATTCGCATCTCCGGTTACTTCTCACGGGTCACGTGCTACTACACATGAATAAATTCATCTCCCGTTACTTTGGTATCGAATTCATAGACCATCAAACCCTTTTCTCACGGGATCCTTTAACCTTACCGGTTGACCTATGACTCTGGCACTTCCTCATAAAATTCCAGCATATCCCTAATACGGATTCTTTATCTCGTGTTAGATATTTTTGTAAATACTGTCTTCCTACCACTTTCAACAGCAAACGAGGAAACTCAGCGAACTGGCAATGTGGCCAATCTTATTGGCGACTCCATTTGGGATTTCATTCAAATAAGGATAAATCCCCTCTGTCCACTGGCAATCATTCTAACCCTTCTCGCACGACCCTTCCTACAAGTGTCGGATTAGATTTAGCAGCCGCTAGATGGAACCATGTCCAGTATAATGACTAGGGGAGCCATTGTTCAATGTGGCGCAAGCCCACGGCTACGAGGGTTGCGTTAACTTTGCCCCCGAGGCATTCGAAGGGCGGCCAAAGGGTGAAGGGTATGAGGTTCTCTCTATACTGACCATCAACGATTCTTCAACGGGAAGTCATTAGATGACGATGCCCATGCTGCTGGATGCTCTTGCGAATACCAATTCGACACTATAACCCATCGATTGTACTTTCACTCAACGTAAATCCCATAGGAGGCAGATTCAAAATGGCGGTATTCTAACCTTTCTCGAAATCATTTATCATTATGTATCCTCGAGATCGATATATCGTGTTTCAGGTACCTGACTACATGACTATACGTATCTATCATCATTCGAATAATAGACCACTTATCAGTGACTGGATAGAAGTTTGCGGAATGTCGGCGAATCTTTTTTTTTTTTTTTTCAAGAAATTCGTAGAGACGTCTCGGCGTGACAGTGAGTCAATTTACAAGTTTAATTGATTCCCGTGAAATAGCGGAGTTAACAGGACGAGAGGGGATGGGCTACAGAATGACAGAACACGTGGCAGCCTGTATTTGCTCTTGACTGATTCGGAATGGTACGTTGCTGGTGACGTGACAGGAAAAGAAGGGCGCTGACGTAGTGTTAGGTATACACTAGGGGTAAAAAAAAAGGTGAGGTCGAAGGGCGGTAACTGTGAAACGTGAATTTTCAGGGGGTTGGAACTGGGTGTCATTAAATTCCTTAAATGCAACAATACTTTTCGTATTTAAAATGTAGACGTCCATTCAGTTGTCTGCTTCAGGTTCTCTCCCGGTCCTCGAGCTAACGAGTGGATCGTAATAGCTTTTAAACGAAGGGTTATTTTTTTCTCCTTGAAATTAAAAAGGGAAACCAATGAAAAATAAGTAAAATTATTCATCTACCAAGAGCACGTATATCTCCGCAAGGGCAATTCGAAGGTTCGCGTTAACGGTGTACTTTGTACAGTCACGTCTTTTCCCGTTCTCTATACGTTTGACTCTTTTTATATATTTTTCTTTCTCTTCTACCATCCCTGTAACCCTGTACTCCTGTACTTCTCCGAGACGCCGAACCCTTTCCCGATCGAGCGTCTCCCTTGGGTGGCAGCACCCCGACGTTCCTTTTTAAAAAGGACCGAAGGACAATACCAAATTTTTACGGCAACCAAAGTACGAGGATCGGTAAAAAGTTTCCGCTTTCGACGGTAAAACCGGTGCGGTTACTATTCATAAAAAGTGGCATAATACCAAGAGTCACTGGAATGGGACGGTTGGCAGTAGTGGGTAGCGAGAGAAAGAAACGCATGAAAGCAATGGTAAAGGGTAGGTATGCCAGCCTGTGTATAGATTTATATATATATATAGAGAGAGTATATATAGACGACGAGCGATGGACAAAAGAAAGAATTAAACTGCGAATAGCACAGAGTAATGTTTATTTTTGTTACTGGCTCTCGTTATGTTTGAAACATAAAATGTTTTATTGAATCCGCGCTTATTGAATAATGTAAAAGCACCAAATGTAAGGGAACTGGATTTATTTACCGTGCCGGATAACAAAGAGCAATTCGAATGGATATGGCGATACGAAATGGGCTCGTTTCTCTTTGTCCTTACCTCCTTCATTCTCTTTCCGTTTAACCCTCAAAATCAGCATCCCTTATTACCCGAGTCTCTTCATCCCGACTCTGTATAAAGATCTAGACGGATTTCTCAGAGTCGCTTATCGCACTGTCACGATCTAATCTAATTTGATGTATAAATATTTAATACTAATAACGTAACTCGTGCATCAATGTCGGATCGCCTTGTGCCTAATTTCATTCGAACCTTCCTGCGAGAGTGAGTTAATGCGTCTGGAGAGTTACAGATCGCGATTCGCACGATGAATACAGATTACGTCATCCTCGCGCAATCTCAACCCCTCGAGAGCAAACAGAGATATTGGCGTTATACGAACTGAAAATAATTGTCCATTCGACCAGGCATCGGGAATCACATTCTCATCCTGATATTGAATCCCTTTCTGTACTGTCAATGAAAAACCAAAAAATAATACAAACACTTGAAATTTGTGTTACAAATGACTCCCGACAAAAAAATCAAACCTTCTCGTTCACAACGATCGATAGGGTAAGTGCAATTAAACGCATGAGATCCTCCTGTAAATCCTGACGACAATTAGAATTCTCTCATCCCTTAATATCAGTGGGTTTACGAGGACTCGCTTAATATTCATAGAAGTAAGCGAGGATCCTGTTGCGTCACGTCTACTCTATACAGATAGGCTTCCTGCTGACACTTCACTGTAAAATGATCCCAAATCATCTGGGATTTATTCAGGATTGCTAATGCTGCTCTATCCTGAGTAGTCTAGATTGTGAACTCGGTCGAGTTCAAAATTCTCAAGAGTCGAGTGACCAAGTGGATTTAGGTATGAGGTCGCGTGACTTGGTTGGTAGTTTTGTGAACAGTCAAAAAGATGGGAAATAAGGAAAAGAGGAAGAGGATGAAGGAAAAAAAGGAATGATAGTAAACTACACCTAGTCGGTGGATATATTTGTTGGGTGGGTCGCAGGTCCTGGGCACGTAGTTCATTTCATACTAGAAGTGGCTCACGCCTGGCTTGTTTTGGCTTGTTTTGGCTTGTTTTGGCTTCAACTGTGAAAGTTGTAGTCCTAGTGGTACTAGAGAAAAAAGAGTCAGGGTTGAAAGCCCTACTTGCCCTCCTCCACCTCCTCAGACTCTGGATGTCTACGAATTATTAAACATAACCGTGAAATATCGCGTCGAGTCTTGGCCCAGGGTTTCTTCTGGTGCGATTCAAGGACAGCAACGTGAGCAGATTCTTAAGGACTTCTGTAGGACTCAACAGGAATCCTCGGAGTGACGTAAGCAAATGCTGTCGACGGAAGCCGCCATATTTACATATTCTTCTTGTCTCGTCTCGAGTGGAGGAAACGTAGACAAACAATAGGGAAAAAAATCCTATAACAAAGTTTTCCGCTCAGTAAATTCGATTCTCGATTTCATTCAACTTCTCCTGCCAACTCCTGAGGGTTGATCGTCGGACGTTACCGATAATCGAGCACGCCTTTCTTAGTCGCTCAAACTTCTAGGAGGATCATTTGCGGTCTTGAGGGTTATTCGTGTCCCTCGTGGCTTTTCTAGCCTGTGGCAAAGGGGGCCGTCGAAACGCGAGTAACATATTTGACGAAACAATCGGGCTTCATCCCCTTTGGCATAATAGGAAAGAAAATCCTTCGTAAAGAATAGGGTAGCTGCGGAGTGAGGGGTTGAATAACCATGCGAAAGAAAATCAGCCTCTAAATTTTCGAGTGATTTATAGCAGATCATTAGAAACACAGTCGTCGTTTTCAAGTGGCGATAATTCATTAAGAACGACATTAAAGTCTTCGTATTAGCATAAGAAATTGCACCGCGAATTGGAATTCGTGCGAACGAGAGTATTTCTCATTCGTTTTAATTTTTTCCCCGTGAAAAGGAACGTCGGGAATATTTATGCCTGGGGCAGGAATGGCGGCGCGAGACTCCGGGAGTAGAAATATAAACAGCGTGTCGCCTTTCTCGGCGTGGCGATAAATTTGTCTGGAAAACAACGGTTAGCCGGTGCAAACTATTGTGTTTCGTAACGTCACTGATCCATTTGCTGCTCTCTCTCTCTCTCTCTCTCTCTCGAGGAGAGCTGACTCCTAAAGATGGCGACGATGAAGATTCGATTAGGCCTTCGTCCGACAAGGCCAATATTCTCGACACGCCATGCCTCGAGCTTCCGTTGAATTAGAGACGCTAAACGATCACGTAGTAGAGCACTCGAAATCGTTAAGACTTTCATTGAAATAATTAGATACGCTCAATGAGGACTAATTTGTTTAGGAAGCTGATTGGACGTGAGAAGAACGAATAAAATTCTTCAAGGCAAATAAACTACATGAATTGTTGTTATTGTCACGTATTTTTTGTATATATTTATTGTATTTTTCTACGTATACAATGGAAACTTGATCGTTCGTCGTCTCCCATGTAGGGGAGAATGCGAAAGATTCGCAATGGTTGAGCATAGCGAAACTTGGCCCACGCATGAACAACTCCAATAAATACAGGAAATCCCACACAGTGTCTGCCACGAAGCCGCCATTACAACTCGAACCTTCAACGTGGAGACAACTGCAGTTATGATTATGGGAGTTGAGCTCGACTCTTCGAGACGTAGTTACGGCATATTAGCGACTCCTAAGACGACCATTACCTGCCCTTTTACAAGATAGTCGCTAACATAATCTAATGCCGCCTTTATGTCCTTCTTCTCTTCTACAGATATCCTTTTCTCTCCGAGCATTATGCGCACTGTTATTAGCGGTGCTTATCCTTTACGAGAGCCACTTCTTTTTTTACAGTAACTCTCCACTTTTCGACCAATTTCAGTCCACCACCCAGTGCGCGACCTCTGTAACCCTTAGTTCCAGATATATCACCTATGGCCGTCGTAGTTCCTCAACTCCGCTCTTGAAAGTCGATATAAGTCAAGCAAATTACCAAATGAAAAGAACAAACTTTTCTTTTCCATTTTTGAATCTTTATTTCTGATACACCTGGTACATACTAAGCCCGTGCTAGGATCTGTGGCTACTCAAGGGATAAAGTCCTTGCTTGTCGTTAGTACGAAGTAAAGCTGAGTAGTCCAGGCCAATGGATATCGGAAAGACATAAAAATTAATGTCCCCAGTATATAGCGTGTTCTCCAGCAGAAATCCGATTATGTCCGCTAATGTCCAGCTCCAGGGGGTGCATGTTTGTTACGTATCCGGCTGGCGCTAGTCTCGTTAGGGGATTGGCTAAAATCCACCACCGCTAATGGTGTTTAGTGGACCCTTGTCTGAGTGTCAATGCAACGCGCTCCTACCCAGACAATTGGATCATCCTGGAATGCCTGGGATGACCTCCTGTAATACTGATTAATGAGCCTGATAGCTAATGAGCTTGGCCTTTTTACCTTTCCCTTCTTTCTACCTCAACTTACTCATCCCATCTCTTTTCTCCCTCGCACTCCCTCCGATCATCCCTCGCAACAGGACAGATCAGCGATACCGAAGGATCCTAAGAAAGATAAATCGTGCAAGATGACCCAATCCCTTAATAGACCATTTTATCCCGCAGAAAACAGAAGGTATCGAAAGGAAATGGCTGCCGTACGCGAAGGTGCTGACGAGATTAAATCCAATGGAGTTTTCGAGAGGGATAGTATAGCACCCTTACAATTCTAATGGCCAGCACTTTCCACCCCTGATGCATCACTCTCTCTCTCTCTCTCTCTCTCTCTCTCTCTCTCTCTCTTTCCTGGCGACTTCAAATCCTCCTAATTGGTCCACTTGCGGCTGAACTCATTGCCAAAGCTCAGAGTACCAAGCCGTAAGATAACTCCAGACTGGATCAGCGCGTTTCTCGATGCGGGTGATGTTATCTTGACCTTGTAAATATCTCTGATAAAATCAGCTCTCAACAGTATCTCGCTAATCCGTGTTCTAATTATGCCTTTGGACCAGTTCCCTTCTCTGCTTAAACAATAGGCGCTCCATGATTATGTCTACCATATATACGTATACAGCCTTAGGCCCATTTTAACTCTGTTTACAGTGATTGCTGTCTCGGGGTCAGCTTCGGGACTCGTACAAGCGTTACCCGCACAGATTTGAACGGTTATGAAGGTATTCTGAATATTATCGTCAGATCTCGAGGGTACGTTGTCTATTTACACAAGAATGGTCGGGTGCTCTACTCTACCAGGTTCCGGAACGTCTAATAACATTAGTTCGGGATTTGTCTTCAGGCTAGTGCTGACTAGGGACCCCATAAATATACACTTGTATCACAGTTTCTCGAGACTTGCACCCCACCCCCACCCCCGGCCACCAAGTAATAGAGAAACCCTCTTCTAACTGTATAACCTACCAATACAACGTATACACCCATAGATAGCTGCTGCATATATATTTATATGATCGAGGGATGATCTTTCCCAGATTAAGTTCTCGAAGATGGTAGAAGCAAATTTGATCTATTGTCCTCCCCTAATAACCAGATCCCGTACTATACTCTATTATATCCTATTCTCTTCGATTACGCGGACGGATTCGCAAATTCATGATTTCACGTCGACCATTGGAAAGTTAAGCGAGCGTGGATCATCGTCCTCCCCTACGTCCATGAATAAGTAGATACTCGAATCGCATGCAAATAAGACGTCACCCACACGTCGGATATCCTTGACATGTGGCTCCCTCGCATGATAAGGGACGAGGATCTGATCCCAGGAGGACCTGCTCTAATTATATAAACAATGACGCGAGCTACGGGGTAATAATGACGCAAATAGTGTGGTTAGGTCTCCAGGGCCAACCCCTGGAAGAGGTACTTCATTACTGCCGTTGATATTAAGGCGAACAATTCAATGCCGAAGTGTAGTAACTTCATGGACGTCCAAGAGGGACTCTCACCCTCTCTTTCTCTCCCCCTCCGTCATCCAATGCTTGGGGTCTTAGAAGAGAAGCTGACGTTGACACTGCGGAAGGGGTCAGAGGTTTTTTTCAGTCATCTGACTAATTAGCGGGTCATTACGTAACGCTTGCTTGAACTTTGGCGCACCCCACACTCAAGGGTCGGTACGTGCATATCGATCGTTGGAAATCTTAAAGATTTTTTGATATTCCTTTCGCTCCGTGAGAATATTGCGATTACTTGGATGAAGCGACGTCGAGAGAATGAGGATCGTCGAGTTCACCCCGGAAGTCGTTGCTGTCATCATCCCCCGAATAGAAGCACTGGAAGAGTCATACTTCATTTCTAAAGTACCTCTTGCTGGATGAATAAGGGTCCGGTTGAGCCCTCGAGGTATTTATAATAACCCCAGGAGCAGTAGTCTTAATGTTCAACCCCTTCGCTATGGATCCTGTTCCCCAGGAGTCCTGAAATGTCCTTCGACTGGGACAAGGGTTTCTGGGTTTAGGGGTTAACGTGTTGCAAAACGAAAAGGCTCTTCCTAAAAATTCATTCAAGGCGAATGGAAAAGTCTCTTGGGCAAGAGAGCTATTGCGATTGAATAGGAGGTAGGTGCTTCGTTCGAGACGAGAGATCGACTCGCGCCATGAAGGGCGAAGATGGGCAAGAAAAGAAAAAGAAAGATATTAAGCTCAAGACAAAATGGAGCGAAACGTGAACCATAATGTTTTTTTTGTTTTTTTTTTTTCGTATCCCAAGAGAATATCGAGAGGAAGAGTCAGTAGCTTATCGACACGTATAGTCGACTAATTCAGCAGCTTCCCTCTTCGACTGGGGGAAAGAGTTATTAATGACGAGCAAGAGCGGCCCCATTTTAACCCCATCGTTTCTACTTGAGAATATAGTTGCCACCCCTAAGCTCTCGCTCGTTGCCTAATGATGATTAATTCGTTGTCTTCGCCTCGAACATGTGCAGCCGCTTGTAGATACAACAGGTTTTACGCAGCACCGTTTAGGAACGCCAAGACCAGCGCAACGACGTCGCGCGTCGTGCCTTCCGCCCTACTCTAATGCAAGCTAGAGTACAAGTAAATTGTCTCGTGTCCATTAATCAGTGTCGGGTGAGCATTGTCCTGATAATAATGGGGCTTGATAGGCCTCCTAAGTAGGGATTGGCTGGGGTCAGTCTAGCTACGGTTGCTCTGGTCAGCCCTAGCTAGTTACGATGTGCCCTTAGGTCATTCTTACTGCATAATTAAGAAACCTCAACCGGGTATGATGTCTCTAGAAAAAAAGTTTCTCTCTCTCTCTCTCTCTCTCTCTCTCTCTCTCTAACAGACTAAAGAATCAACCGTCCGGTCCATTGCCTTGCTAGAGCAAACCTTACCTCTTTGTCTCAGCTGCTACAGGTCTAGAACTGAGGTTCCTCCCCTATAAGGCTACCTCGGTACTTCGAAAGGGATGATCCGATGCCCAAAGATTTTCACTCTCACACAAACCCAAAACTCATCCTACTAGTTTACATCCATAAATACAGCTCAGAATCCTGTGTCAACTATTCAACTCTCCTGCGGTCCTATTCTGGACATCGGACCAACCGCCATATTGCCTATAGGACTATGTTTGCCATACATATTCGAGACGCTCGGATTATTCCAAGGACGCCTGGGCAATCCTACCAAAGATATTGCGACTCGAAGAAAATGTCCCAGATGTGCCATTCACTGTTTCTTTATTTGAGTATTTCTAATACATAGTATAACCAGTCAGTATATATGTATACGCATTAAGCAGCTCGACATTTTTTTTGTTATGGATATACTACACTATGAATATAGCTATATGGGGATATGCTATAGATACCAGTAATGGCTGACCTGACATTGATAGCTACGTTCACAATAATGGAGTAAACTCAATTGAAAATGTCTAAGCAAGCGAGTGGCATTCCAAGTGGAGTCGAGTAAAAGGAACCGCGACTGTCTGAGACGTTCTCTCGCTCTACCATCACGCACTTTCAGTGATGACTTATCACGCACTTATTGACTGTGCTAACACGGTAGACTTCTAAGGGCTGCAGCACTTCAGTCCCACCGTACTTGGACCGCTGAAAGAACTCTTCAGCGGTCGTTAACTATGATTGTTAGCCGAAGCTCCACAGCTTCACCCCCTGGACCTTGGCTACCATCGATGTCTTTTCAGCCACTCAACATTCGAATGACCTCCGATGACTTTACGCGCAATAAAACATTCCACCTCAAGATTACAGACTTTTACGTCCACCCTGGATAAACTTTGGAACCGGATACAAAGAGCTCTCAGCTTCCTCCGAAGCATTAACCCCCTTCCGGTCGTACGTTTACGAATATACTATATAAGCGACATTTTTCTATAATGAATTTAACTTGGCTTCGCCATTATTTTCACAGTCAGTGGGGGTTGAAAAATTTTTTTTTTACTAGTTTTACAAGCCTGGTAACAGAATACTTAAGATTCCACCGGGGAAAACAATAAAATCATGAGAGCCTTAAGGAATTCTAGATACCGATCATACGATTCTCCTTGGACCCCCATTTCTCAAGTAGTTTAGATGGAATTCTGCATCCCCCTTTACGAGATCCAAACAAGATGGCCCCGAGAAAAGAAAAACTATCTTCGCTATGCACGGAATACATTCTTTAGGGTTACTGCCCGAGTATCAAAGTTTAACGCTTATAGAAGGCAACTGTGGACGAGGCTGAGGGCAATAATACTTTTAATACTTTTTATACGCGAAGGACTTGAGCTTTACGCTTGCTTTATACTATAGGCGATGATTTATTGGAGCTGACTATACTCCGAAAGGCAAGCTTGCTTTTATTAAGAAAAGGCCAGGTCATACTTACGTCACTATATACACCACTACCATCGTAGACGCTTTTTTGCTCTCCGATCTAATGAAATTAATACCGTCGCCAATTTATTACGCGTTACGCAGTAGAACTTACCAAGGGACCACCGCTCACTATAGTGATACTCCATTTCAATATGTGGCTACACTAGAATTCTACAGCAGCAAGAGAAAAATCTTTTTCTTCGAGTCAGAGCGCATGCGCGTAACACCCTCTCGGCAATTTGCAGATAGTAATATGCAGGACATTACCAGCATTACTGGCATATTACCACCCTCCACTAACGCCACGGAGCTTCTACGTAATGCATCGTATGTATGCGCGCCATGCTGTAACCAGAGACATTCGTTCCCTTGAAATCTAGCTGCTATGCTGAGCCAGGCAGCTTCCCGATGGGTTGTCTCACCAGGAGTTCAGCAAACGTGCTCCAGGAATTTGTACGCGTTACGTTAGCTGCCAAGAAAGCCAGGATTTCCTCATCTTACCAGCATCCACTGGAGTTCAGAGTAAAGCCCGAGACTCTCTTGTTTACTTGCTCACTTACTAGCTATTCAAAATTATGGTTAGAACTTCTGTACCCTGTACGAGGAAAAGTACTACTTGGCGGATGAAGACTCTAACTTTTTTGTACTAAAATTCCTGAAAGGACAGTTAATTTCCAATTGAGTCGCAGTCAGACCGTATTGAAAGACCTATGGACAATGGATGAGGTTCGATACTTGAAACTCGGACAATGTGTTCAATTTTCAGATCACTTGAAACTTTCCCCCTTCAGCTTCATCTGCTCTACTTGAGTTCGGCCTTCCTCGGGAACACGTCGAGACTTCCCTCAGTGTCATCCTCTCGTTACCCCTGACGACTTCAAGAGAGTCTTAGCTATAGGCATCCCTTCTGCGCATTTCAACCATCTTGCGGTGTCTCGTGGATGTCCTGCAGCCAAGGACTAATACCTGTAATTGATTCCTGATGGAAAATAATTTAGCGAAGCCTTAGTTCTTGTCCAGTTTTAAGGACATAGAGGGCTTTGCCATTCGCGATGCCCCTCGAGGGGTCATTAATTATTGATGACACAATTGGTAAGGGGTCAAGCTTTCCGAAGACCAAGGCATACTCCAATGTACATTTGAATCATTGATGATCCGTACCGAATGTATTGAGAATTTTGTATCTGGTAAGCAGTGTCATACCTCACCCCAATGCTGAAGGCCTTGTTGAATCTTTTATTCCAGTGGCATCCCTCAATTTCGCACGTCGACCTTTCACCCTGTACCTACGTCCTCCGCTCCTCGGGATCCTCAAATTCAACCCTTGCTGCGGTTCGTGTGCGGTTTATAGTAACAGGCAGGTGCTGCTGGCTCGTTGTGGGAAGTCGTAGAAAAAATTGAAACCAATTCATACGATATCGATTAGCTCTGATCAAGAAACTTTTCTAAGCCCAATATTCTTCTTAGCCGATATAAAGAAAGTGGACGATTCACTGCTTGCATTGTAGGTGCCTAATGACGAGGACGTAATTTCGTGTCGCATTGTGCAAGAAAAAAAAGAGAGAAGGAGGAAAAGAAGAAATAGGAGATTTCAGGTGAATTCGTCGCAGGGATGATTTGGCGGTCGCTAATTTTGCGGCCCCGTGACTTTTTTTTCTCCACCTCTAGTAACACCCCTCCTTTTACAACGCCGTTTCCTCCTGGTACTCTTTCCTTTTTTTTTTTTCTTTCTCTGTCCAACGCTTTCACTCTTTTTTTCGCATCAAAGATGAAAGCCCTCTCATCTTCGCACGAAAAGCCGCCCCTCATTTCAATGTCCACCATTTGATCTCACCCTGCTGACCCCAGCCTGAGCTTTTACGATCGACCAGCGCCTACCGAAACATGTAAATATGAGTTAGATCCTTTTATTTTATGTACACTTTGAGCTATTTTATTTTATGAAGGAGCCCCACTTCACCTTCCATATGTATATTCTAAAGCGAATGAACGGCTACCCTATAAGTTTACCCCTCTGTATCCTACCGGACAACACTTTACGACGTCCAGTTTTACGAGTGGCTTCGATCTTTCGCGGATGTGCGTATCGCACTTAGCGATTCGATACGAGCAGAAAACGTTGCGACTGAAGTAGCATTTATCGTACCCGCTTGACGATGAAAGCACCTATAACAAATTCTATTTCGTACCCATCTCACATTTAGTCCCTCTCCCGCCGATATCTCGCGGAAAGATGCCACGGAACTTTTGACAGACCCAAACTGACCAAGACCCCTCGAGGACCTTCCATTTTGTTAAACCGAAAAAGTTATCGCATCACGAAGTGCCTGACGTTACCGCAGAACGATTGCGGAATATCAAATTCTTGGATGTTATTTTAAATATATATATATACCTATCCATACTTACAGCGATACTGAAAGAAAATTCCTTTGTCTCATACACGCAGTACAGAACTTTGAACATTACGACGATGACGCGTATAGGGGGAAAAATAAAAGTTGATGACGATGATACTCGGAATCATTTATGATTCACGTAGTCTGACTATATACGTATCCTCTCCACTTTTCTGTTCCCCATGTGCTCTCTATGTCTTCTTATACGTATGCATAGATTCCTGTTTCTTGTTGTCAGTAATTCCAGCATGCATAAGGACGTGTCACAGAATCGACTGGGAGCCTTGAAGTGTCGTAACGGGCGTATCACGGTAAAATGAAGTCACATCATTAAAAAGTTTCCGACGTAAATATTCGAAGCATGCATACAAGGCAACACCCTCCTCCAGCATCCCTTACGAGGCAACACCCTCGGTCTCTGACTATACCCTGCAGACTGTGAGCTCACCCAACCACCTATATACGATGGACTCGCCAGGGGATGCATACCAAGCAGCTTCTTTTTGTGCGGCAAATTTGTCAATGGACCTCAGGGCCGTCCGAACACCCTCCTTGGGAGGGTGAGGGGTCTCTTCCATTCCTGATGGGAACCTTTTTTTAGGGCTGTTCCACCCTTGGCTTTCCGTTAGGTAGGAGCGTCAATCATCGTCAATCGTCAAGTCATGAACGTGTCCCAGAGTCGATCTACGTGCTGCAATGGAAATACGTGGTAATAATTTAAAAAAAAAAAACTGGATTCTCATTTGTACAGTGTCTCGTATGCAAGGGAGAAATTATGGGGGTTGATTCGCGTATTCACACTTCACACTAACCGTTTTACTAGTCCCTTCGGAAACTCCCGATATTATTGCCAATAACCCTGGGAAGAATTGACCTGTTAAATTTTAACCTCTGTACCTCGTATTTCGTATTCTCCTGATACTTGATGTCGTTACTTTGAGGAATTGCCCTATAAACCGGACCAGATACTAAATAATGGAGGGGATATATTTCAAGGGCAGTGCACACTGTAGAATCGATGAAACTGAATTCACGGTGATCGACGATGCTCATTCGAATGCGTATGTACGGAGCATACCGATTGAGTATCGGAGTGCGAACGTTGCTTGTACCTCTACGTATAAATAATCTGCTAATCTAAAAGCAGATTTTTCGGCTAACAGCTAAATAAACCAATAAGAAAAATAGTATCGGCGATATCCGATACAAGGAACGTTGACAGAATGGTCAAAACGTACAGTACGTATAATACATGAAAAGTCACTAGCGTATAGAAAGGACATTGATTTCATAAAAAAGAAAAAGAAAAGCCCCACGGTACACAAGAGAGAATAAAAGAATGAGATGGAGGTAGCCGCTGGTAGCTTGGTGAGAGAAAGAAAAGGTATACCTGGACAGGAAATAAATGAGAGTTGATTGCAATTTGGCTCTCCAATAACCGCGACACAAAGTAGCCAATTTATAATCCACCCGGTGTCTCACGATATTCTCGTGCCACCCCGTCAAGCAACTAAACTAGACCCGGCCATTGCGCCATTGCGTCACTGGCTTTTACTCTCTTTTTATTTTCTCCTTCCTCATTTCTCTTTCACTTCTGCAACCTTTCCTCCTTTTTGTTTCGTTTCGCGCTAGACGCTTGTCAATAATGGGCAAAGTCGCGACGCAATGACCCGAGAAATTAAATTTCTCCATTAAGTTCTAATCAAACCTCGAACCTGGTGTCATTAATCCAGATTTTGGGACGAACACGAGTGCGAACAAAGTGCGTTACTCTTCGAAATTTATCGTGTATATATATCTTGCTATCTGTCGAGTCGGTTTCTCATTCAGAGGCGCCACTCTTCGGCCCTTTCATTCTTTCACGCTCTCAAGTCAAGAAGGGCCATGGTGGTCTTCGCGAATTTTCGAAAACTTTAAAGCCACTGCAATAATTCATACTGTTCAGTAACAGTAATCTTTGGTGCACGCCCACAGGCAGTGTGAAATTAATTGCTGGTCCGTGGGGATGCTGCGGTGATTCTTGCTGGTTTCAGAGATGACACCAAAGAAAGGCCTCTGTGTTTTGTACGTGGAGAAACGGTGTAGCAACGAAACGCTGCTTCGACGACGTTGCAGGCGTCGTGTAGATTTGTTTATTCGTTATTGGCACGATGCTTCGAGGAGTGACGTACGGGAGAAAAAAGGATCTCGGATAAGAGACGTCAGGATTACTGGGAGAATCTCAGCTCTGGTATATAAAAGCCAACAGGAGATTCTCTTGGAAGAACAAAGGATGCGCCATCTTGAGTCTTTACTATGCACTACCTAACTTCCCTGACTGTTTTCGCATGCTGCGCCATGAGCGAACAGACAAGGATGCTGGCTCGAGGTGACCGTGCGAGTCGTTAGAAATCCACTTTTAGGCGTTTCCCATCGTTGCTGTGAATTTTCCGAAAATTTCTAGAAAATCTCATGGGATGATCGAGGGTCGCGGCTGGACCACCATAAAGGTCAGAGCTTATTCGCTTTCGGAATTGAAAGTTTTGTACAGATGCTATATTTCGTAAATATATATAATTCTCTCGAGTATAGGAATAACGTTAAAACGAAATATAATTGCATGGTGGTTTAAAGAACCCTTGAGACAAGTGCATGGCAATGGCGAGACTCGATGAAAATCATTAGAATCGTAAATTTAAAAGTACTCGTAAGTTACGTCGGATTTCTCTTCCCCTTTTTCCTCGTTCTCTTATTCTCCTCTATCCTCCCTCTCGACTTCCGGCAAGTATCAGGGCGAATACCGTGAGAAAGTACCACGGGACAATAAAAGCAGGCTAACTCGTTAGCTCGTTAAAGAAAAACCATAAGATTACCTCCTCTCCTAGCTTTGCTCTGTACGCATGGCATATGATAATTGTGCAAATTCAAGGCGAAATTCTCACGTAACTATGTATACTTACACGCATATACACAGTCAAAGTTTCAAGCTCAGACAGAAGAATGAAAAGCTCACAGAGCTTTGTCGAGATTACCCGAACCGACTAAAGCAGTCGGCACTCTAGTGGCTAAGCCGACGGATACGCTATAGGGATTATACTCAGCATCTTTCTGGACCATATCCAGATAAAGTCACAGAAAGACAAAATGCATTTCAATTTTACGCGCTCTTGAGACTAACGGAATTTAATGCCACCCTTGTGTTCTACAAGATTCTCATCCTCTCACGGTCCAGCAGAATGAGCGAATAGATGCAGTGAAGCCGGAAGCGAAGGAGCTTCATCGGTCGATTACAAGATCTCTTCCGGAATACGATCTCGATGGAAGCTGCGAAGAGGAAATTGTGCGCGGTCATGATTAATCGAGCGTGAAAAAAAAAAATTGGAAGGAATCGAAATGGGAATACGGGGGAATTCTAAGGAATGGGACAGATATGATAAAGGGATGGAATCTCAGGGGGTTGATCAATTACGGTTTAAGAAATAAAGAACGCAACAATATTTGCCTTTTTTTCATTTCACCATTATCTTTAGGATAATGGCATTAAAAAATGTTTATTTAATATTTATACTTTCCTTAAAATCATCATACTCATGTTTTGTTTTTTTTTTTCATAGCGTAATAATAATTAATAATAATATCATTATAATATTTATATATATATATATATATATATTATGTTTATGTGTTCGCATGAGATATATCCATATGTATATTATACGTAGAATATCACTCTAAATACATATAATATACATATATTTATATTATAGAGAGAGAATAGTCATTACATCATAGTAAGTTGTATAGGTTTATTCTTTTTTTTTTTTACGTAGGTATCCATACTAAACATATAAAAGCGGTATAAAGCTCGATCCTCACACGCTGTTTACATAATAATCCTTTACTTCTTTAATTACGGTTATTGATTAAACCTATATCTGTAATGAAGTAATGTGTATGATTCTTTCCTTTTTTTTTTTTTTTTTCTTTTCCTTTCCTTTCTCGTGAGTTCTTCCATATATTAACCTGAAAAAATTGCTATTGCATATAGCACGTCGTATGAAGATTACATAAATTTGTCCTTTAATGGCATGACGAACCCTCCTTCATATCGATCCGTTATACAGGGTTATCCCATGATGACGTAATCGGCCGCACGAGAATTCGTCACGCGTACACAGATAAGTAAGAGAAGTAAATATTCGTATCAATTGATATCGTATATCGTTCAACCATAATCCTTCGTTATTTTTTTCTCTTTCGACTCTCATCTATGCAATGCTCATGCGTCTATCTTCCCCTCAAAGTCGCTGGCGGGCAAAACCGATTTCATCAAAATCTACAACCATTCGCAATACGTGTTACGTAATCACGCGTGAACCTTGCCACGTAAGGATTCTTGCCATTCCTAAAGTCTGCCTTCAGGATTCACGGCGACTTTATCAGATACCGATATCGTTACTCTCACAGAAGCAAATTAAATTTTTTCCACTTAAGAAATTCCGCGGCTTTCTTCCGCTAAGACAAAATCATGCTTTTTATCCGTGTTTTGCATTTCTTCTTCTTTTTCTTTTTTGTCACCCACGTCTCACGTGGTTCGCCGTTTTTACTTCCTTATTGTTACAAACGCCCAGCGTTTCTTAATTTTTATTCTCCACGTTTTGTCTTAGCTTTTTTTTGTTTTCAAAATTATTATTTTTTTATCATCGCGACAAGATTCACTCGCGCACACGCACGCAAAACAGCATTTCGATACCAACGCGTGTCGCTCTATTAACTATATATTTCTTTAATATATCTGTATGGGGAGAATTGTTTTGTAGTTTTTTTTTTTCGCCTATAGTAGGTACGACGCTCCGAAACCTTTCGAGTGCCATTCTTTGACCTGACTCAATGATCTCATGACTTCTTTATCGAGGTATAAAGTACATGATTTACTCTTGCAATGATCTTTCAATCCCCTGAGAGGCTATGGGCTTGTGGATATTGTTTTTTTTAGCTGTTATTATTTCTCGGCTCAGTTTTTCTTTTTTTTTTGTTATCTCGCGAAACATCGTTTCCGAAAATTCAACTATTGATTATCGATGAGATATCGATGCTGAGAAACGTCATCATTATCCCTCTCTAAGTTAAACCCGCCAGCTAAAGGTACAGCGTAGTATCTAATAACCCGAGTTAGACTCTCGCCCTCAAGCCAACCAAACAAATATAGTACATACAATTACAATACAAATTATTAAATATCAACTCTTATATTCTTACGATAGAATAATAATATTAGCATATGTGTCTCACGCATACTTCGTGCATAGTTGACCATAGTTTTTGCTATTGTGTGTTGGTATCATTATATTCTTGTCCCGTTGCCGTCGGAAGAAGGAAAAAGAAAAGATTGAAAATTTCGCGATCAACGATCAATCAGATTATTATTATATTAGCAGTTTTCCTGTATTTTTTTTTTTCTTTTCTATCGTCGCGTTACGACGTCACTTTGTTTTTCCACTCTTTTTTTCATTATGGAGAATAATTTCTCGCAGAATCCAGGGTGCGCAAGTGATAACCGTAGGGGACGCCCTTTTATTCGTTTCTTGGATAATACGTCGGTCGCCATTTTTTTATCGGTGCAAAAAAATGGACGATCCTAGATGAAAATTGAGATAATGGGAAAATCCAGTAATCGTCATTTTTTTTCTGTCGTAAGAACTCCTTTACCCAGTCGCGTGACGACTGTCATCTGTTTTCTGAATTTTTTTGTTTCCCTTTTTTTTTTGGTATTATAATTTTGAATAGATTTTTATCAAAAATATAACTCTTTAACGCTCGCATCTTTTGAATTGAAGTGCAGTCCATCAGACGCTCGATTCTCAACCCGGATACTCGAACGATCAAGCAATTCTTGAAGATTCGAATATGGAGCGTCGGAAGGTCCGTGTTTTCATTAATTATATTTTTCATTGTCACCGATAGGATAAAACGAGTCTTAGGATCATCTTAATGGATTATCTAGACTTTCCTTAATCTCCCGATCAGCATTATCTCAAAACCTTATTCGCATTCCCATTCTGCCAGCTGTAATCACGAGTTTTTGAGCATTTCGTCGATTCTCCGTACTGCCTAAACAACTTTTATTCTCTCTACTTTTTTTTCTGCTAAAAAAGATGAAAATCACGCAGGCAACGAACACGCGTAACACGCGCATCAATATGCAAGTCCATAGATAGTTGATTATAAAAGTCTGAGGCGATGCAATTGTCTGATCCTTTAATTTCTGTAGAAAAATTAGTCTATCTTGTGAGGTCGCTAAGTTTCAATTCCCAACAAAAATCCTCCCTTACTCGCAACGTTCATTTTTGCATTTTTCTGGGATTTTTATGTTTCTCGAGTCTTATCTTCGGCAGTCGATAAATGTCACGTGCATCCACTAAGTTCACCACGTATGTGCGGTGCTTCAGTCGAATTGTTACGCGGGTGTAAAAAAAAACGCCACGCGTCAACCAAGACACTTGAGGATTATCGTTCCAAAAAAGTTTTTTTTTGGAAGATTCGCAATCTCACTTTTATTTATATTTTAATTTTTTCGAAAATCGACCGAAGCACAGACCACGAAGAGTACCGTGTGAACGCACCTTAACTACTATTTTGTGTACGAAATGATGTGAATTCAAACTGTGAGCTATCGTAAGGCTATCATAATAATGAGATACGAGAAATCATCATTCGACTGATTTTTTATGCTTTACGTAATGTGTGTAGATGCGTGTTTCATGGCGTGTATATATGTATATATATACATATATACATATATAGATATACACACACCCACAGTCAGAGGAGAGATATTTCTATGATATTCATTTAGCATACGTAGGAGACATGCAATAACACCGATTATAACTATATATTGATCATCGAAGCATATATGATGAATTGTGATATCCTTAGATCTTTTAAAGATATTTTCTTTCATTTAAATCCTTTATCATTCGTGTCTTGTATATATCTATGTACCATTTTGCACATAAGACCAGCGTATCTGACAATAAGGATAATTCATTATAATAGAGGAACCGACGAATTTTAATAAATAATTATTGTTTTTAATTTTACGTATAGGTGACGATGATGCCGATTTTGGAAAACACACGAGAAATCAATGGGAAGTCGCGATTATTATAGAATTAGAGAATTATCGGCGCGACCGATGTGCGCGATATTAATATTCTAAATTTTAATGATGGATTATTAATTTAATTATTCGCTTATATCGTGTATTCCTTGTTGATTATTTTGCCTCATTTCTTAATTGAGTGAAGATCGTGAAAAGACAGATAGCTTCGCCTTAAGCGCTAATGGCAGTTATACATATCGTATTTCCCGTACAATGTAAGTATGCACTTTATTATCCGTTAAGTTAGGTTAGGTTATGTTTATGTAGTTTCGTATAATATAAATAATTTATTATTTGATATAATTATCGTAATAATTCCTACACCAGAGAAAACATCGTTAAACATTATCTTCGTCTCATATTACTTCTTTTCTTTTCTCAATAATAATTAGTAATTTGTTTCTCATTTAATTAATTACTCTTCGCTTTGTTTTTTTTTTTGCTTCTTCTTCTTCTTCTCTCATTATATTATTCATCGTTCAATATAATATTTATTACAAAATTTGTACTCTTATAGGGGAGGTATTAAGGGACACAGCTGCCTCGCAGTTTGGGAACATCTTACTCGTTATTTCTTTGTTCTCCTCGGATGTCAATTCCACTAGCACGACAACTCTCGAGTTAGGTCAATTCAATTCGATTCGATTCGATTCAAGGCTATTGGAAAGCATTGTCCGTCCTTGTCCTTCCTTCGTACATCTTTCTTTCTTTCTTTCTTTCCTTCTTTTCTCTCTCTTTTTTTACTCTTATCGCAACTTTCGTTCATTAGGATTTATGCCTTTTCGTTATCGATGACGTCATAGATCTTCATGTTTCATCTTTGTCTTTTTTATTTGCTCTTGTTCAGCTTGTTCTCTGGATTCTCTTCTTCTCATCCTTGAACACGACTTTACGCCTCGCGTCGGGGTCGATCGACGTCCCGACGCCCTCCTAACAAATCGAGGGTGTGTATCATCATTCACTAAGTAAAATGTCCCAATTCGAATCGGAAGTCAGCCAAGTCTCTACTGTAAACGTGTAGAAGCGCAAACCACGAGGCCCAAATAATAATCTTATTCAAATCGTACAGAAATTAAAGAAAAAAAAAGGTGTACCATTAATCAATCATCGCTAAACCGAATAAAAATGCGAAAAACCAATTTTTCTTCTTCATATTTTGTAATTTCTCATAATCTTCGAGTTTCGGACTGGACTAGTTATTTTTTTCTTTTTTTTTTTCATATATGGTATGCCCATCGTAGACTTTTTTTATATAGAATCCCAGGCAGTCGTCTATTCGGATAATCCTACGGGCTTTGGATCATCCAATTGATTGGATATTCCAATTTATGTATTATTTGTTCATCGTGCTTGTCTTTAGATTAACGCGAAGCAGTTTCAACGAATTCGAACGCTTTTCATTTGCACGTAAATGGAAAAGAAGTTTCGTCCTTTGCCGTTCAAAACCCCTTGTGCTCTCTTTACTTGGATAACCAAAGAAACACTTTGTTTGCCGAGTACTCGAGACGTCTGCCAATTAAATTAAACAATGAATCCATCGCCGAGTGACTGAATAGATCGGCGTGTCCCATCGTACCGCGATTATGAACGTGCTTCTTCGCCATCTTATCTGCGCGCTCAAGAAACGTAAAAAGAGGCTAATCAAAAAGCAAAATTCCTCGGCTTCTTTTCTCCTCTTGTAATTCGAAAAGACTGCTACGGAGACCAGCGTGTCTGACGTAAAGACAAAAGCGCGGGAACAAAAGTGAACCTTCGAATTCGTGAAACATCGAGAACAACATTTAATTTTAATTAATTAATAAACAAACTTTGTCGAATCTTCGATTACTCCGTGATTACCTTTCTAAATCATATAATTATCTTACGTATCTAATTTCATAAGAAAACAAAAAAATTTCGTCACGTTTCGTGCTCGAAGCACAATTTTTTAGCTACTAGGAAATTTCGATGACTAATCTTGTCACCTCGTTCATTAAAGAGGCGACGAAAGGATAATGATATAATATAGTAAAAAGGAAAATAATTTCTTTAAAAAAAAAAACAAATCAGTCTTATCGACCTCGTGGTTTCTTTTGTAGACGTACGCAACTCTGCGTGTTGCCCCGGTGGACGCTTGTGACACGTTTCTCGTGTTGTATCAATGAAAAACAAGTGAAACAAAAAAAGCTACTGGTTAACGTAGGAACGAAAGAAAAATTCGGTAGGGTGATCTGAAATTCTTTTTAAAGAGCGGATAAATATCGGATTAAAGATGGATTAAGTAAGTGACTATTAAGATTCGTGCATTCTACAATCATACGACATACACACGCGCCACTACGTTAATCAAGAGATGCATTTGCGACCATATCTTGTTTATCATCCGCTAATGAATTTTATCGACCAAACGATTTTTTCCCCAGCTAATTAGTTTGATTCCGGTCTCGAGTTACGCGTCCTCGAGTTCTTTACTTCTTTCTTTAATACTTGTCCGCAATGTTTCATCAATTTTCGTACCTAGACACGTATTATACTTTTTTTGTTTTTGAAAAATACGAATTTTCATCCCGGTCGCAAATGCATGCATCGCACTACAACTAGAGGGATTTTTCACGTTAATTAATTTACACTTGTTACGAGCAATTACGATTAATACAAGATTGACGGTTATGAGATGCGTTATTTTATAAATGGTTATGCATGTGTGACCTAACGTTATTTTTTTTTTTTTTCGTTAAAGCATACACCGCTATATCAAACCGCTGTTGATATTAAGACCTTTGTAAATTCTTCCAAAAAGCTTTAACCTTACTCGAATCTTCATTTTTTTTTTTAAGCACGTGCAAGTCCGACCATCCAATGCACAGCGCTTTTACTACCCTCCACGATTTCCTCAATGTTATCAAAGGACAGACCTCGATCAAACCACTCTTTTTTTTTTTTTAATTCTATTATCTTTTTGCTTTAGAACTATCCATCTGCATTTGATATACCATCGACCGGAGCTGCTCGATACTCTTTGAATCTTCATTGACATTAAATTGGCAATTGAAAGTTTTTTAACAAAATTTTGAACTGATCTTCTATTGTTGAGTTTAGCTGGGTGGGGGGGGGTCTCTATTTAATTAACGAAATTGGAGAGTGCCTAAAGTGCTGGTGGGTCGGCAGTCCTTTGATAAACTTCGAGGGGACATCGAGAGCACAGAGCAGGGCAGTATGACATGGAAACGCTATCACAATTTGACTTCATTATTATTTTTTCGTTTATATTATGTTTTCTTCGCCAATTTTTTATTTGCTCATTGAAATTCAATCGTCAATCTACGTCTTATTATCGATTCCTCAGCATTCAGCCTGCTTACGCTTCGTTCTCCAAAGATACCTAAGAAAATAATCGATCGTCGCGCAGACTCGGCGCGTTCTCACAATTTTCAATATAGTCTCGCGTAAGAAAGAATGAAATTGAAAAGTATATATTTAAAAAGTACGCGCGGCCCGAACAATCGTTTTTTTTTTTTTTGTTTTTTTTTCGAATAATTTAGTCACATTAGCCAAAATATCAAAATAATAACGATTCAATGACAGGATCGTAAAGCTTATTCGTAGAGAGGCGCGCGACCACGCAAACCACCCTGCTTATTTTTTTATCAGAATTTTGACACTTTTACTCACGATCCTATAAATTCCATATAAAAATTGCATCCAAAAAAGACTTTTACTTCCCTTAACGTAACCTCGTCATTCGATATAATGCCTTAAACGTTAGCATATCGCTTTCGAATACCACGTAGCCAATTATGGTTCGCTCTGGCCTCGGCTTTGCCAAATTGAACTTGATCTTCCAAAAATTTTGTTCGATTTCGAAAAATGTCCTCCAGTATAGAATATTATTACTTGTTGCTTTCTACGAATACGAGTTGCGAGAGCGAAGACAAATTTACAAAATATATATCGCAAATAAAGTAGCGCGAATTCATTCGAACACCGACCAGTCGAGTGTCGAGTTTATTACGTAAAAACAAGAAAAGAAAAAGGTGGAATGATAATTGCAAGGGAAGAACATGTCCAATCGGACAAGGCCTTGATTTAAATCTTAAGAATTAATCACTACGAACGACTTGAACCGTTTGATTTCCGATGGAGCGGCATTTGTTTAATGTTTTTCTTTTTTTTTCATTTTTATTAAACACTTTTCATTCCCTTTGACTCTATTCTCTCTCTCGCGCTCTCCCTCTCTCGCTCTTACTCTTTCGTTTCTCATCAATTCTTTCAGTTCCGTCAGTTGTCCCGTTTGGTCCACACTACCAGCATGATTTACTTTGCATTGCAAAATACTTGTTACTATTTTGGATCGCTTCCATGCCTGCCGTCCGATCGGTTTCTCCTTTAACACTTATCGATTAGCAGCTACGTTTAAATAGGTTTATTTAACGTTAAGTTTGCACGACTTGCGCACGTTTACGTACTACCAATCGTGGATTACTTACGATTAATTATATCGACAACATTGCAAATTTTTAAATTCGAATGGTATAACGCTTCTAGTCGGATTACCTCATGTCTTATGTATCTTTTTTGGAAAATGCGTGAGAGCGTGTTTTCGCGTACACTCGAAATTCTTATGAGCAGCTTGAAGTTACATTTTCATTCCTTCGATGCAAATTTTTCATCGATTGTGCCACTTTTTTTTTGTTTGCTTTCAATTCTAGCAATTGTCGTATCCTTCGGGATTTTGCAAAGCGCGCAATTCTCGATTGAATCGCGAATAACGTGCGAACGGAATTCGAAACGGATGTATTCTCCATTTCGGGCTAAGTTGAGGTGAGCTTCGGTTTTTTTTTTATTACCCCATTTTTGATCCGAGACATTTTTGAAAATTTTGTCTTGCTTCAATTTTTAGTTCTTTTCAATTATTTTTTTTTCATTTTCCTTTACCTCCCGTCGTTCTCGAAGTCTATGTTTCATCCCCCCCCCCCACCCCCCCACCCACCCTGATGACACACGGTCCTTACAAAGTATTCCAATTTCTACCCTTATTCCTCGCGTCAATTTTGATAAATTTACAATTTAGCCTTTTTTTTACCCTCCAAAAAACCCACCCGACCGCGTATCATTAATCCCAGTCCAATTTAGTGCAACGAACTTTCGTGATCGACACCAATCGTTAAAAAAATAGGGTACAAAAATTATACTTCTAATTTTAAACCTTACCGAGTCTAGGAATTTTTTTTCACACAGCCGAATTAAAATGCCCCAATTACCTCTACTAAATACAATACGAAATTCTTAATTTAGCTCACTCTAATTTTCCTCTCGCGCATTCTTTATTAAAATCTACGTCTTAATCCGTACTTCCCGAACTTAGCCCTTAATCGCTACCTTACCACGAAATTCTAGGAATCTTAGTGAAATTTGGCGCCGATTCTAATCGTAACCTCCTCCGCCAGAGCTTCATTATTACAAAACACAAATACCAAGCGAGCGCTCTCGATGCGAAATCCTGTGAAATTCGCAATCTTTTTCCCCCTTTCGCTCTCGCGATCCCAAATCCTAGATCCTAGATCCTAGATCCTCGAGCACTGCGCGAAATTTGTTTGTCAACTTTTGCAAAGCCCCGTCGTCCCTGATACGCGTGAACGAACGTGGCGCGTCGCGTCGCGTCGTGTCGTGTCGCTTCATTCGACCAAGAAAAAGTCCGCCATAAGAAGACACCAATATTTTTGTCCGTAAAAGCGGCGCAGCAGTCACGTGAAGATCCGCCAAGAGCTTTCATCCTGTTACGCGCAGAAAATCCTTTTGACGTATAAGCACGCGTCACGCGAAAAAAGAAATGTCTCTCGCTTGGCCGAAAGCAGCAAGTCGGTTTTCTCTTGCAGAGAAAAACTCTCGACCGTCATGGCCGGTTCGTTGGTATTGCGCGGCTTTTCCGGACATCCGGTGGCTTTTTCTTTACACGAGGGCAACAGCGATGTCGGGATTTTCTTTTTATTCCCGTAAACAAGAGAAGAAAAAGAAAAGAAAAATACGTCGTTAGTCCCAGGCGGGATATTGCTATAACGTATATTTTCGAAAAAATACGTTTATCGCTATCAGTTACTTATTCGTACGAATATTATTATTATTATTATTATTATTGATGTTACGTGTACAATGTGCGAATACGTGAGTGTACTTTTCATCCCCGTGT
>JARPRG010000448.1:295189-310135 GCA_031001745.1 Hartigia nigra | reverse complement strand
TATTATTATTATTATTATTATTATTGATGTTACGTGTACAATGTGCGAATACGTGAGTGTACTTTTCATCCCCGTGTAATTTTTACCTTTATTATTAATATTATTCGATAATTTTATATATGTGTCAATAAGAGACAATGAAATGATGATTAATGTTGTCGTCGTTAATTAGTCCTTTATTAATTATTTATATTTCATTATCGTTATCAGATACGCGATTAATCAGTTAGCTGGTTAAATAAGTAGTGTAAGGTATAAAGGAGATAGCACATCCATACGCCATTCAGACATTAGTTAAATCCTAAGAAAATGCTTGTCGTTACCTCATTTACGTTTTTCTCTGTTTTTCTCCTCATCGTTTTAATCCAAGGGGATTTACTGTATTATACGCGAAGCCCTACGTACTACCGATTACAATAGTCATTTTCATCTCGTTATAATTATCTCCGTTTCCAGTCTGCTTATCGCAGTTTTTAAAATCTTGAAACGGATGTGTCCTCGGGTTCGGTATGTCCGGTTATTATTCGTCTTTACAGTATGCACGTATAGATATATAGATAATAGATGTGTATTATATCACCAAAGAAAAATAAATGGCCGACAGTGTAACTGACCAAAAAAAAAAAAATGGGTCACAGCTCGTTGAAACTCAAAATTTGTATTATTTCACGATTTTCGAGTAGAGCGTGGATTACGGATGAGCCAGTAAAAAGGATTTTATTTTTTGTCCTCATGTTTATTTTTTATTTTATTTTTTTTCCCAAGAAAGCTGTGGACCTTCTATCGTGTCTCTTACACCATTCCTTCTCAGTGATATCGTCTCGTTTATCCACCATTTCTTTCTAAACACCATCCTTCGTCTTCTCCTTTGCTTCATATTTATCCTTTCTCCTTCCTTTTTTGTCTTTGTATCTTTGTACTGCGTTCGCATGTAAATCCTCGCTGTTTTTCTTTTTTACATCTTTTTTTTTTCTGAAGCAGAGAGACAGTGATATAGGTAATAACAAGATTATGTTCCTATGTACATTTGTACCTTGGCCAACGTATCCAATCTTCAATCTTCAATTTCGGTCGAGTTCCCAGGAATTTCTTTATTAATTTTCATCGTTCTCATGACCCTAACGATTCCCTATAATTATCTTCGTTACGATATCCGATGATTTCGTATAATTATCTCCTCGCGTTATCTTTCTTACTCGATCCTGTTGATTTTTTTTTTCATTGACGGATATTATCCCTCACGATCTGTCAACTGGTAACTCGACTTCTTCAACCATAGAGTGTGAAAGACAGCCGGTGTGTGTACTATTTGTGACATCAGTGATTGCGTGCTTGGCTCTTGAGAAAAACAGCGTTTATTTGCATCATTACTCCTTTCTTTTTTTTTCATAATTCTTTTTTTAACTGCTTTACATATATTATATATAAATATTATTTTTTTCATGACGAATGGATCGAGATATTTTTCATATTGTTGAGGAGACGATTCACTTTTTTTTTTTTTTATAGTTTATTGATCCATCAACGAATCACCAGGTCATGAATAGAATCTTTTCAATTCAAAGACTATCACACCGATTGCTTCGCGACTTATATGCAGAAAATAATATCAATTGATTACTCTTACGTCACAGATACTATAGGTACGTTCGCTATAGTATATTGCTGCCTCTATTTTCTCTTTCTTCTTCTTCTTCTTCTTCGCGTACGTATAGCGTCCTTCTAATCTGTGACGAATGATGAACGGTGAGCCAAGAACGCATTGCACGTCAGCGAAAACAAAATCGCTCTCCAGCAGCGCGCTTCATAAAATTTGTCTTCCATCTAACCAGTAACAACGGGCAATGTACATAATTACAGGAATATTGGAATAATTTCTAATGCTTCGAGTTGAAATAGTGGGTGGATCTTCGAGGGGCTTAAATCTGTGAAACTTAATCGGGGTTTTTTTTTTGCGCAGATGATAAGAGGATCCTATACGCCGATCGCTCTGATCTAATTCTCTTTTTCGATCTTTCATTTATTTCGTATCTCTCGATTCATCATCATCATCGTCATAACGATGGTCACCCGCGTCCATCATTATCCTCCTCGGTATCGCCAGGACGAGATTTGATCTTTTCTACACACGAAAAGATGATCGTTTTTTTTTTAAAGAAAACAGGAAAAGAGATCAAGAAGACGGATTAAGGAAGAAACGAAAAATTCTCTCGAGAATCCAAAGTTTCGTCCACGATCGTTAACGTAGTCCTCCATACTCTGCGCGTTCGTGAGAAAAAGGCTTATTGTAATTGTTATTCGTAATCGTTTCAATTTTCCTCGTTTCTTCGCTTTTTATTTATTTTTCTTTTGTATCTTTTTGGTTTCTTATATCTGTTAGTAGTATGCATCTTCTTCCTTTCTTTTCCTCTTATTATTCCTTTTGTACGTCTCTTGATAAAGTGTTGTCGATAGATAGGCTTCTTCTTTCTTTCTTTCTTTTTTTTTAGGTAGCTTATTACGTTTCATTTTTCTACGTCCGATCGATGATCGAACTGGAAAACAGGAATCACGTGGCTACAGACACATCATTAAAATACGAATATCGATACGGGTGTCAATCTATATTTAAATCATCTTGGCCATTGGTTATAAAAATTCTGATAAAGATATAGAACAGTCAATGACACTCGCGCATTCATTAATTGCGCAACCTCTTGATCTTGTTGATCTTGATCACGCGTAATCTTTGCGCACGAACAACTATTCAATGTAGGTCTGTGTAAAATTGGCAAAAAAAAGGAGGAATTATTTAAGATCCATTTTTCGCTTTGTGTGTGTCTGTGTGTCTGTGTGTGTGTATGGGGTGGGGGGTGATGTCTCTGTAGCTTATTTTTTTTTCTTTTTTTTTTAATAAAGGGGGATTGACTCTGGTATCCATGAGTAATGATCACAATGAAGCTATTAATATAACCGTAGTATTTAAATAATCGCTGCTTAATAGATGTAAACGAATATCGTAACGCGACTATTTTCGCACGGTATATTTTATATATATATAATATATATATTTTTATATATAATATGTATTAGGGTTATGCATAGTATGTAATAGTTCTCGTGTAATCTATCGAAACTCTGTTTACTCGCTTTTACTATAATCGACTATCACTACGTAAGGATTACATGATGACGATGAAATCAATAATGAATCATTCGTGACATAACGGGGGGATAGTCTGGGTGGGACTCGGACTTTAAGAAGGTGTAGAGTTTAAAAAAAAACTCAAGGAAATTCTTAAACTGAAAATAATGTACAAAAAACCATTGACTACACAATGAAAACAAAAATATATATATATGTGTGTATATATTAAAAAAAAAAAGCCTAAGAATGCAGTATCTGGTTTTTGTATTTTTCGCGAATCTTCGCCTATGAAAAATCTATCGAGCACGATTGACCGGTGCATTTTTTTTAGGATTTGGGTGAAAATGAATATTTTAACCTATACGATCGATCTTTCCGTCAACGAGACTCGAAACTGCTAAATGGATTTGTCCATAGTGGGGTCCGTCGTATACCAGCGACGTCATAACCCTGTGAGACTTAATCCTTATTCCTTAGAAAAAGAAACGTGAAAAATGTGAAAACCAAAAACTTCGCTCTTTTTTTTTCTTTTTCTTTTTAATGCTTCGTGAGGTGGATTCAGCTTACACTGGATGATCACAAAATATCACCGTTTGGCGTACCTTCCTCTAGCGCCTAACAGCACGCGTATTCTAATGTACTATTTATTTTATTTTACTTTGTTTTTTTTTTTGTCGTTACTACCAACCTCGCTGGACAGGCACGTGATTTACTATGATAAACATAAAAAAACTAGGAAAAAATACAGATAAGATAGACAAGACTCTCGAGTCTCGAATCTTATAATCCACGTGCTTGACACAACGAAAGCGAATTGTACGTATTTCATGTGTAAATTGGGATAAGATGTATGTAAGCATAATCCATGGCGGTTAGTTTGTATAATATGTTGTGTAATTATATAATAATTATGTATCATTAATGTAACACGAATGACTATAAAGAAAGTTTCGATATCGCTAACAAACTAACTTGGACATTCAGCGATTAGGTTATATCAGGAGAGCGATGAGTTTCGTTTGAATTTACCGCGTTTACGTATTCATACCGATTTCATGTTTAGGGCTCGATACAGAGAATTTAATCGCGCTCGCGCATATCATTTTATACCAGTGCGATTGTGTTAATTGTTAATTACGAATTTTTTTTTTTAAGAGTGCCAATTTAAAGTGCATTATTTTCGATTCTGAGAAATTCATACTTCCCGATTTATTTTAACGCGATCGCCACCTCAAATCGATCGACTATAATAATTATCCGACAGATGATTATTAATGAATATAATAATATTATATCCCATCGCGTTTATCATTAAGTCTGTAAATACCTAGTTGTCTACCACAGCAGAAAAACCTTAATTGCTACGTATATTACCTTTACTTTTTTTTTTCCTTTAGATTACACATTGAATATTTATCCCCTTTCTCCTATCAAACAATCGACTTTTAACTTACGCTTTCAATTACAAATTTAAATGTCCCTAGGAAAAAATCTCTTCTAGAAATCGTACAAATATTTATTTAGTTTAAATGTAATATGACACGATAGCCTAGTACAAAAAAACGCCCTTCGATTTCCAATCGATACCGATTCCCATAACGTATTCTCAATAATAATCGTTAGCTTCATTAATCGGCGCTCATTCGTCAAGTATTCGACTGGGCATCCATCTTTTCATTGACCTGCAGTTATTCACTTTTCTTTCCTTTATTTTTTCAAACAAACCTTCCCTCCTTCCTCTCACTTCCTGCAAATACGAATACAAAGAGACGCGGCGACTGAGTGAATAAGGGCGCAAGCACTGATAGCAACAGTGCAATCGCCAATTGTCAGAATCAATTCCTACGTCTCATTAGGCCGAGACAAACAAATCGAATAGAATTACCTTTCATTCTTATAGGTTAGGTTAAAGCCGCACCATTGTGCGGGACTATTCTTTTGAAGATTTTCCACGTTCTCCCTAATTACAATTGTATGGAAAATTCGCGATACGAAACGCAGAGGAATTCCCAATATAATTCTTGGAGAGTTCGAAAAATCAAGACGGTAGAAAAGTCGTAGAATTTAATCGTCCATTTCATCCACCACGTCGTGTCTCTCTTATAAACGATGCTACCAAGAGTGCAAGAAGAAGACCAAGCGGATTTGCGAATACGACGTGTCCATCGAATGAGAGTAGAAATGGAGTCTCGCGCGTGAAATACCTTGTACGTGCGAAAAATTGTTGGACTATAAATTGCACGAGAGTGAGATTTTTGGAATTCTTGCTAATCGTCAATGGACGATGACACGTTGATGGCGATTCGACGATTCGTATCATATTTAAATGAAAGTTACGTAATCGCAATTATAGTTGACGTCGTGTGCATTACGCAATGCGCCTTTTTTCTTTTTACAAGGGCGTGGAAAGCATCGGGGTCCGTCAACGAAAAACCTTAATCGCTTAAATTTCTATAATATTGTTTACACCATCGATGATTCAAACCTCTATTTTATAATGATTATTCTAAACTCTATTCATAGTTCAACCACTCATAACCGCTTTCCGTCTCGAAAAAACGCGACTCGATTGCTTCTTGAATATCAAATTCATAAAACTGAGCTATAAATTATCTTATAAAACCAGTCTCGCCGACCGTTATTAAGGAACTCGGCCGCGCGAGGACGACAATCTTCAAAATTTCCTTTGGCTTAGTCCATCCATATTGGCGCTGTTACGCCATTACACTTTTTTTTTCTTTTTTTTTTAACACAATACATCCCTGAGGCTACCGCCATTACTTTTACTCGATTCTCGCAATTCACTTTCTCTCGCGTCAAGACCGATCCGCGATATCGGCCGGCGACTTACCCTTACCGATAAATCTCTCTCTTCTAAAAACATCGATACAAAATTTTCATTCCATCGAGATCCCCGCGGACGGGACGCAAGGGGCTACACGGGGTGGTAAGGTCGGGGGTCAGGGAATAATTCGAAAAGGTAAAAAAGTCAGGATCTTTTTTTTTTTTTCTTCTTCACGGGGAAAGTATACGTCAGTAAGAGAAATCTCTTCGATCCTAGAAGAAAAGTCTCTCGCGTTCTTTGGCTATCGAAAATTCACAGGCTATCGTTCTCTCTGTCTTTCGAGGGTTGGCGAGACTGTCTATCTTTTTTCTGTCTTTCCTGTCTTCCTGTCATCCTGTCTACTTCAATCTCTGTATTTCATTCGATTCTTCTTCTCTGCCTCCCCCATTCTTCCTACTTTCATACATTCCCTCTCAATCTTTCTATGAAGAATCACAAATCGTTACCGCATCAATTACTTACTGGATTTTCGTATTTTCGAAAAAATCCCAAATTCCTGAAGTCTCCCCGCGCGAACCCTTCTCGTGGACGCGTGTATAGCAAAAGTATAAAATCGTATAGTTACCGGAATAAAAAAGTTAGCTTAACTATGATAAATCTTAGTACATATAGCAAATACATCGTATCTACGTATCTATCCTCACCATTCTCTTAAAAACGAAACCAAAGAAATGGAGCCCAGAGTCCCTTCCGCTCCTTCTTCAATCCAGGATGGAAGATGAAATCCGTGCTCCCAATCTTACAGCGTATTATATACCAGATATCAAACGCTACTTCGAGCCTTACAATCTACGTCTTATGTTTTTTCGTTTTTATAGACTTTTTCCTCGCGTCAAAATCGTCGCGTTGCTTCTCTCCTTTCTCGCAAAAAAAAAAAGGAAAAATTTCATCAATCGAAATAGCCCCACGTCCGAAGCATCGTGAAAAATGTATGGTGAAACCAATCAATGTATTTCACTTAGGAGTCTTTCGTTATATATATTAAATTTATATTGAGAAAGTATAAAAAGCATATTCCTAGCCAATCCTCTCTCTTTTTCATTCTAAAAACTGTCACTCTCTACATGTTCCTCTCTCCCTCTCACACGCACATTTTTGAATGACCTTCGCTTTCTCTCATCCATTATCGTATTTCACTTCGTTTCTCAAAAACCACACAAACACACACACGCACCCTCGAAATTTCTAACACGCTTAACAAACCGCTCGCTTAATTTTTACTTTCTTACTTAGCTCTATAATATTATCTAGATATTCATACAAAAAGTCTACTAATTTATTTGCAGTGAAGACGCTCACAAATCGCATCAGACTCCTGGCGTCGCACGCCTGTTGCGTAACATCCGGATCACGTGTCCATCTCTGTGTTTTCAATGTTATATTTCCATCTTTGTATTCCTTCTCTCCATTCAAATCATTCTCTCTCCCTCTCTCGCTTTGATCACTCTCTTTCTCTTCCATACACAATTCTTCGTCGTAACCCATTCGAAGTGACACGAGGAATCGAAACGCGGCTAATGGAAGCCTCTCGTTGGAAAAATCCCTCATTCACGTTCTCGACAAATAAAAATTGACTGCGAGCCACTTATTTCGACTTTTACATGATTTATCGAAGTCGATGCTTTTCATTCTTGCTCACAGACAGTAGTTTTTCTTTTTTTTTTTTTGTTAAGCTCTTTACTTCTTTGTCTCACCATTGAAAAAATTTACGGCCGCATTTATAGGAACTCAAAGGACGCTCCGATCGCGCTGGAGTGTTGCGCCATTTTAAATGATTTCAGGCTAAGTAGTGAAAAATTGAAAGCGGTAGGGAGTTACACACGCGCATGATGTGTAAATTATCTTTTTACAGCGTCTTGCGCATCGTTCCTTATTTTTGCGACATCTTGGATAACCATACCGGAAGGAAAGGAGCGAATAAATGATTTAAAGGGGGAAAAACGTATAAAAGTTAAATGACGAGACACACCTAAACCTTATTTGGCACTCTGAGAAACGTTCGGCCGAGTCAATGTATAATAACGATCAAACTCAGTTCATCGTTAATAAAACGTGCTGTTGCTTATGCATAAATGAGTTTTACGCACGAACGAATGAACAGAGATCGACAATATTAACTAATTAAAATACAAATGAAATAGAAGATACTTCGGCTCGTCGTATTCGGCTATCCAAACATTTTTTTTGTTTTTTTTTTTTCATACTCGCGCTTATTACCACCGTTTTTAAACCTTTCCATAGCGTGTCATAATCTTTCACGCGGCACGTGAAATTCTGCTGTGGATCCTCTTAACGATTTTAATCATTGGACCCACTGTTCCAAGGAAAATAAATTCCAGTAATATATATATTTTTTCTCTTAACAGATCAACGTACGATTTGGATTATTTGGGGAAGAAAACGTACAAAACATACTGATTTTTTTATTGATGATTACCATAGCGGAATTTCAAACGTGTCGCCACTCTACCATACTACGTGACCGACTTGACTTTCTTAAAATACGGATTAGGTTATAATAATCTTGAAGTAACGTAAAGAAGGATATAAGAATCGTCTATTATTTTGGGAGCGGTGGGCGGTTAGTTCGTGGGACGGCCGCTATAGGTGGACAGCAACGACCAGCATCGCCAAACATTTTTTTTTCTCCATAAATTTGGTTCCCCTGCTCCTATTTACACCGGTACCTTTTTACGAGACCTCTGCGTTTTTCCAAAATTTCATCCCAAAATCCCTATCACCTGTGGTTTCACTGTCACGACGCGATTATCCATGTAGCTTGCAACTCCTTTGCAATAGATCTGGTATATCTGGGCTATTGGTATTTTGAGTTTTTAATTGAATTTTTTTTTAACTACCGGATCGACGGAAGTCACGTGACGAATATAGTAATGCACGCGATAATCTGGGATCTTTTTGGATAATCGCAGAGGACACTTTGAATCAACTGTTCAACACGAACCCATCATATGAGTTGCAAATCCTTAAACAAAACAACATGGCCGCCTAAACGTATAAACTAATAAAATGTAAAAAAACAACGTTATCGATTATCTAAGTAACAAACAATAGCATTTTTTCCCTTATAAGACTTGGTTTATACATGTAAGTGAAGTTGATTTTGTTTAATTATAATTCGACTACTGGATGAGATGGGAGTGCTGTATCTTTCTTCATTTTTTTTTTTAACTAGACTGTACGCAATCCTTGCTTAATGGGCGATGCTATCCGGTATCATCAACAACGTGTCTTACGTAAAATAAAAATGGCTACTCGAGAAACTTAAAATCGAAAGTTCTGATCGATAAAAATACATAATGAAAATAACCTGCAAAGTAGGTGCTTAGCTAATCTTTGAATGTAACTAAAATTGCCTAATGATAATTTACTAAGGATCTAAAGATAAAACTAAGATTTACTTAAAAAAAAAAACTTTTGATTGTCAAACCGAAAGCCAAGCATTGCCTCCTTTTAAAGAAGGAATCACTGAGGTCGCGCAAGTCGACAACACGGGAAGCAGGCCCGCAAGGATCGCCAGCATCACTCTCATCGTCATTATGAAAACTGCATTTAAGTAGGCCATCTTCCCCTGATTTACGTTTATTTATTAACCTAGATCAACAAAAAAAAACTTAGTCTTACTAAGACTCGTGCTTGTCGAGTGCGCGCCGCAAGAGATCGACCACAAATAAAATATTTGATTTTGCGAATTTGTCAAAATCCACGTAAAAAGTCTACCTCAAAAAGAAAATACCATCGTATACCAAAACGTGTAATCACAAGAACAACACGATTACGTGATAACTCTCTCGATCTCTCGCGCGCGTCCCGCGTTTAAGAAAAAAAAAAAAGAAGAAAAAGAAAAATGACCATACTCTTTCGAAATAATCGATTGATCAAAAAGAAGAAAAAAAAACCAAAAAAAAACTTAAGAATCTATCAAGACTCGGATATGTGATAGAGAAATAAAAGACCTAAAGTATTGCCTGGAGCAGAGACATCAGCGGATTCAAGGAAAGAGGGTCTCCCACAGTGCTTAGGCGATGCACCAGGTTCTCTAGTGGTTACGGCCACTGACTGTAAAGCTGAAATTGTTCGCGGGTGAAGCAAACGGACAATGGTTTGACGAAGTGAGCATCAACGGCCCTGCAATGAGGACAGGCGAACACGCGGCTGTAGTCGGAGTAGAAGTTCAGTCGTTGATGCGGATAGATCAGGGGTTGCTGGCAGCTATTGCACTGAAACAGAAGGAGGTGAAAGAAGCGTTAAGGGTCGTTCAGATGAGAATGGAGCAGAAGAAGGTCGTGAGGAAGATGTCGCTGAAGGAGTTCAGTAGGACTTTCAAGTTTTGAAATTACAATTAAAGTTTGATAACGACGAAATATTTGAATACTTACCTTGAGGCGTTCAGTGCAACAGGGCATCGCAGCAAAGATGTCGTAGCTATACATGGTGCCAAGAACGAGACTGGACCCATCCCAGGGTCTCGTGCAACAGCGACAACGAACAGGAGCTCCAGCGCTGCCCTCGAGGCAACTCATGCAAACGGCTGACAAGAACTGGGTTCGACCTTCGACTTTTACCTGAAGAACAAAAAAGGAAAGAAAACGGATAAATAAGATAGGTTATACTCGGAAGATTCTAGTTTAAACGTAGGCGCTTACTCATCACGGACGTTTTATGGTCTGAGTGGTGGATAGTCTGTCCCTGGGGAGTTTTTATAGTAATTTTTTTGCGCGCGACATTTACCCTAAAAATGGCTGGCTGCCTATCTACCTGGGCCTGCCCTATCGCGCTTGTCTCCACACTCGGGTCTGAGAAGAGGTCTCGTGAGGAAAATAAAACGACTCGATGCGTACGACAAGCAAAAGCGCTGATTACGCCTAATTACGTTGGGGAACGATGCCAAAAATAACCTTCGTCTTCGTTAGCTATTTAACGGAATTTAACTCTAGTCTCGTTCAGTCTCTCTGACTCTTGTGTACTTCTCATAGAGTCTCTGTCGACACTGTCGCTATAGTAATATTACTGAGCCATGGGCTTTCTCAGCTTCTTTATGAATCTCGAAGGACCAGTTGCTTACATACTGAGAAGTTTGCTCCCTGCCTGCCTGACTACTTGGATGACTGGCTGGCTGGTTGCTTGATGTTTCAAGAAACGAGATTGTACACACGAAGAGAGAGAGAGAGAGAGAGAGAGACAATCAGTAAGTATGAGAGACAGAGACTCTTAGTCCCAGTGTCAAAGTGGAATTGCCTCAATGGCCGTATGTTTGTTCTCATAACTTTGGTAGACCCAGACTAGATGTACTTATGAGAAAAGCCACACACCTTGCAAACTCAAAACGAATCTCCTTGTGACAAGCATCCCATGACGTCACATGTATTCTATTTCTCTCTATAAAATATGACTTACTTCGGCACAAGCGTGGGAGTGCTGTCGTGGCGAGAGGAAGAAGGTCCCATCTACCAAGGGATACCTATCGAAGACTAGCATGGCCGCACGACAGAGGACGCAGGATACTCTGGACCACTGAAGAGCAGCCAGTGTCGATAGGATGAAGCATCTCGTATCGTCGTTACCATGATTACCCTCGTCTTCCATCTGTAACAGAAATAAAAATGCGACACATTAAAAGCTGAATTACCTAAAGGTATACGCAATGCTGACGTAATGCTTATATACGTATATACACGAAGTCTGAGTAAAATTGTAAAATGGGGATGTTAGTCAACTCCATCTCGTAATCGTAATCTGAAGATTCCATTCTCGTCTCGCGGACTCATAAGCCGTCGGCAATAACTTGGCGTTGTCAACAAAGGATCTCCTACCTCCTCCCTGCGAGGCCCCCTCGCTGCCGCCATCGTCGTTAAACCTTCGTGGAGGAAACTAACCTTCTACCTTGCAGACTTCAGCTTCGCAGTGGAGCCGAGTTAGGGGTTTAGACTTTAACAGTGATGCTGGGGACTGGGGATGGTGGAGGTACAGGACTATTTCAGGAAACGTAGACATTTATAACCACCGTAAATAACACTGATCATAAGCTTGGCTCGAGGTTGGCTTGCGTTGTGTATCATGTGGAGAAGCATGAAACTCGAGTCACGTGTAAAATCGTATGAAAATGGAAAGTGAAGCTTTACTTGACTTTGGCGTTTAGCGGAAAGTGCGTCGACGTAGGTGAATTTAATAGCTGGAAGAGGCTGTGAACTTAAGTGACGTCTGTTTACGTATGAGAATACTCGGTGTATTCTCTATGTAATTGGGAATCGGAGACGGAAGAGGAGGAGATGCGAATATCGAAGTTTCCTTAGGTACCGCTTCGCTGATTCTAATTATCCAGTGGATGCTGTGATGACGTTACGTTCACGCGGTGCAATAATAAATTGAATTCACCATCCGGCCGTTTGCATCAACGTATACATCCTGTGCGAGCATAAAGGCCTTTTCCTTCATACGTTCATACGTACAGGAAACATATGTGATATGGATGCTAATAAGAATAAATTTGCCATAGTTGAAATTGGTTATAGCGAATTTTTAATGGTCGAAACTTCGTCTTCAATTCTATATCTCGTAATCTTTTTGTCTCGTGTTGGTGGAAGGCAGCGCGGGAATTTTTCTATCAAATTGAATAATAATTACATCATAAAACTCTCACGTTGTTACTCGGCGAATTCGAGTGTTTCCTCTTTCTTTTTCGATCCTTGAGAAATTCTTGATGGACAATAGAAAACGCCTGAGAGATCCTTCGTGAGATATGGTTCTGTCTCAAGGAGAAGGAGGAGTATCCTGCCGAGGTTGGACCGATATTACAAGACGAGGTAAAATCTACAGGAAAGGAAAAGGACTGTCCTTGTATTTATTTTAAAGAAAGCTCAGGGAAGTGGAAATACCCTGCGGCCGCAATAGGAAGTCCAACGTTTAATCACGATTGTCACGAGTTCTTTTGAGCTGTCGCTAATGGATCCGGAGTACAAATAAAGGAATCAAAGTCCCTCGTGTCCTCCCGAGTATTTCCCTCTTTTATCGCATCCTTTTTTTTTTACTCTTCTTTTACCTTTCCCTTCGTCACAGGACTTCGTTATTTTCTTTCAATCGAAGCTCGCCCACGTCATATCTTCATCAATGATTTTTATTACCTTCCAGTATATTCTTATTCTATTTGTCTAGGACCGTGCATATAATTGTTTATTCTTCAATTAAAAGTCCAATCCACAGAATTCAATACAAATTTATCAGGATTGTACGCTTCAGGCATAGGTCTGGACAGACTTTCTGTCAGACGTTGAACAGACTTGAGGAATCGTATTCTTTTATATCTTGTCTAATGCATTAGTCTCATCACGTTCTCCTATATCGAAGATCAATTCCACCCTTTTCGATTCTCTTTCTCGATCTTCTTGGTTTACGCAAGGCTGTTTCGCAACGTCGAGAAAAGCTTTTTCTCTAGTTCGTTCACCTGAGGTAAAACTACGTCCTTGGACACCAGCTGCCGAATCAAATTCCATTAAATGATCGCAACTTTACGACTGTCCCAAGTACTCGGTTTGGTGCTGGTAGGTTTACCGCTTCTACGTCACGACGCAGACCGTCAGGGTTTGAGTTTCCTTCGAGGTCTACAGGTTTATATCACGGCCAGCACCGTTAAATAAACGGAACCCGTCGAAAGCGTTCTTCGGATAGTAAATGGGCACCTCTTGTCTACGATCTATAGACTTGCACGTACTACGTGCTCTCCTTATCCTTTTCTTCTTTTCATCCTTACTCTCTGGATCCCTTGACTCTAGCCATCTCCCTCTGGCTTACTTGTCTATACGCAACTGAAACGTATAAACATCTCCGTTGGTCCATTTTTATTCTCAAATGTGAACACTATGGAGAAGTTTAGGGCTTAATTGTCAAACGCTCTCGTGATTTCGCAGGAAGTTTCCGCAGTAACGTGTGATAGTAGATATAACGTAGTAAATGCGGGAAAGCAATAACGTTAACGCCTTTCGAGGGAAACTGTGACAGGTTTGATTTCCGGCGAATCTAATCCCGATCCCATCTCCCTAAGTGATTGCCTTGCTACCCTCCCGCCCCTCGTAGTTGGTGCGTATCGCAGATTTTCTCACGCGCTTAGGGAATACCAAGGGGCCGAAGGGGGAGAGAGAGTGGTTCCTATCGAATCTTTGAAATTTCCCTCTCTACGATCTTTGACGAAGAGTTCTTCTTCCATGGAAGGCTACTGCGTTGCGTCTAGTATTTTTGCATTCTTTTATTTCAGACTCGAAACGTCGATGCTTCTAATACGTGGAGCAAAACGGCGGAAACATTTGAAACGGACTAAATCCTAGGAGATCCGTACGCGGCACTCGACTCTGCAAATTGCGTAAATGGCCATTTTCCACTTTGATGTAAGCGGATTTTCCGTAGAGACCCTACAAGTCCTTCTAGGAGCTCCAATTCGAGGATGAGCAAAATTACTTTGTCCAGGATCCGGTAAGCTCTCTGCAGTCGGCTTGCATTGACTCAAGTCAGTGTCGCCAACCTGGTAAGACTCGGGTCTCGACTCAAATCCAAAGTCCAATGAGAGGGTGTCGAATCCCTCTAAGCACGGCCGAAGGATTCGGGACTCTATATAAGATGTGGTTTAGCACCCTTACTTTGCTGCCCTTGTCCCCCGGTGTAAAACTAAGACGATTTTAGCCTCAAGAAAATTCCCAACTCCCGTGGGTTCCTAAGGGAGGTGTTCCCGTGGTCGATCAAACAGTCGGTGGGGATTTCTGAAGAAATTGCACTGGGGATCCTGCAAGGATAGATTTTCTTCCCGGGGGATGGCGCCCTCGAAAAAAAGAAACTATTACCGGAAAGTCCAACTGATCTCGTGTCGAATAGAATTAAGTGTCGACACCTATGACGCCAAGAGACAAACTACGATGCATGGACATAATTTTCATTTCAACTTTTTCTATATCCTTCTGGGAGACACTCA